>OY720348.1:11769877-11914867 GCA_963082975.1 Labia minor
CAAAAGGTTTTGGGCCGCAGTTTAGACACCTCTGCTCAACATGCTTAGTTTTTATAAATAATTATTTTATAATTATTATAGTTATTTTTTGGAGGTGGATTGGCCGAGAGTGTAGCGTGGCAACCTTCTACACAAGAAGTCGGCGTTCGATTCTAACCAAGAACGGATTTTTCTAATAAATTCAATTTAACATCAGCTGCCTCCGGCTCCAGGAACTGACAAGCCCTGGTTCTATACAACTCTGCACCAGTAGGACTACTTCAAAAACAAGCATCCATAAGCAACAATGGATCGTGATGAGAATAACTCCAGGTGGTACCAATCCACCCGTCACCTAGAGGATCCGGATCTTCACGAGCAGACAAAAAGAAGAATAAAGTTAACACCTAAAGAACATTCATATATGGGCCCACTTAACATCAATACCCTATTTAAGCAACAATGGTTCGTGATGAGAATAACGCCGGATCTTCACGAACACACACAAAAAAAAAAGAAAAATGAAGTTAACACCTAACATTCATATATTGGCACAGTTAACATCAATACCCTTGTATATGAGAGCTTTGCGTGATCCTAGATGGTCCAAACGCAAATATATATAAAAAAAAATAGTTATTTTTAAAACAATATATATACACGTCTTTTTAATAACAAAGCAATTTTCAATTTTCTACAATAGGTCCCTGAAGATTTTTTGTTACCTGATATTCTACAGTAAAAATGAATGTATGATAGTTTATTTTAAAACATTTTCGTACGTTTAAATATAAATCAATTAATTAATAAAATCGAACAAATTCGAATCGAGAGTTATTATTATTATTATTATTATATATATAATTTTTAAGATTTTGGGAAAAATCCAATCTTTGTATTGATAGTAGTTAATAATCCTTATTATTAATGAGAAATAAAATTGAGACATAAATTTAGAAAGAAAATTGTTTAAATCAGATTGAAATTTAAATACACCATGTATAATAACATTTATTCTTAAAATTATCGTAAATTTCTACACATTTTATAATATTATTAAGAAAAAAGAATATATTATAGCAATAAATAGTTAGAAATCATCACGTCATATGGCGCCACTTCACGGCTGACACTTGCAAAGTGAAAGGTAACATACTTACTTTAAGATCTTCGCTAAGTTACTATCAACCCCGTGTACTGGGGAGTGAAAGACGTTGTTATGTCAGAATAAATTTCAGATGAAACATCTTAATCCCGTTTTACTGGTCTAACCGTATTATTCCATTCATAATTAATTATCATACTCCTATAATTTCTAATATATTATTATTATTATTATTATGCTTTTATTAGTTCAATTTTATACTATTATATACATTATTATTCAATTATGCAATATTACATTGATTTGTATGTAATTAATCAATTTATATACATATTTCCACTAATAATATTTTAATTAATTAGTTTGTTTTATATAGCACATTTTTCATAAACCAGGACATATTTTAGGGCATAGGTGTCTTTCAAAACTTCCATTCTTTTATACTCCGTGTTATTTGCATCCAACCACTACTATATATATATATAATTTCTTAAAGATCCTACAAAGAGATAAAAATATTCTTTATACTTATTATAAAAAAAAAATTAACATATAATAATTTATTTAAAAAAATTGCTTATCTTAAAACGGATAATAATAGTTAAAATTATTTATAAACAGCAAGAATGGAATAGAGAAATAAGCTGGAGTGTCTTCACTCGACTATCTCGCAATTTGAATTGGATTAATTAACATATATTATATTTAAATTAAATTTAACTAATTATAATTTAAAATTATAATAAATAATATTTATTAAATCAGTGTATGTTTGGCTCTTTGTTGATGGCACCAAGTCACGTGTTGGCGCGTGATTTGCAGTGTTAAAAAATTAATTCCGGTACTTTCAGCGATTCATTCGAATTTGAATTGAATTAATTAACATATATTATATTTAAATTAAATTTAATTAATTATAAATTAAAATTATAATAAATAATATTTATTAAATCAGTGTATGTTTGGCTCTTTGTTGATGGCACACGTCACGTGTTGGCGCGTGATTTGCAGTGTTAAAAAATTAATTCCGGTACTTTCAGCGATTCATTCGAGCTGAAATTCTATATATAACAGTTTTATACAATTTTTAATCATGTGAAAAACTATCAAACATATATCTTTATTTTTACGGTCACTTTAGAAGAAAAAAAATCAAAACATTATAAGTAATGACCCTCTTCCGGTTGAGCTACATTTCTCAAAAGTTGATAGAAAACAACGAATTTTGAATAATGCCCGTATACCAAATTTCATGATTCTAGCTCAAACCCTTTTTGCGTTATCTTGTCTACATATATACCCACATACAGACATTTTTCTCAACCTTAGTGAAAATGATTCAGGAACCTTCAAAACGTATAAAAACATCAAAATCCCGACATCGAAAAAAAGTGAGCATCATACGCAACAACCTGTAACAAAAATGTATATTAGAAAAATGATAATTAAAGAAAAAAATTAAATTTTCATAAAAGGGTAGTATGGTTAAATTGTACTATTGTTACATTGTGCTATAATAAATTAGAATAATTAATAAATATAGTGTGGCTCATTTATTTTAAGTAGATATATCGTTTTAATATATATTACAATATTATAATTTAGCTCCTTAGCTGAGAGAGTAGTTTCTTAAATTAAGAATGATTGAGGGAAGGAGGGAGTTAATGAGAAATCATAATTACTGTCAATTGATATAGTTCGTTTTAAATAAAAACTTAGAAATTTTTCCAATTTAAATGTAATTATTAATCTGTAACTTAATTGATTTTTATGAAAATACAAATATTATTAATATTCCAACAAATTTATATATATATATATATATATATATATATATAGAGAGAGAGAGAGAGAGAGAAGGAAACAAATGACAATAACCTATCGAATAAATTAAATCAATTTTTTTCCAAATAAATTAATTTACAATTTTTTAATTGTCCAATAAAATGTTCCTTTTTATATTTAATATTATTAAATATTTCAATTTATAAATTTCAGAATTATTTTATTTGTTTTCAAATAAATATACATAGATAGATTAAAATAAATAAATTTGAAATGCAGGATGGGATATTTAGAGAGGAGGTGATATAAAGGGGGATGCGAATAAATGAAAAAGAGAAATCAAAACATAATTGGTATGCATAAAACAAACCTATTTTGATATCCAGGCGATCATAAGTATATACAAAAATACCACTCCCATTTATAAAAATCAACACTAATTGAAAAGATATATTTTTTAAAAATAAAAAATATCAAAACCGATAAATATAAATCTATTAATTCAGTTTAATGAAGAAATAAATTAAAAATAAAGAGTTAACATTATATAAAAAATTATATAAATATAAAAAACCAAAAATAAATGATCGTATACTCATTCGATTGAACATATATCAAGTTTAAAATAATTTAAGCTCGTTTACCTTTTAAGCTTGTAGAACGGGGTTTATAAGTAACTCTCGGGTTTGGCAAGGGAATTTTTCTTTTGATGAAAATTGAAAAGCTTCTTGAAATAATAAATAGTGGTCTCAGATCAAAGAAAATCAAGATAAAGACTAGAAGGATAAGGTGTACGGATCATACCACACCTCTTCCCTGCTTAAGGAAAACTTACTTGAAAGTCACTGGCCTTTCATATCCTATTCAAAAGCCAGAGTTTAATATACTCATTTGTAATCTTTTGGATCATAGGTAACCCAAGTGTTTTATTTTAGTTTCCACATATTAGTAATTCTTTTCTATGTTAATATATGTATAATTTAAATTCTTTCATTATAAATCTCTCTCTTAATTTTAAGATTCCTTGAAATCTTAAAAATAGAAATTAGTATTTATTCCGGAATATGATTTTGTAAATTTAACAAAAAAAAAATGTTACTTTTTTGAATATCCTATCTGAGTTTGAATTTCAGATAAAAAATTTTGAAATTGGTTGAAATTTAAAATTAGGTCAAGTTTCTTTAATTGAAATCATTCTTGAAAAATATTAAACATTTTGAGTGATTATTTTATTTATTTTTTTTTTTTTGTAATTACTTAGTTAATATATATACTTATTTGTTAATAAAGTTATGAATGATATTTGAAGAATAATAAATATTTTTTAAACATTCCTCTTAGTAATGAGCTCAAAATAAATAAAATTATGCAAAAAAAAAAGGAAAAAAATTTTAAACCATACTTTATTCAAAAGTGTACTAAAAATAAATAAAAAAAGGCATCAGTCCTGACAAAGATAATTGATAAAACAACTTCAAAGGTTGGATATAATAGAGTTAAAATTAAAAAAAAAAAAATATTATATATGAATAGCATAAAGTATGGGCGCCCAAATTTTTATAATTCCACTTATTTTACCATTTGTTTTTAATATCTAATTTAATATCTGTTGCAAGAAACAGCTTTACCCATTTCATCCTCCAGTAAATTGAACGACTACATTTTATAGCATTGATCATTTGTCTTTGACAGAACTGATAACCTTCCCTTACTTTTTATTACACTTTTAAATAAAGTATGATTTTCAAATTTTATTTTCTACTCTTTATTTATATCTTATCTTATATTTAATTATGATAATATTCTACAATAAATATTTCACAGATGGTTAAGTTTAATCTGAGCGAGACATCTCGCTGGCATCGGACAATCATAAAAAATAATTTTTTTTATTTAATCCTTGTTTACTAATTATTCAATTATTTTGTAGATTTATCAATTGTATTGTAATCAAAAACAATATAGTGTACAATATTTCTATTTTTTTATATATATATATATATATATATACTTGGACATTGAATATACAGAGTTCAGCATAAATCAGTTAACTGAAAATACAGTGTTGTTAGAACAATCTTATTCATATTAATGACCTACAACTATACACTTGTGTTATATGTTTAGACAACAATGGAGGATACTTTGAACCTTTGTTATAATGGTGAGAAGTTGTAAATTAGTTTTAGAAAATGAATATGAATTATATTGTTAATGCAATTTCGGTTAAATGACTTAATATCGGAGCATGTAGAATAAATTATTTTTAAAAATTTTAAAAATTATTTTTTTTAATAATATTTTTTTTTATCTCTATTAGTAATCAACTAATCAATCTTAAGATGGAGAAATAAAAAAAAATAGAGATTTCTTACCCCGTTTTAAAGATAATTAGAAAATTAGGCATTACGGCTAAATCTATTCAGTAACCTTCTATCTTTAACATGACTGTTTTATTTGATTAATTTATTCCAGGAATGTCCTAACTATGGCCCGCGGGCCGAATTCGGCCCGTCATCTGATTTTATCCGGTTTGCGAAGAGTTTCAAAACTATTGTATGTCAAAAATGATAAAAAATGATTTTTTAAAAATAATTTTATTTAAGAATGTAAAACACAATACACAGTTATACTGTAATTAAACCATATTTTTAAGATTAGTGTATTTGTAATAAACTGTTTATTATTATATCTAAATATTATAATCAAAATGGTATAAGTAGGTAAGTATGGAAAATGTTCAAACAAGTGATTAAATGAAAATTAGTTAAAATGTGCAAATAAAATTCAAGCCAAACAGAAAATAGTTACAATAAGCTGGATTGTCTCCACTCGACTATTTCGCAATTTGAATTGGATTAATTAATATATATTATATTTAAATTAAATTTAATTAATTATAAATTATAAATTAAAATTAATAAATAATATTTATTAAAACAGCGCATGTATGGCATTTTGTTGATGGGACCACGTCACGTGTTGGCGCGTGAGATTTGCAGTGTTAAAAAATTAATTCTGGTACTTTCAGCGAATCAATCGAGCTGAAATTCTATATATAGCAGTTTTATACAATTTTTAATCATGTGAAAAACTATCAAACATATATCTTTATTTTTACGGTCACTTTAGAGAAAAAGAATCAAAACGTTGTAAGTAATGACCCTCTTCCAGTTGAGCTACATTTCTCAAAAGTTGATAGAAAACTACGTATTTTGAATAATGCCCGTATACCAAATTTCATGATTCTAGCTCAAACCGTTTTTGCGTAATCTTGTCCACACACACACACACACACACACACACACACACACACACACACACACACACACACACACACAGACATACATTTTTCTCAACCTTAGTGAAAATGACTCAGGAATTTTCAAAACGTATAAAAACATCAAAATCTCGACATCGAAAATTTTCATGATCGCAATACTATCTCAAGCGAGATAGTAAAAATAAATGAAAAAGTAAGGGGGATGTCAATTCAAAACATGAAAGGAATCTATCTCATTTTTTTTTAATATTATTTTTTTAAGGAGGGATTCTTATGATTTTTTTTTATTTTTCTATTTTGATGTAGAATCAAGTCCCCAAGATCCTTCTTTTCTTTTGACGGTAGGGCTCTAAGGGATTGTCTTGAATCCCGTTGACGGTGATGGCACGGATCGGGTAAAAATTTTTTTTTTCGTTGTCTTCATTCCTGGGGTGAAATTTTCATTTCGGGTCCGGAAACGAAGAAAGGACCCGGTTGGTATTCTTCTCTTTGTGGTCATCGATGGTGTCGTATCGTCTGTGTGCGAGGCATCGATTGGAGGGGACTCCGTTCCCGTTTCCGCGGGGGAGGGATGGGCGCAGCCGCGGCGGCGACGGCGCCGAGGACTGCGGCTCTCTCTTGACACGCGTTTAGTTGGTGCGGAGCATCCCGCTTGTGTGTAACGGGGAAAATTCCAGGATGCCGTCCCAGAGGATTATTCTTCTCCAACAATTGTTTTTCCTCGCGCTCATCATTGCAGGTAGGCAACCCGCATTCCAGAATTCACTCCAATTATATAATAAAAGTGACTTTTTTTTGTCATCCGTTAATTGTCAAGGATCCCCCTCTTCCAGGTTTTTTTTTGTCCTGATAATTCGTCTTAACAGGCCAGGACTTTAATAAAATGATCTTTAGGAAATTTTTCTATAATCGGTGACAATCTCTCTGACAAAAAATACGATTGTCAATCTTGACAAATTTGTTCCTGTGTCATAAATGCCATCCCACAAAAGAATTTCTATATCCTATTTTAACTAATTGAAATTAAAAAATATACAATTTCTAACATAAAAATTTATACCTAAATATAAAAATATATATGTATAAATCATAATTAATTTAAATATAAAATAATTAAAATCTAATTTATTATTTTATTTAATTAAAGATTTTATAGGAATATTTTTTTCAATTTTCTCTCTCTCTCTCTATATATATATATATAAAAATACATGTATATGCCAATAATCAAAATATTATAATTTTCTAAGATATGATGGGATTTATCAAAAAAAAAAAATTTCTTATTTTGGTTTTTATTAAATTTATATATTGAGTGTATTTTATTAGTGGTAATGAGATTGTTAAATTTTAAATATAAATATATATTATTTGTTTTATTTTTCAAAAGAGAAGGGATGATTCACTCATGTTATTGTAGCTAGTCATTTGCATTTTTTCCGAATAAAATATTTGGAGTGTATATATAATAAAATCTATTCAACATACACATGTGCTATACACTATACAGTATGAATATTATATAGTATGAATAAAATTTTCATTGTATTATTTTTTGGTAAATCAGTGATTCTTTCTTTTTCTTATTTCTTTTTATGGTATAGTTCCTTGACAATAATAATAATAATAATAATAATAATAATGTGATACAACCCCAATTATGTTAATATTCGTGTCATATTTTAACTTCAAATGAGAATCGTATTTTAATTTTGGCCCTTATCCAGAAAATCTTGGTATATATTGGAAATATATATTCTATACTAATGTATTCACAAATTTTTAATTTAATAATTATCCTATTCTATTATCTTCATTAAAATAAAATAAATAAGTCATTTTCAGTAAAATACAAAAAGAAAAAGTTTTTATTTATTTATTATACACCCCAAAACATGTTCATTCGGGTTGAAATAATTTTAGGGTGCCAAATTTGCATTAATTGATCAAAATACTTTTAATTCATTTATTATTATTATTATTTTATAGAATATAAATAAAATTATGTAAAAAGTAATGAAAATTTATCAGTTTGAATGAAATAAATTTTTATCAAACTTAATTTTTAAAAAATATTGTATGTATATATTAAAAGAACTATTATTTTTTTTTAGAATAGGAAAAATTAATCAATTCACATTTTAATAAAAAAAAAATAATAATTTAAATTTATAAAAATAATAAATTAAAATATTTTTTTTCAAGTTGATTTTATTTATTAATCCTAAAATATTAATGTTGATACTGTATAGGTTAGTGAGTTAATATAAAAAAATATCCTAAAAGATAAAAATGTAATTTAATATTTCGAATAATTAAAAATTAGAATGTAATTTTTTAATTCAACTTGATATATTTTTTAATCATAAAATATGTTTTCTTTTTAATATACCTATATATTTCAATATATAAAAAATATTAGTATAATATTATATAATATATCAAATTAATATTTATATATTTTTATTTTTAAATTGACTACATATAAAAAAAAAATTGATTCCATAAATTTTCAATATTTTTTAAATAATTATCTTGTTAATTTTTTTTTTTTTTTGTATTAATTATTAATATTATGGTTATTATTATTATTTTATTTTTAATTTATAATATAGATTTATTTTTGTGAATAATGTTATGAGGGTTATAAGGGTTTTGAGCGCCCCGGACAAAACATAATTTGGCACCAGTCCATACAAGAATATACAAATTTACTGGGAATTGAAATAAAATAGTATAAAGGCAAAAATCAAAATTACACAAAAAAAATAAATATAAAAATAATATTTTATTTTTATATCGACGCCGCTAAATTTGACAACCCGGGAAGACGTTCGGTTTGTCCGCATCTTTATCCGCCGCTGCATGATATGAAATAAAAAATAAATTAATTTAATTAATTCTAATGATTGAAAATAATAATTTAAAATACAAAAGTTGAATTTCAAATTTTGAAAACGAATAAAAAATCAGAGAAAACATTAAAAAGTTCGTGATAGTAAAAATTAAAATTGATACAAAAATAAACAGAAATAAACAGAATTTAAATACAAAGAGTAAATTAAAAAAATATTAAAATTATTTTAATAAAATTACATGTTTTTTAAATGTAATCCATTTTAAAATAAAAATGTATAATAAATACTAATTTGAAATAAAATTGTGCATATTTTACTAGATATACATATTTATTGTTGTTGTAATAAAATATATAAGTTGTCATTTAAAAGTATAGATTTCATATTTTGAAAACCAATAAGCGGAATTATTTCTTCAAAATTTCTTTAAACTTTTCATTATAGCAGCTCAAATTTGTTACGAAAAATTCGTGTAAAAATATATATATATATCACGTATTCCGTGAATGTTTATATTATGATAAATTATTTCCGGGTTAGATTCACAGGTTTTTGTGAGATTTCGAGACATTTCGGGGTCAATAATCCCAAACATCGTCTTCACAAAATTCTCTTGAAAATGATGCCTAAGTGGGCACCGAAACGTCGTGATTAAAAACTTATGAAAACCCTGAAATAATTTTTTATCATATATATATATATATATATATATATATATATATAATATTTAAATTATTACAATCAATTATTTATTCACAATAAAGCTTTGATTATAACTGATTAATAGGAACCAATTTGTCGTTTTATTAGTTGAACTGAAACCTGAATAATTAATGTGGCATCTTAAAGTGGCGGACACTCCGTTTTCAATTAATATCTTCATTTCGGATGCAATACATCGTCTGTCATTTTAATTTATAGTAATTTAATTAAGTTTTATTTCTTAAAGCATTTCATTTATAAACATGTAAATGAATAGAAAACTTATTGAAATTATTTTTCTAATTATATGAAGTATATATATATATATATATATATATATATATATATATTATTATTATTATTATTATTATTAATATTATCAGATTTATCCGGGCTATAATCACGTATTTTTGAGAGATTGTTTTCTCGACGTTTCGGCACCCATTTTGGCGCCATTTTCAAGAGGTTATTTAGGCGGGAATATTTTTGGGATTCTGGGTCTTAGTCTGTGTGACTGAGAGTCGATGTCGGGATTTTGGGTTGTTAGATTGGGTGGTTTTGTACTCACTGCGTTTCTGTAGAGCTCCGAAGAATCCTGGGCACTCCTGAGACTGGCACACGTCTGCACTGGACAACAGCCCGAGGCTTACTGTATATATATATATATAAACTTTACTTATTATTTATTTTTGTTTTTTTTTTCAACTGTTTATTATATGTATATAAAAAATATATTTACTATTATTAACTATATTTAAAAAACCATAACAAATTTTCAGTACCCTATGAGAAAAAATCAAATTTGAAAAAAACTTAAACAGAGAATAAATTCTACCCGACACAGTGTATTTTCCTATTATACATAACACTTCACTCAAATAATTAGACCTAACTAATCAAATAATTAGACCTAACTAATGTTTTCGTTTATTTCATCACTCATGGATGTTTTCCCTTTCTTAAGTTAATAAAAAAAATTCAATGCGAATTCCAAAATATGAACGCCATAATAGTCTTGAGTTTTTAGTCACTTTGAGTAGCTTTCATCGGCTATTATCCAATCAGCTTGTCAATCTTCATAATTCAGGCGTATAATTATGGATCCAAGTTTCATCCATTAGCACATATCGACATAAAAAATCATGTTTATTTCACTTGAACAGCTCCAAACAGCACTGTAAATCGCCGATGACTTGTTTTTGATCAAACATTGTTTGTAAGAAAAGACAAAAAAAAAAAAAAAAAAATTGAAAAGCGCTAGACTGAATGTATAAAGGAGAGTATCTTGAGGAATAAGGGTGACTTTTGCCTAAGAGTTGATATTTTTTAAGTCTTATTGAGTGATTCATCTAAATATATATATACAACAGCAACACAATTATAAAAGTTAAAACAGTAATTGAGCCTTAAAAGATTTTCCTTTTTATTAATTTTTTTATTTGAAATTTTGACTTTTAACGTTGGTAAATCTTAAAATAAATCCAATTACATATTTAGATCATTTCTTTTTGTCTTTATTTTCAAAATTTATCCATCATTTTAATTAATAAAGATTAAAAAGAAATATTCTTTTCATAAATGATAATTAGTATTAATACGTATGCAATACAAAATAATTATTCCAACAAATTAGCAAATTACTATTCAAAAAAGCGAAATGATTCAATCGCAAATCGTATTATAAGAATCTCGACCATTAGTACTAAATTTATTCTACTTTCTCCCCTTTTAAAATTCTAATCATATTCTATTCAAAGATCACCCTATTAGAGATTCGAATCAAGTTTTATTACATCAATTACCGAGAATGTAGATATATTGCTTATAATTTTCAATATTCATGTGGTTATGATGCATGTATCCCTCATCCACAAATATTATTGATTATATATATATATATATATATATAGAAATTTCAGCTTTTCCTTATTGAAACAGAATGTGGAAGATTTTGAAGAAATATGGGATAGATTTAGTATAGGAGATTTATTATTGGGTAATAAAAATATTTTATATCAAATATGCTGATGATGTGATGATGATAGCTGACGATGAAGAAGGAATGAAAGAAATGATTAAACATTTAAAAAGAAATGTTGTAAGGAGATGATGATTAAATAAATACTGTAAATTCAAAAATCTAGAAACAGAGGAAGAAAAAGAACAGAAATACGATGGAAATATGAAGACAGATTCCATGAAATAAGTAAAAAAAAAAAAATTTAATAATATATTTAAGAATGTAAATAATGGAATAAAAGAACACATTAAGTCTTTAAAGTAAACAAAAAAATTATAAAAAAGGTTTTGTGGGGTTAATGAAAAAACCGGAATTAAAAATTATAACAAATAACTCTCTTAAACACATAATGAACAGATTTTATTGTAAAAATATAGTACTGGAGAGAAAACGAATAAACTGAAATAATTCAAAGTGAGTTCATAAAAAATGTTTTTTAATCATTCAGAAATATACTTGACTATCTGGAGGAGACATCGAGGGAAATAAGATATATTTTACTAGAGTTCTCACTTGCATAATACTGCACTGTAATTTACATTCATCTGATCCTGGATTTGAGCAGAGATATATAAACCTTACTAGAGAGAGTCATAGACCCTCAGACCAAATAAATAAGTAATTTCAAAAATGTAACAAAGTCTGGATGACATAATTGTTATTATTCTTATGTTATAAATAAAAAGAAATGAATAAATATATAAGTTATGGACCCAGTTCCTGCAACGCCAGCAGAATTCATGACGTCATGATTTCTGCAAGCGCAGCACTAAATTACATTATATAAGACGGCTTCTCGACCCCATAGCCAGTTCTCAGGCAACTCACTTGAAGGGCGAAGGCTCTGCCCTTTTGCTCAGGGATTCATTGCGAATCACCTGCATTTGCTTTCAATAGATAATCACTTTGATTATCTATTCATCGTTCAGGAATCATTTAAAAGATTACCTGCATTGTTATAATCTACTATAAAATTCATATAGTGACTAGTACTTCATATGCACTGTAATTCAACAAATCCTTTGCATGATTTGTTGCTTCACGTGCTAATAGCACACTGTAATCGGTTCTGTATTATCTGTATTATTGATTATTTTAATAAATAAACTTAAGAAAAAGTAACATGTACTTTTTCTTCCAAAACCGTTTTTTTAAAAACGAAACTCCCGGATACAGAACCTTAACTTATATATATATATATATAGTATCAAGCCTAGTGATAGATTAAAAGAGGAATCGGCAACCTTTTGAGACGGAGAAGATCCAAGATCTACAATTAACAAAATTCCCAAGTTTTTAAGAGTCTTTAAAATTATTGTTTCCATATTATTGTATTTGATTAGAATTAGATAGATAGATAGATTTTATTTTTGATTTAAAATAAAATGTTTTCTGTTGAGTGTTTTTATCCTGTTTGTAGTAGATTTTTTTTTATTTTTAAATATATTATAGTGAATTTTGAAAATAAAATAATATAATTTTTAATATTTGAACATGGAACCGGGGAGCCACTGGCGGTTCGTGATACAGGTTTCCAGCTCCTGAACTCTAAAAAGGAATATACAGGGTCCGGCATGGAGGTATTACACACACTTTTCAAAACATACTAACATACTAACATACTAACAAATAAACTTCAATTATTATTTTTCTGAAACATTACAAATGCAATGCCATTTAATAACCATAAAGCATAACAACAATGTATTGCAATTTAACTGCGAAAAATGACATCATCCAAATGGCGACCGTTCTTGTCCAGGCATTGTTGCAGGAGAGTGAAGAAATTGCCCATACACCTTTCAAGCATAGCAGGGGAATTTCTCGAGTAATTACTTCAGCAAGAGGTTCAAGAGTCCGTGGTTTTTCAATGTAAACTCGAGATTTCAAGTAGCCCCATAAGAAATAATCGCATACGAAAAGATCTGAAGATCGACTTCTGAATGACTGGTTGCAACATAGGTATCGTAAACAAAGATACGTTGTTCAATCGACCAAGGCTCCATGACTACTGAAATGGCAATTATTAACGAATGTATATGAACCTTTGTGCATGTGCTAGCCCTCATTCCACGTAATTTATGGCGGACGCTAAAACGTAACACCTCCCTGTCGGACCCTGTATATATATATATATATATTCGTTGTAGAACATTGCGATGGGAGCTAAAAGACAATGCTACAATAAAGATATTTTGAAATTAGCAGTGAATTTAATTTTATTTTATTCAAATGCCTAAGACTACTCTTAGAAACTATACAAAAATAGGTGAAATATAAAAATAATTTAAAGTAAATTTTATTAATGTTTTGGATATAGAAGTATTAAATAAATACTTCGGACTAGGGCTTACAATACCGAACTAAAATCTGAATACCGGTATTTGGTATTTGAAATTTGAAATACCGGGATACCGGTATTAATACCGGTATTATTAATAATAAATTTACTAGCTATATTTCTTCTTACCTCAGTTGTTATATTGACTTTTTAACAAATAATATATGAAATCCAATAAATATTGTTCTGAAATGAGTAGATATTATTTATTTTATTACATAGAGAGAGTAGGAATAGATAGATACAAAAAAAACGTGCAAGTAAAATAAAGTAAATATTAAATTCTATGTTACATTTTACATATAATAGGCTCATATGGTATTATATAATTAAAGAATTAAATATAATTAAAGAAGTAAAAAATATAAAAATATAAATTGAAAGTATTTAATATTAATAACTTGCGTTTTGTTTATTAAAGTTTGCTCTTAAAAAACACAACGAATCAAGCGTTTCATCATCAAGCGAGGACCGAATTTTCGTACAAAAATAACCAGCGACCGAAAAAGCTCTTTCTGATTCTACACTTGTCAGCACTATTGTCATTAAAAAATCATACACATTTTGTAAATTCGTAATACCAAAATACCGGTATTTTTATACAGGGTGCTTCAAAAAAATGTATACACACTTTAAACTATTGTAGTTTTGGAACTGATTCAACGCTCTCCTAACAAATCTTCAAGGCAAGGGGCACGTGAAAGTGATGTAAGTGCTAGCAGCGTGCTACGCATTCTGAAGAGAGGCAAGAATCAGTAATTATTTCTTCGAGTTTCCAGCACGCTCTCCAGACCTTACACCATTGGATTTCTTCTTGTGGGGCACAGTAAAAGATGAGGTGTACAAACGTAAACCACGTAACCTAGACATTCTTTGGAATGAGATTCAAGCAGTGTGTAGAGAAATCTCATTGGACGTTTTGATACGATGTACAGAATCAGTGGTGACTCGTACTCAGAATTGTATTGATGCTGCAGGTCACCAATTTGAACAGTATTAACATTTGTTATTTATGTTTCATTTACATTGGACTTTCAGCTTTCTATTTTCCTGAAATTTAACTTTGTAGAACGGTAAATAAATTTTCTATGGAAGTTCAAAGTGTGTATACATTTTTTTGAATCACCCTGTATAAATACCGGTTTTTAATACCGGACAAAAATCGTCCGGGATCCCGGTATTCGGGATCCCGAGATCCCGGTATTGTAAGCCCTACTTCGGACTGGTTAGCTCGGTTCTGTAAGATTGTATAATGTGGCTACTATCCGAATAAACATAACATTTATTGATTACTTATAAATAGTAATTATAAATTAATTAAAACAAAAATATATTAATATAACCAATATTTCATAGGTTTAAAATTAATATTATAAAATAATATAAAAGCGATATTAAAGTAAAATATTAGATTTGTTATTAATTTTTTCATTCTTATTATTACGTTTTTAATATAATATTATTGAAATGATATATATTTTTAAAAATCATATTTTTTTCTTCCATAGGATTATATATATATTTATATATATATAAAGAGAGAGAGAGAGATAAAAGTAAATACATAATATTATATTGGGAATATTTATAAAGACGGAGATATTAATTAAAGTGAAAAGTCATCCACGGATTTTCTCTTACTTTTGTTTATTGAAAGGGATGTAACGTATATTTCATACAATTAAAATTATACCATTTGACCGTTTGTAATCTTTTGATCTGTGATCATTGTTATTTGATACGTTTCGTATGTCAACTACTGTTGCCAAGAGAAGCCCTCAAGGGAAGTCCAGCTTCATGCATCGCCTCTCTCCTTTCCCCCTTAATGAACTGAACTAATAAAATTTCGCTTAATTCTAATCATCCCATTATCTTCTAATTAAGTAATAATAAAAATAATAATAATCTTAATTTTTATACAATGGGGTAAACAAGATTCAAAGCGTGATTTAAATAAACCATGGAAGGTGGTGGCTGTAAAGGAGGAGATAAATTAGCAAAAAAATTATATATTGTAAGATTTAATGTTTGTATTCATTAAAGGACTTGTAAAATACTTTTTTTTGCAAATAATAAAAATAATCAAGAGGAAAAAAATTAATTTTTTTATTTGTTTAACATTCTTAACAATTTTAATAAATATTACTGAATTAAATATATATTTGGGGTGTTATATATGCAATTTACTCTTATATAGTGATAATCCAAGGGAGTTCCTGATCTGGATATCTTGAGAAATAAATCTCCGTAAATGAAATTTTTTTTTAGAAATATTAAAATAGAATAGTATAGTATTCAAGTATTTTTTTTTTCAATTTTCTATTTGAAATAATATAAAGATGTATAGTGACAGAAAAAAGACAACACCAGTCTAGATAGTGCAGCGCTTTTCTCAACAGCATTAATAAGTGAATTAAAATTGAAGAAATTAATTTTTAATATGAATTTAATTTTAAATGATTATCAGTTTTACGTTTTATGGTATTAAAAATTAATTTCTTTAATTTTGATTCACATATTAATGCTGTTGAGAAAAGCGCTGCACTACCTAGACTGATCTTTTCTTTTTTCCGTCACCATATAATAATATCATTCAATAATTAATTATTTTACTTAAAAAAAAAATAATAGTAAAATTATTAACATAATAAATACAATAAAGTATTGAAATTAGTAATCAAATCTACAATATATTTATTATAATATTATTGTTTTAAATGAAAACTCATAAATTTAGAAATAGAGCCTTTATGTATATTTATTGCACCCGGGATTAAAAGTGAAAATGGTGGTAAGAGGGGAGGGGATTTAATGGTAACGGATATAAGATAAGAATTGGTGTTCCAGGAGTTGATAATTAATAATAGTCGGGATTAGAATTTAACTGTGTGGGAGAAACTGGAAAGAAGGGACAGGGGTTAATTGTATAATACATGGGAAGGTTGATCAGATGTTGGTCAGATAATAGTAGTATACATATAGTGTAAAGCATACAGTCGTTGGCCCCCTTAAGCAACTCCTTAGTCTTTAATGAATATCTGGGCAAATTGCGGAACACTGTGTGTCAAATTAGGTTTGCAGAACATATGTAGATATTATGAGCATATTTTGATGAATAAAAAAAAATTCATTTTCTCATAACATTTTCAATAAACAATTTTTTTTAAAAAAAAAGCCTAAAAAAAAAACAATTATTGGCCCCCTGTTATAGTTATTGACCTAGGTATTCTATTATACAACCATACAACAAACGATTACATAACCATAGTTAATAGCGCAATTTTTAAAATACAAATCTCTTATTATTTGTGTTTTGATGATAGGGGGCCAACGACCGTATACTTTACTATATATGAAAAAATATCTTAGTTCTGTGGAAGAGACAGAGAGAAAATGAGGAGGGGGGAGGAGATTTTTATATAACTAATTATTATATATATCGTTGAATAAAAATGTATTCTTTTATTCAGATTCAATGAAATCGAACTAGAATTTCGATACAATTTTTTTTAAAATTCATTGAATGAATTTTATATTTGTGTAAGTAGATACATAGTTAATTATTTCTTACAAACATCTTGTTAATTATAATTAGAAGTGGAAAACAAAAACATTGACCCCTCTATCTCTCTTTATTTTGTCAACAAATTGAGACAGAGTACTCATTCGATTTTTTAGCAAAATATTCACATGCAAATTTGTTGATTCAAGTTCGTTTAATTCATTTGCATATACACTAGCACAGAACTCAAAATTTCTCAAACTCAACGCATCAACAATTATTCTACTCAAACTGAAGAAGCCTAATCCAGCATCCAATTATAAATAAACATTTAATAATTTTTTAGTTGTATTATGGTAGGGTAGGGGGAACTCGCATAGATTAATTTTTCTATTAAACTCGTAGAGACTGGTAAGAAAATGTGATTCAAAAAGGAAACAAATCCATTGGCGCTATGAATAGACAATAAAAATGAGGGAATTAGGAAAGAATAGGAATTGGATGGAGATGATTTAGTATATAAAGAATATTGGTACTTAGTACAAGAACTTTTGAGTATAGACATAAATAGAGATTTTCTATTAAGCTAGAAAAAACAAATGTTTAAAAATTATTTATTTACATGTAAAGGATACTTTAGCATACTGTTAGGATTTTTTAAATAATTTAGAAATCGATTGATTTAACTCCTCTTCGGTTCACAGAAATGTCTAAAACTTTATTTTTTTCTTCCACCTTATTACACAAATTTGTTTTATATTATTTTATTTTATTTATTTGTTTATTTTTTTGTGCCAAGTCAAACTTTCATAGTAACATATAAACGCTCTAGAAATAAATCTTTCGTTCAACTTATGACATATTTTTTTAAAATCGAGTCGATAAGCACACATCGAAATGATAGTGAGCACACATCACCATTCTAAGTTAATTTTTCAAAAAACAAACTCAGTTTTTTTTCACACCCGTTTTTTTCTCTACGCCCTATCCTGGATCCGTCCTTTCTTATTCAATTTCATAACATGCGAGAAAGAAACACCTTTTTTTATATAAAATATGGTGACTCGTTTCTAATGTCGAAAACTTAATCCTCGCCCTCTTGAGGGACTAGTATGGTTAGGTATAGTCGTATTTTCTATTTGTATTCCCTTATATCAACTATCTCTTCTCTTTCTCTCTCTCCCTTTATGCCTTTCTCTGTTTCTAATTGATATTTAAGAGTATGCCGAAATGTTCTTAATTGTTAAAGAAAACAATTTCAAAAATTTACCTTGAGTGTTTAATCATTTAATCATACTTTTTAATTGTTCATCTAATTTTCTGTTTAAATTTCACAGTCTCATTTTTTTTTCTCACTATTTAATAAAATATTTACCCTGAAATAAAATATAATTTGATAAATGGATTTCTTTCAATGATCTATTGATAAATTTAATTTTTGGTGGTTGTTTAATTATCATTGTTAATGATGTTACCTCCCTAAATATCAATAGAATATTCAATTGAAAGATAAAGAGTTGTGTTTTAGGTATACAAAAATGAATCTAATGCTGAAAATATAATTGTTTTTTGAAAACTTATCTTGTTCGAAATTTACTATACAGTTATATATGAATATATATATATATTATCTTATTATACAAGCAAAAATTATATATATATATATATATATATATATAATTATTAAGAGAATTTTTATTAAAAGACCACATTATTTGTATAAAATTATTTATTAAATTAAAATAATTGTACAACATTGTCCCCGCTTGAATCGGAGCAAGCGTACGGTTACTTGAAAACGACTGCAGAATAAGCAGTTGAAACGTTGTACAATTATTTTAATTTAATAAATAATTTTATACAAATAATGTGGTCTTTTAATAAAAATTCTCTTAATAATTATCAAAATAACCACAAAAGCTTTAATAAATACATATATATATATATATATATATATATATATATATATATGTATTTGTATTTTTGAAATATTAAACCGCTCGAAGGATTTTTTTAAAAGTCACATCATAGATAATTTTTATAAAGAAAAATCGATCTATGTTGGTTTCAGCCTCGAGAAAAATCAGCTTTATTAGTTTTTTCTTAATTTAAAATAGGAAATTTAAATAACGTCAGCAACTACGTCAGACAGCGCTTCCTTCAATATAAAATATTATAAATATAAATAAAATCAAATTACGAAATATATATTATGTTATATCTACAGTCCATACTTTTCTGTCTTTCAGTGCATTAATACGTATGTTTAGTATGTTTTATAACTATTTCGATTTATGTTCTTTTAAATTATTTGAACGGCAGCTCGGTGAACCAGGTATTAATATTATCAGCCAAACCCGATAATAAGGAATAATTTTTTTTAATGACCGAGCAACAGCTCGGTGAACCAGGTACTACTATATATATATATATATATATATTCGGAATTATTTTATTGGAAATAGAGAAAGATTTATATTTGAATGTAAAAAAGAAAAACAGACGTTTGAAAAATTAATTAAAAACCCTGTAGAATATTAAAATGAGTCCCATTTTATTTCGAATTTCCCTTGGGAATAAACAATTGGACTTTTTTTTCTTCTTTCACCACTGAGAAGTTTGATTCGAGTATACAAAGAAAAAGTTTATCAATCTCGCCAATAAGATGAGAAGAAATATAGATTTTTCAATACTTTCTATACTATATATACCTTATTAAATCTCTCTTTAGACTCACAAGAAATAATAATAAAAATATAAATTCAGTAACAAATGAAATCAATAAATAGTTATTTATTAATATATATAAATATATAGAATAATACTTTATTTATACTTATTTATTTATCTTACCCGTTTAAACATTTTATTTTTTTTTTATATAAATAATTTGCAATTTTTTAGTTTTTTTCAGTACTTTTTTGTTTTATTTATTTGAATATGGAAAGTATTTTATTTTAATTTTTTTTTTTGAATTATATATCAAAAAATTAAATATTTATATTTAATGGTGGTTATCAATTAAGATTAAATACTATTTTATAGGATATTATATATTTATTAGCAAAATATTTAATTAAAATAAAATAAAGTGAAATGTTGAAATAATAGTACTATTAGGAATTTTCAACCCCTCCGATTGAATGTTTAATGAAATTTCTGACCGCTTTGCTTTCAATCATTTAATCCGAGTCAATGTATGCTTTTTTTTTAAATTTTCAATCGCACCATTTTTGTTAGCAACAGTTTAAAAAGATGCCGAATTTGAAAGTCAAATATTCCATTAATTAATTGAATATTTAATTAAATTTTATTTCCCAAATTACCGTCGATAAATTGGAAAATATACTCATTCACACAAGGAAAAAAAAAAGAATAAAAATGAATCTAAACAATTTTTAAAAGAATTAAAATTTATTAAAATAAAAATTGAAAAGTTGTGTTATTTATTATTTTCTTTTTAAATAGCACACATCTTCTGATTGAATATTATTGTATGATCATTTTAAAATGAAATTGATCTATGGGATCGTAACGGTTGATTCATAATCGTTTTTAAAGTGAGAATCCCTTCAATGAATACTGCCAAGGTCGGTTGTACTGTATCAACTGACACAGTTTTCCTCGGTCCTACTTAAACAAGGAAGTCTGCCCCTTCGATCAGCCAATGAACTAGTGACGAGGCCTGAGAAATGATTAACCGTATATATATATATAAAGGGGTCCAGAAAAGAAACCTCACTTATTATTTTTAAGTTATTTATTATATTTTATGCACAAATCTTCAATTCCCTACAATCTAGTCTCCACTACTCTCTACTTATCTAATATTTTATTCAATTTTTCAAAACTGTGTTTAAATCCATCTTCTGTGTTGCAAGAATGAGCTTCCATCGTATATTTTCTTCACTTCAGCAAAACAATTTCCTTTCATGATTTTTTTATCGGAGGAAATAGTAGAATTTTTTATATTTTTACTTTACTGAAAATATATAATATATATATAAATATCATGTGTTGGTTTTTTTGCATCTTTTTAGTAGACTTGAAATATGTTATTGTAATACAAAAACAGAGCATATTTCGAAAAATTTTTACTCAAGGGAAATTATATTAAGTGATTCGACATTCCACACCTTAATCAACACAAATAAACGTATCTCTCTCTCTCTCTATATATATATATATATATATATATATATTTAAAAAAAATTCATTTACTAATTATTTTCTGATCAAAATTTATTTCTTAAAAAAATTTATTATTTGTTCGTGGGTGAAAAGAGAAACCATTTTTACCGACCGGCGATAGTAAGGGAGGTATTGTTTTCACACCAAATTTCACATGTGGAGATTTTTACATATCTCCATGAATCATGCATTTTCTTAACAGAAAAAAGTATTTTTAGCATGATGTTTGTCCATCCGTCCGTTCGTCTGTCCATCCGTATAAATGTGTACAGCTTGAACGGCTCAACGGATTTTGATGAAATTTGGTATATTTAATTAATGCATCAGTATGATGAATTGATCAACTTTTGGTGCAAATCCGGAAACCGGAAGTGGTAGTATTACCGATCAACGATCGGAAAGAAAGGGTTATTTTCACACCAAATTTCACATGAGGAGATGTTTTACATATCTCCACGAATCTTGCACTTTGTATTGGTTTTATCCTCGGGAAAAAATCATCTTCATTCGTTTTTTCTTAATTTAAAATTATATGACGTTACCCAGACCTTCATGACGTCACATGACGTTATTAATAAAATTAAAAATATTTATGTTATATCCATATCTGTTTTTTATTTCATTAATAGATATATTAAAATTATTTGAAATTGTTTCTGTAGCTGGAAATTAATTTATTTCAAACCGTCGGCCGGTTCTGTGCCTGGCCACAGGTTAACTTATTTTTCTTAAATTGATATTAAAAATAATTAAATATAAATATTACAAAAGTTAACTAGAACCATAATAAAATAATTAATGAAATTTAATTCATTGATGGATGGATATGTGTTTTTGAAAAAAAAATATTTTGAATTTCTATTAATTTTATGAATTGATTGAAGATATTTATACCTAACAATGTAACTGGTTTCCTATGCCAATTGACGTACAACAAAAATTATCTTTTTTTTTATTTGAAACATAATTCAATAGATTGATTTTGAAAATAATTTTTGTTTCTTTCAGTTTGCGAGAAGAATTATAATTGTGACTTCTTTTTTCTCTCTAAAATAAATCAAACATTCATTACTATAGTTTCAAAATAATGGCATTTTAATTATTAGTTCATCCCAGTGTTTCGGGTTCAAAATGATCCCTTTTCTGTCCGATCTCATATTACTAATTAGAACAGATAGATTAAGATTTAACCCCTTTTCTCGATTGCATTTGAATTTCGTCTAATTAAGCTTCAGTCTTGTTTCCTCCTCCTTGTCCAAAGCCCACCCCATCTGACAGGGATTGAACTCAAATTCTATTAATTTTTATTCTAGCATCCTTCTCTACTTCAACCCTTTCACCTTCCATTGGTGTTAAATAAAAAGTGTTTCTATTCTATTAATCCAAATAAAATCCGGGTCAGTATTATTGAACCCCCTTCCACCACTCCATTCCTGTCTTAAACTTATTTTCCTAATTATTTTCTAGGTTTTAGTTTATATATAATAAAACGAATTTTAGTTTTTTAAAATCTTAATACTTGTGTATTAACATACATTCATATATACATGTAATTTAAGTATATATACGAGGGTTGGTCAATAGGTTCGTGGCTTTTAGAATTTCTTTAAATGGCAACACTGCTCCTGTCAGCAGACAACTTACAGCTGGCACCTGTCGGAATTTGAACCAGCTGGGTCTTTTAGTTTTTTTGACATCCATTAACCTTGCGATTTGAGAAGAAAATGGAATAAAAGTGAATTTCCATGAAAATCCATGAAATCCATCCGCCCTATTCTCCGGATTTAGCCCCGAGTGTTTTCAAACCTGAAGAAATGGCTCGGCGGAAAGAAATTTGACTCTAACGATAAAATCATCTCACAAACAAGTTTATTTTGATTTCCTCGACATATCTTATTTTTTGGAGAAACGTTGGACCAAGTGTATAGAGCTAAAAGGTAACTATGTGGAAAAATAAAATAATATTTTATCCAAAAGCTTGTCTTTCATTTAAAAAGTCACGAATTTATTGACCTGCCATCGTATATATAGTTAAATTACATTGCTTGTACAGAATAAAATCGAGCTTTTCATTCTTGAACTGGAGATGAAAAATGGATTACCCATAATTCATCGTAAAGTAAAAAAACAAATTATAAAACTGAAACAAATTTGACTCTGAATAAATAAGAGGATGTTGTGTATATGCATAATATAAACTTTTTTAAAAAGTTTAATTCGGAGAAATATTATCAGCAACTGAATATTTTTTTCAATTCCAAAATTTTTTATCTTAATTAATTAAATAAAACACAAAAGTCATTTTAATAATGTTTTTTATATCCAAATTTTTCAAAAAAAAACTTGTTCCTAAATAGGAAAATTAATAGGCGTATGTTTTTACGTTCTTTAAGTGAACATTCAGATTATATGATACAATCTAAAATGATATATTTTAATTATTTTTTCAATAATTAATGATAAATAATTATTAAATAAATTAAGAATTATAATAATTTATGGTATATAAACAAAATTTTTATCGAATAATTTCATTAGTTTTTTTTTATTAAATATAAAAAATTATTTTTTTTTACAAATATTTGTTATTTTTATTTTTTATGAAAATCATTGAAAATATGAAGTGCCTCTTTATCAGTGATGTATTGGTAAAATAAGAAGTAAGGGAACGCATAGTGGGACCAAAAAAGTCCTATTTTCAGCCAACTATTTTTTTTCCATATACGTTTTTATTTTTTCTTATTCTTACTATACAAAATATTAACGAACACAAAAAAGAAATTCTAATAGTAGATTTAAGTGGGAGTTGCCGGGACATTAAAAAGTATTGGAACGCGTTCCCGTTCTGAAAAAAGGTAAGGGAACGTCGTTCCCCCGCGTTCCCTTCCCACTGTTCTTTAAATATAATTCAACGCAATCTATATAATTTTTCTTACAATATTTATTACTATCATTATATATTTAAGTTGATTTTTCTGAGTATTTATCATATGATAAATTGATAATTTCTTTAATTCCTTTTACTACTCGATAGATGAATAAACATTTATCTTTATTTCTTATTTGGGAACATCCAATTTCTAAATGATTTTCTAACACATGGAATCAAAAAAATTCTAAAATTTATAATTTAAAAAGATACTTTTTGTACTATATATTTAAGATATGATTTGAATTAAATGAATTTTAAAATATAAAAAAGCATTAAAAAATACATAACCTCTGCCAATGAACGGAAACATTTTTCAAAAATGGGATATACAAAATGCCCTTAGATTGGCACAAAGCCATTGCTAATAATGGCAAAAAAAAAAATTATCAAACAAAGTTTATCGTCGGAAAAATAAATTTTTATTTTGTTTTATTTCAAAAATGATCTTAATTTTCCAGTACACCTTATATATATATATATATATATATATATATATATATATATATATATATATATATATATAATATAAATATATGTAGATCAATTTTCGCTTCATGCTGATAAAGTTAAATGAGAATATTTCCCAGGTCTGTCCAAGTAATATGCATTAATCCCACCTCTCTATTTGATGAGAATGCATCTAATAGAAATTCAATTATATTGTTGAAACAGCACCATCGATGCAGCCGCCAGGAACAAACTTGGTGGAAGGCAAAAGTGGGAAGGGGGGGAGATTAATTGACACAGTTTATACAATCACCATTTTAATATGAATTCTTTATCGAATTTAAAAATTAAACATATTTTAATTTAAAATTATCAAAAAATATAATTTAAATACGAGGTTTGTTCAAAAGAAAATGTGAATTTTAAATTATTTCGAAAAGTATTTATTTATTCATCAATATCCATTTTGTCCCCTTCAAAGTAATTCCCCTCAGATATAATGCAATTATGCCAGCGCTGCTTCGTCGAAGCACTTCTGAAATGCGCTTTTCGGTATTGCGATCAGTTCGTTCTTCGATTCCGACTTTATCTCATCAATGGTGGCAAAACGCTTTCCTTTCATTGGTCTTTTCAATTTTCGGAATAGGATAAAGTCACAGGGAGCCAAATCTGGTGAATACGGTGGTTGATATTATTTTTTGGTTTATATTATATTTATTATATTATGGTGTTGTTTTTGGCCAAAAAATCACGAACAAGCAATGATGTGTGAGCTAGTGCATTATCATAATTCAGAATTCATGATTTGTTTTTCCACAATTCCGATCGTTCAACCGTATTGTTTCACGCAAACGTTGCATATCTTCATTGTAGTATTCTTTATTAACAGCACGACCTGTGCTACAGTCAACATTTTAAGCATTTTATACCATTTTTAACGCAAATTTAATACAAATTCTTTAATCCATTTTTTTTTAAGTAAAAAATCGAAGAAACGTGACTAACAGTTGTCAAAAACAAACTACTAATCCAAAATGGCTGATAATGTCAACATATGAGAAACATATGTGTACCAACATAACAAAACAATTAGATAATTGAATGTACACAGCCGGCGAAAATTCAAAATTCACTATTTCTTTTGAACATACCTTGATATATGTTTGTGATTTTAATTATTATACTTTATCTTTATAAAAATTGAATAAGAAATTATTAGTTCAAAACTATTAACCTGTCATTTTCTTTTAAATTATTAATGTATTTTTAATTTTATTTTACACATTCGTAGATTATAAATAGTTAACTAAAATATTGGACGATAAATTATTTAAATGAAATCTTCAGATTTTCTAATTATTTTAAGGTAGTGAATTTAAATTATAGATCAGTTAAAGTGTAGCCCATCCCCAACGTGTTTCGATTATATGCATGACATGCATGTACTGTGGTTGCAGATTAAATAGTAAAACAATAAAAACGAGTAGTAAACATTGTACTAAATAAACGGCAGATATTTATTTTATTTATTTTTACACAAAAAAAAAAAAAATAAAAAAAACATTGTTAACCAGATGTAAAATAAATATTATAAAATCAAATATTAATTTTGTAATATTTAGTTGCTTATTTCAGCAATTTATTATTTATTATTCTATTACTTTAAAATAATGTATAGAATGTACAGTAATTTCAGAATTTAGAGAGGATAAGACCACAGGAAAATCAAAAGAGCACAAAATTTTATGAACATTTTAATTTTATGGATATAGGAGTGATAGTTTTATTTACAAAAAAACAAAAATAATTATAATTAAAAAATTAATCTTAATCGAAATTGAAACACTTAGGTTTTGGTAGATAAAAAAAAAAGAAAGAAATATATTTATAATGACGGAAAAATTATTATCGTCATGAGGGCGCTGTTGTCGGGCAATCAACCGGTTGAGAAAGAGAGAGCCCAAAACCAATAACATTTTTCCAACACACTATACATATTATATACGATAGATTTATATATTCTATATATCAGACCAGAAGGATTTTTTCGCCTAGGACCATAGGGCGCCCTTTTCGGTTTGTCCAATAATTAAACAATTCTTAACATGAAAAATGTGAGTAGAAATTCAAATTTTGTGAGTTGGTGAGAAGATGGCAGAAGAAAACCCCAGAAAAGTTAAACTTTTCATCATCAATAAATAATATAAGCCAAAATTCAAGACAGGCTATATTTTTATTTTTATTAAGAAACTCTTACGTGAAGCAGTTGAGTTCCAAATAAGCATAAAAAAACAAATAAGTAAATTATGGAATATTATATGCTTAAAAGAAATAAAATGGATCAAAAAAAAAACATTAAAGAAAGAAATAGAAGAAGATATAGAGACCTCTAATATTTATACGGATTTTTTTAAGTCATCTCCCCCCCCACCCCTAGGTAGATGACAATATCGGTGTAGACGAGCAGACGGTCTAATAGTATATATAATATAACTCGGCAGGTGCAACAAGTGCCAATCAATAGTTAAAGAACAAAAGAGCCTATGAAATGTTAACGAGCAAATAAAATATCAAATTGTATAAACTTATAAATATAGTTAATAAATCTGAAAATATTTTTTTTTTAAATTTATTACATGTATTTTTTTTTTTTTTTGAATTATTTAATTCTCATTTTAAAATCATTGGGAATCATATCTGAAAAAGAGAGTTTAAATAAACGAACTACTGATCCAAATTGAAATAAGTTGACCTGTGGCCAGGTCCGAACCGACCGACGGTTTGAAGTAAATTAATTTCCAGCTACAGAAACAATTTCAAATAATTTTAATATATCTATTAATGTAATAAAAAATAGATATGGATACATAAATAATAAATATAAACATTTTTAATTTTATTTTATTTATAATATATATGCAAGACCAGGCTGTGACGTCATGAATGGCTGGATAACGTCATATAATTTTAAATCAAGAAAAAACTAAAAAATTTGATTTTTCTCGAGGATAAAACCAATACAAAGTGCATGATTCGTGGTGATATGTAAAAAATCTCCTCATGTTAAATTTGGTGTGAAAATAACCCTTCCCTTCCTATCGTCGATCGCTAATACTACCACTTCCGGTTTCCGGATTTGCACCAAAAGTTGATCAATTCATCCCACTGATGCATTAAGTAAATATACCAAATTTCATCAAAATCGGATGAGCCGTTCAGGCTGTACACATCTATACGGACGGACGGACAGACATCATGCTAAAAATACTTTTTTCTGTTAAGAAAATGCATGATTCGTGGAGATATGTAAAAATCTCCACATGTGAAATTTGGTGTGAAAACAATACCTCCCTTACTATCGTCGGTCGGTAAAAAGAAATAAAAAATAAAAATATTCACTTTTTTAATTTTATGCAAATTGAAATAAATTTTAATTTAATTTTATTAGAGACCTGAATAGCAATTATCTAATACAATATCTTCCAATACATGGCGAAATAAATTACCACCAATAAAGTGGAACAAGTAATCCAAATATAGATACTTGAGCAATCTTTTAAATTTTCCTAAAAACAATTTCAATAATAGGGGAGAGTAGCCAGTGATATATTGGTAAAATAAGAAGTAAGGGCAGTGGCGTACCTAGGGGGGTGCGGTGGGTGCGGTCCGCACCGGGCGGCACTTATCTTGGGGCGGCATTTTTTATATTTAGTTATAGTTGTAAAAAGCAACTTATTCATTTCATATTTATTTTTTTTCTTTCTTGAATAATAAATGATTATTATAAGTTTACTATTTGATTTATATAAATTATGATCAACTATATGATTTCGAATATTATTCCTCGGTGTATATAAATACATTTTAGTGTAAATTTTGAATTCTAATTCCAAGAACAGGATAATAATTTTATTTTATTGTATTCATTAAAATTCGTTGAATTCGTAAACGCATCTTTACGATTTTGTTCGGCAATTTTTCCTAACTAAAATTTTTTGATATCAGTTTATAAATATCATTTCTTTTGAAAAGTTTATATGATTACTTTGAAGTGATATACCAATATTTTTTTAAATCATCGATTTTTCTTTTGAAAAGCAGGGCCAGCGGAAAAAATATAAATATAAATTTTGGGAGCATTATACACGATTTTTCTAGTATGAAAGCTAGAAGAGTAAATATTATATTAATATGTTTTCGAGTGCAAAATTTACTGTGTATTAATTAATATTGATTAAATAACTTAATAATTTATTTATGTGTATTAATTTATAAAAACCACTATTTGATTGACTTATAATAAAAAGGGCGGCAAACTGGAGATCGCCCCGGGCGGCAAAAGTTCTAGGTACACCACTGAGTAAGGGAATGCATAGTGGGAGCAAAAAGTCTTGTTTTCAACAAACTATTTTTTCCATATAAGTTTTTATTTTTTTTATTCTTACTATACAAAATATTTACGAACTCAAAAAAAGGAATTCTAACAGCAGATTTAAGTAGGAGTTGTCGGGACATGAAAAAGTACTGGAACCCGTTCCGGTTCTGAAAAAAGGTAAGGGAACGTCGTTATTATTTTAAACACAATATATTTTTATAAAAAAAACGTTATAATAAAAGTTATCTCTCTCATGGTATATAATTTATTCCAAAAAGAACTAGAACCAAATTTTGAAATTATAATATCATATTGTTAGGTTTAACACCAGAACAATTATTATGGGATAGTTTAAAAAAAAAAAAGATTTGAATTTACTATTTATTTGAAATAACCTAAGAAATCTACTTTACACCCTATCGAAATTCTATATGTAAGTTACTAGGCATATTCTAAAAATATAAATCTTAATCTTGCACATTCTCTACATCTGTAAGAACTAAGAATTAATAAAAAATTTAAAACAAAAATTAAAACAGTTTTTAGGTGAATTGTGTCCCAAGGTGAGCCACACTCGTCTATTATAAAAATTTGAAGTGACTCCACTCAACTATCTCGCAAATTTGAATGGGATTAATTAACATATATTATATTTAAATTAAATTTAATTAATTATAAATTAAATAATATTTATTAAACCAGCGCGTGTTTGGCTTTACACCGCCTGTAATAAAGGTTAGTACTCATTATAAAGGCTATTGGGTGCATAAATAAGCAATAAATATAATAATTTCGACAATGTTTGGCTTTTTGTTGATGGCACCACGTGAGATTTGAAATGTTAAAAAATTAATTTTGGTACTTTCAGCGATTCAATCAAGCTGAAAATCTATATATAGCAGTTTTATACAATTTTTAATCATGTGAAAAACGATCAAACATATATCTTTATTTTTACGGTAAGTTTAGAGGAAAAAAAAGAAAACGTGGTGGGTAAAGGTCCTCTTCCGGTTGAGCTACATTCTTCAAAACTACGAATTTTGTACCAAATTTCATTATTCTAGCTCAAACCGTTTTTGCGTAATTTTATCTACATACACACACACACACACACACACACACACACACATACACACACTCATATATATATATATATATATATATATATATATATATATATATATATATATATAATTTTTTCTCACTCTTAGTGAAAATTACTCAGGGACCTTCAAAACGTATAAAAACATCAAAATATCGACTTCGAAAATTTTCGTGATCGCAATACTATCTCTGGCGAGATATTAAAAATAAATGAAAAAGTAACTCAGCGTACATATATACATATATACATCTATCAGTATACATATATATATATAGATAGATTAATGTTAATAAATGAATTTAGATAGATCCCCTGCTAGTCCAGGAGATTCAATATGGCTAAACTATCATTTCATTGAAATTAGCAGTTGATCGCTAACAACGCGCTTATCTAAAAGCTACCTAAAACAATGATATTAATTTATAATTAAAATCAATTTTAATATATTTAATAACTCATGTAGAACTCCAAATAAAAGAAAATCCAATAGTACAAATCAAGAATAAATTAATTTAAATAAACAAATAGAAAAAAAAAAATAGAAACGCATTGACCGGTTCTAAATGCCTTCGCTAAGCTCTTTTCACATTTATATTTGTTGGCTATCTATACAAATGAATTTATATTTTCAACAAATAATATATATATATATATATATAGAATTAATAAATTATGTTCAATGTAGTTCAAATACAATAATAATGTACTCTACTTAAATAGAAATTATTTATAAAATGGGAAATAATCCAATGGAAATATGCGTAGAGGTTGTAGAAGTAAGTAATTTGTATGTGAGAATTGCGAACATACATTTGGATGGAGCCATTTAAAACTTGTTTAATCTGTATATTTTCATCTAATCGAAAACAAACAAATTATATAAATGAATGAAGAAAAGAAATAATTCGATAAAATAATTCCAGTTAATTATTTATTTCAAGAGATTCTCCAGGTTCAAGTGACTATTATTTTGATTTTACTTTTAAATTAAATTAGAATTCCTTTTAATTTATGTAAAAATTAAATAGAGGATCAATATCATCCTCCTTCAGAGCTCTTGGTAAATTTTATTACTAATTAAAATAATACAATGGAAATTGTACATAAACAAGAGAATTAGAACTTCTCTTTACGTGATTAAAAATGATTACATGGCTCAACAAACTGCCACTCTGTTCCCTAGAAAATCGTAAAAATATATATATATATATATTATGAAAAATTATTTTCGGGTTATTTTTACGTTTAATTATGAAATTTGCGTCTCGACGTTTCGGCGCTCATTTGTATTAATTTATTTAGAATATAGGTTCCCAAACTTCTTTGTGTCGTAGACCCGTTGCCATGTTTTTCGGTTTTGGGTAGACCCCCTAAATTGATTTTGATTTATTATAAAAAAATTTTACCCTTTTTTTTAGAGCCTGGAAAACACGTAGACCTCCCATAGTCCCTCATTTCTATTTCATGAACCCCCAAATTTGTTATTCGCTGCTGTAGACCCCCTGGAGGTTGAATTAGACCCCCAAACACTTTGAGAACCTATGATTTAGAAGATAATAATTTTTTTGGAGATACTGGGCCGTAATCTTTATGACCAAGAGTCTATGTTGGGATTTTGGGTTGAATTGGTGGAAGATTGTGGTGGACTTACAGTGTAGCGAAGCTCCTAAGGATCCTTGGCACTAACAGTGACAATGACACACGCCTCCTTTTGGCGACAGCCCGAAACCGAATGTGATAGCTAAAATCTTCCATCCATTAAACCCAAAATCCCTAAAAAATTACTTCCTAAATAAACTCTTTTGAAAATTGCGCCAAAATGGGCGCCGAAACGCCGAGATATAAATCTCACAATTAAACGTAAAAATAACCACAAAATAATTTTTCATAATATTAAAAACTCTCACGGAAACCTAGACGAACAAATATATATATATATATATATATATATATAAAAACTTTCCTTTCTATATTGCTTAAAATTAAAATTTTTTACATGCTTTATCATGAGAAGAGGAGAATCCAAATATATTCTTTTTAGAATATTTATTACGTTCAATTGAAACGATATAAATATCAAATAAATTGGTTGAGTCGATTATTATGAGTATCACACATTCTTATTTGAACCCCTCGGATTGTATAAAGTCAATAACTAGATTATCAATCAATCAATAACTATTCTATATATATATATATATATATTCAAAAAATAGAAAAAATAATTTTTAATATTTAAACGATAAAGATTTTTGTAGAGCTCTTCGGTGTGACGACACTTATTCATTTTGTTCAAAGAACCTGTTCGTGTATGTCCAGCAATGAATAGAAAAAAATTTAATTATATCATTTTCCCTATTATTATTAAAATATGTGAATTTCAATTCTAATTACTAAATAATAATCAAATATCATTTTGATTGAATAATTTATTTTTAAAAATATAGTTATTATTTTTATTTAATTTAATGGGATTTCATTTGTATAAATTAATTAATATTTAATTAATAAAGGATCTCATAAAATTATATAATACCAGTAAAAATTAATTTATATGGCAAAATAAATATTTTGTTCTATCTATTAATTATTCTTATAAGGAAATTTAAAGTTTGTGGTTTATATTAAGTTTTTATTATATTAATCATATTAATTACTATATTGAAAATTTTATTTAAAATTTGGTGAAAATTATGTAGAAAATATGTTTATATTAATCTGACTAATGAAATATCTAATGATATCCAATCTCTGCTAGGAGAAGATTGAAATGTGAAGAATTAATTTTTTAGTACTTATTAATTATGATATCGTCACATTGAATCCGCCATAAATTTTCGGTCAGGGGACGTTTCAATAATAATAGTATTATTATTATGCTCCTTATATATAATTACCAGAAAATGTAGGGAGGAACATGAGGGATTTGGGAGAGAGTGGGAGTTGGATGGGGTTGGATCTGGATAGGGAAGTTTTGTTGCCACCGCTAAGAACTTTCGAGTTTCCTGGAACCACAGAGATAGATAGATTTTATATTATTATTATTGATAAATTATATATTATCCGATTTGTGTTTTGATTTCCTAGTATTATTCCTGGAAAACTTTAACATACCCATACAGTGGGATTACTCTCAGTCGATATTTTATTAATAATATTCCCCTCAAATATTATTTTTTAAAAATGTTTGTAGAGAGGGACGTAAGGGAGTTGGAAGAGAGTGGGAGTAGAGTTGATAGATTAAATATTATTATTACTATTTATAAATTATTATCCGATTTGATTTGATTTCCTGGTATTACTCCTGGAAGACTTTGATATATTCATATTAGATAGAGTGGGATTACTCTTAGTTGATATTTTATTATTAATATTATATTATTATTCACCTCATATATTATTATTAATAATATTATTATTCTCTTAACAACTCTTTCTCTCCACCCCCTTTTCAACTACTTAAAATTGGCGGTGCATTTAATTTATAGAAAGTGCTATAGTAAAATTATAAAGAACCAATTTTTTTAATGAATCTTTGAAATGTGTTCTACTTCACCCAAATAAAATGGATTTTTAAAGGGAGGATCATGGAGGGAATTTAAAGGGAATGGATCCAAAGGGTAAAATACATGATTCTTCAACAGTGGTGGGCAAATACTTTTAAGCGCGGGCCAAAATTAAATTTTCAAAATGTCTCCCGGGCCGGAGGACGATATTTCGAAAATACCAAACCGGGGCATTTGTAAAAAAAAATTTACCATTTTTTTTAGAGCCATATTGAATGAAATTGAATGAAAGATCGAAATAAGAGCCAAACTTTTCAACGGGCCGGCGGGCCGGCTTTTGCCCACCCCTGTTCTTCAACTTAGCACTGGATCAAGTAAGCATCAGCTCACGTGAGGGCATGGACGCAATTCCTGAAGTATAACTCTTTTCTACTGTGATAAAATAAAACCCGTTACCCATGATAAATATTTATGTAAAATTGTGGCAACCATACTAAAGGCTCACGCGTGTCAATATCGAATATGGGGGTCCCCAATATTGTATTTCAAAATTTAATATGTATTATTTCATATGTAGTCAAAAAAATAACCATGCTCAAACAAAAGTGTGTAGTATAGGTAAATCACGAAGATAATAGGGAGAGGGAAATGAAGGGATAGGAATTATAAAATAAAAATTAATACAGTATAGCCCTAGAACAGGGGTCGGCAGACCGCGACTCGCGAGCCGCATGCGGCTCTTGGCTCAGGATTATCTGGCTCTTCTTACAATTCACTCAATGCCTGAAAACTTTTGAACATTTTTTTTTTGAATATGGTTCTAAAAAAAAGGTCAGATGATTTTGCGATGCTCTGAAACATTTAAGTTGCGGCTCTCTGAATTGTTAAGTCTGCCGACCCTTGCCCTAGAACACTATAACAATAGATATGTAAAATAAATAAGAATTGATATATCTTTTATTTCATTTAATAATTATCACGATCATATTGTGTTTTTATAAATAGTATATTTAAAATTTCTATTTTTATCAAAAACTAATTTCATTCATTTCACCTTTGAAACTTGAGAATTCAAATTCTTAAGAATATGTAACCAGGTTTGTAAGTGATATTCCACATTAGATTACAATACCATTGGATTATAATAATTAACACAGTGAGCAAATTCAGGAATTAAGTGAACTGCGTCCCTTGGCTGTCTCTATCTCTCTCTCTGTCAGAATATTTGTTCTAATTAAATGGAGTATTGACTATTGAGTAATGCATTTAACCTCGATAACGAAATCAGAACAGGCAATGAACATTCGAATTATAATTCGAATTTGAACCACTTTAATTTCCTTACTAATTCTTCAAGGATCTCGATTTTAGGTTTAAGCACTTGAAATTATTTATAAAGTTAGTTTAGTTTGAAATTTTTATATTTTCATTTTTATTATTAATATAAGTTATTTTTATCAATTATTTACGAGAGCAGGTCAATAAGTCTGTGACTTTTCGAATGAAAAACAGGTTTTTGGATAAAAAAATGATTTTATTTTTCAACGTAGTTTCTTTGAGCTCTTTACACTTCGTCCAATGTTTCTTCAATATTTTTTATCCCTTCCAAAAAATAAGTTTTATCGAGGACATCTTTGACCCCAAGAAACCCACTGTTTTGAGTGCTGTTTGGTCTCTGGTGTGTTTTGGTGAATCCACGTTTCATTCAAGTTTACTCGTCCATATTGCGGTCAAAGAACGCCAATGCTATAATACTTAATGAGCACTCGAAATACACTTTTTCCATTTTCTTCTCAAATCACGAAGTAGTCTGCTATTAATGGATGTTCAACAAAAAGTAAAAGATCCAGCTGGTTCAAATTTCGACAGGAGTCAGCTGATAATAAATAGCCTGATGACAGGAGCAGTGTTGGTATTTCATTTAAGTTACAGGAAATTCAAAAAGTCTCTTATTGACATGTTCTTGTATATACATTCTATATTCTATTATATTAATATTATTCTATTTTAATAAGAAATGTTTTTTTTATTTACTAAATTCCACCACAAACTTTTCTCAAAACCTTACACGAAAAGTTAATATTTAAAAATACTTTTTATTTTTTTATTGTCGTGATTAAATTGAATATGAACTGCATTCTAGATCAGTGATGGCGAACATATGACCCGTGGGTCAGACACTGACCCACCCAAGCTGACACACACTTTGATTTTTATAATTTTTTTATTATGTCAAAAAAGAGAATAAATACTTAAAAAAAGGTAAGATGATTTTGTGGCCAAACTTTTGAACATTTTCGATTTTATTCAATATGGTTCTAAAAAAAGGTTAGATGATTTTGAAACATTTTCATATTGCGCGATGAAAATTATGATTGAAAATTGTTTCAATTAAATACTTAGTGACCCACGAGATAGATCTAAAAAAAAATGATCATAATATGGCCCACTTCTCAAAAAGGTTCGCCATCACTGTTCTAGAGGATTGTTTATCAGTCGATGCATCTTCAAACATAGGGTGACAGTAGGCGGGACATAAGACAAAAATGGATGAGAAAAAACCAGCGAGAAAAATTTGGTTGTGGGAAAACCCATGAGAGGTGAGAGAGTTGGAAGTGAAGAGGGGTTGGATGGAGGTGGGTGGCTCAAGATGAAAAATTGTTTTTTGAGATGCTTTTTTATTTAAATAAATTAAACAGGATAAATTCTCATATAACAATGAGTCCTTTACAAGGGGCATCCGAATCCCACAAAACCATTGTTCAAGTGAACCCATATCATAAGGATTTATCACTGTCGTTCTCATCGAATAATTTACCAATATTACCAATAAATAAACAATTTATTTATTTAAAATATGATTTATTCACTTTTATAAATAGAAATTTATAAAACCAATTTTTTGTTAAATAAACAAAAAAGAAGTGATTATTTTGATTATTTATCTTAGAAATTAAGGATGATGAAGTTGCTTAAGGTTATTTATTTCTTTGGTTTGCATGTCTTGAATCATAACTTTATTGTCTCTAGGTAGGCGTGCGTATTTTTACAAAATCTTGATTTAATTAGAGTATTACCCTTCCTCTCAATGCCATCCATATCTATGGTCATTTATCTTTTGTACTTCTTTTGCCTCGCCCCTAATTTTTTTCATTTCCTTTCACAAATACCCTCATTTATAAACTTACATATTAATTTATAAATTAAAATAATAATTATTTAATAATATTTAAAAATTATTTAATATACAATTTTTAAAAAAATAATCAAGAAAAATTTATTTTTCATAAATCAATTTATTTATCGCCTCTCAATAGCTTCCCTCCCCTTAACACTAGGAATAGATGATTCTACATTAAGACGCAAATGCAAGAAAAATCAACTTAGATAATGATTAAATCCATTCAAATATCTCTATGATTTTATTGAAGTTTAAATTTGTTAGTCACCACCATCCACTTTTAATCCTTTTCTAATTCCTAAATTTCTTTACCACATGTCTATAATCCGCTTAAACTACTCTCCGGTCAAAAAAAAACATATATTTAAAATAAGTTAGAATTTTTTTGGTAAATTATTAAAATTCAATAATCATTTTGTCACATTTTATAAAAACAATCAAATTAATTTGATTTAATCTAAATGATGAAATGATATAGATACAATATTAAATGTAAATTTCAAAAATAATTTTCAATCCCCTGTTCCATTTAGAATATACGTATATAAAGGAAATGAGTCAGGTTGTTTAAAAATATAACTTGACATTAAAAAGCATAAAAATTTTCAAACAAATGTCAGTCAAATTTGAAAAAAAACAGTGATAGCTAAATTAAATATGTTAAACATAAATACTAACATTTTATTTGAAATTTAATAATACACATTCATTTTATCACATGTTAATTTTAATTATATAAGGTGGAAGAAATAATTATTACAAATAAAATGTAAAATTTCAACACTAGCATTATAATTTTTCCTCTAATTTGATTGATCACTCTTCTTAATATTTTGTCTTTTTTTAAATACTTTTTAATATTTAAATTATTTTTTGATATTTAATAATATTACTAATATTTATACGGAACATTTATATTTTTTAATATTTAAACTTTTTTAATTTTCTATTTCAATCTTAATATTTTAGAAGAAAATTCAATATTATTTAAATACATTTTTATATAAAAGTTATATTCTCTAGGCATTAAGTAGCCTAGTTATATTTCTACGGTACGTGATGATTGGGAAAACAAACATTAAGGACATCCCCTAGCAATTCAAATAGTTGTAATAATTATATACTTGTATGTATATATTTTAGATGTTATGTTATAAACTTTTCCATCATTCATTGAATGAATTTGAATATAAATTGAATTAAAAACTACTTCAAAAGTTAATTTCAAAACCTAAAATAAACATACATTATTATTTATATCTGAAAATTTATCAAAAAAAGTGAATTAAAAAGTAATGCAAGTTTACAACAAAAAGGCTTCAAAATATTTTTTTTTTTTTTTTTGTAAACACAGAATAAAACGTTTTGTTAGGAAATAATATCATCTATTTCTGTTACACTTTTGAAATCTCTTGGTTGCAAATTTTTCTAATTGTCTCAATGTAAATCCAGCACCATCCAAATCATATCCTCTCTAAATTCCATCACACATGGCTATTTAGTTCATCTTAAGAAAATAAGATCTTGTAATAAAATAATATATTCTTTTATTTATATATATATATATATATATATATATATATATATATATATATATATATAAATTAAAAAAAAAAAATTAATTAAAAATACCATAATTTACAAATTTGTTATTTATTGTAATTTTTTATGTTCAAAGATTAAATAAATATTTAAATAATCTGTTTATTATTTAATCGTTTAAATTTTAAAATTAGAAATAATAAATTTTTAATAAATGCACTAAAAATATGATGACCCACGTATAGATATATGTTGCTAAAATTATTATCATAGTGATTAAATTAATATTTTATAAATCCAATTCAAAATTAGATTAGCCTCTAATGTCAATTATATACGAATATATATATAGAGTTAAATATAATGAATGATGTATCAATAAATGTTGATATTGAATGTTAAAAATAATAATAATTATAATAATATTATACATTCGAATAATAAAATATATTAAACAAAAGTTTCAAATTAAACAGAGAACTAATTTTTTTCTTAAATAAACAAGAATTATTATTAAATTATTATGATAAATTATTATAAAATGAAATTTATCCTAAATGAATTTACCATGGAAAGATTATTACGGCCGATATATAAATATATATATATATATTGAGTAGTTATCATAAAAACAGCAGTCAGAGTTGCATTCTTCCTGCATTAATAGAAGAGCACGTAATTTGTCTGGAAGCGATTGCCATAACTGCCTTCGCGTACAACCAAAAGGGTTCCAGATGGTAGTCACATTATCTTAAGTGAACTCGAGTAGAAGTGATAAGCGATTTCTCTCACTTTTGGTATTTTACATTAATCGATCGGCTACAATACCATTCAATCAATTAAAATAAATCCATTCCATTTTAAGTGATTTCAAGCGTTTTTTTCTCTATCTAAATGAAAAAATACTTGAAGAGTATAAATTTACCATATTTTAATTTTATTATAATATATATATATATATATATATATATAAGTATGTCTCTTGGTATTCTCTTTTTATGACGAAGCTTCTCTTCTTGACATACCGTCACGAACAATCATTTTATACAAAGTCATCATTTCATTTTACTGGACGAACTATCAAAACGAATGGAATTTTTAGAAGCGTTAATAATATTTCTCAATTTTAATATACATTATTTTAATTTTGAATTTTTAATTATATGTTTAAGGAAGTTGATATTTATAAGAAATATATATATTATAATTATATATATATATATATTTGTGGGAAATTTAGTGACTCAGCGATTGAGAACGACAATCCTGGCTGGTTATATGAAGTATTGTCTGGGTCGATCTCTGAAGCTGGTATGCCCCTTGGATGGCTTGTTGTGATTGTAAAGAATCCCTGGTCAAACCAGCAGAGCCTTCGGTTATGATGTGAGTTAACAATAAATTGATTAAAAGTCTGAAGTGTCTTCTTTTGTAATCAGTTTTGTGATGAGCTTGCAAAATTCATGGTGTTATGAATTCTGCTAGAATTGCAGAATCTGAGGGTATGTATATATTTCAAGTTTAATGTTATATTTGTTTGATTCGCATCTCGGTTGTTACACAAGCTGAGTTGAGAAGAAATATATATAGATATAGATATAGATATATAATCAAATGTCTAATCATTGTTTTGTATTTATTATTAGAATAAATTCATTGAATTGCATCATTGGTTAAGTAAATTGTATCGAATATCAAAAATAATTATAAGATTTATTATATTAAGTAAAAGTAGAATTTAATTTAAAAATATAAAACTCAATAAGAATAATTTTTAATTAATGATTTGATGAAGTTTTAAGTCCTTGTTATGTTTGCTTGATGCGCATCTCGGTTGTTACTCAGTTGAGAAGAAGAAAGCTTCTGATGTTGGTGTAATGCGCATCTAGTTAATATATCATTAAACTTGAAACTTCACCAAATGTTCAACTAAAAATTATTTTTTTTTAAAGTTTTTTATTTTTTTTTAAGTTTCATTCTAGCTTACATAATTAATAAATATATTTCAACTAGTGGTTAAATTATTTAATTTCATAAGATATCTCTATAAATAAATAAACGAAAATACCGTGTGACAAATGAGGTTAATAAAAGTAAATAAATAACTATTGTTTTTATTTCTTTTTGTTTTAATTACTTATAAAAGTTATGAAGTTATATTAAATTAATGTTTAAGATAGATGGAAGGAAAATGTAAGAGATGGGATGACTAAAATGGTATAAGGCTATTAAATGATATCCTGATTAGAAGTTTATAATTTACAATTTATCTTTGTAGTTGATTATAGATTGTGTTCTAATATTATAAGAATTTGAGGGGAGCTAAGACAAGGTAGGTATGAAATGAGATAGAGAAGTCTTTACTATACTAGTTGATAATTTCCCATATATTATAACTTTGACCATGTTCCCAACCGAATTTTAATAAACCAAGACCACTTTACATTTACACTTTTTTAAGCTCTACTCGAATCCAAAATCAAAATTTAAAAAATCGAAAATTTTTGGCGATAGACACACAGACACACAGACATATAGATTTAATATTAAAATTTATATTTATATATTGTAATTATAAATTTTGAAAATATTGTTTCTTATTTTGATTAAAATTACATTTTCATTCTGTAAATTAAATAATTTTATTTCATTTAAATAAATATCTATTTTTAAATATTTTTTGCTCCCTACATTATTTATATTATATTATAGAATATATTAAGATCATATAAATTGGAATTATTTATGCAATTTTGTGATAAATATGAATAAAAGTTCGTTGATAGATGCTTCCTAGCATCCCCGGATGTTTTTATATAAAATAAATTATTCTTTAATAAGTTGACCTGTGGCCAGGTCCGAACCGACCGACAGTTTGAAATAAATTAATTTACAGCTACAGAAACAATTTCAAATAATTTTAATATATCTATTAATGTAATAACAAACAGATATGGATAGAACATAAATATTTTTAATTTTATTTTATTTATAATATATAGCTGAAGTAGCCGGCGTTGGCCGTGATCATAATAAGGAGGCTGTGACGTCATGAAGGGCTGGGTGACGTCATATAATTTTAAATTAAGAAAAAACGAATGAAGATGATTTTTTCCCGAGGATAAAACCAATACAAAGTGCAAGATTCGTGGAGATATGTAAAAAATCTCCTCATGTGAAATTTGGTGTGAAAATAACCCTTCCCTTCCTATCGTCGATCGCTAATACTACCACTTCCGGTTTCCGGATTTGCACCAAAAGTTGATCAATTCATCATACTGATGCATTAAGTAAATATACCAAATTTCATCAAAATCCGTTAAGCCGTTCAAGCTGTACATATCTATACGGACGGACGGACAAACATCATGCTAAAAATACTTTTTTCAGTTAAGAAAATGCATGATTCGTGAAGATATGTAAAAATCTCCACATGTGAAATTTGGTGTGAAAACAATACCTCCCTTCCTACCGTCGGTCGGTAAAAAATAAAGATTATTATTATTATATTTATAATAAGTGTAACTCAAAATCAATGGTAATAGTTTACTCTCTCTACCATTTTTATACATTCTTTAACATCATTTTTCACTTTTATTTCATTTTTCGTAGAAATTAATTTATTACAAAATTTGATTAAAATGAAAATAGATTTATTTAAAAAAAAAACTCACTTGATGAAAAATACATTGCGCATATTAAGTTTATTTATTCACCATTTTAATTTTATCTTGTAATATCTAAAGTGAGATTTAACAAATTGAGTTACTAGTCATTCACTTTCCCAATCCTCATCACTTTCCTTCTAATTACAAACTACACAGACTGTGAAAACAAATAATAATACAATTAATCTTGTTGTTGTTGTTTTTTATTTTATTTATTTATTTTATTTTATTTTTTGAGATAATTGTAATTTTCTGTTGTTTTTTTTTTATTATTTTTTTGGATATCTCCTGTTTAACATTATGTTCTATATTATTATTACAGCTCTCTACATCCTCTTTATTTAATTAAATGACTTTTTCTTTATTTACCTATTTAAAACAAGACCGAATCCTTTCAAAATTTAATTAAACTTGATTAATTAATAAATAAAATTCATTAGAAATTGCTCAAGTTTTGAAATTTCAATATAAATTAAATTTTAAGCAAATAATTGAACTGTTTAGTAATTAATTACAAAGGGATGATTTAATTTGGTCTCTTATTTATTTATTTTAAATAGACGATATACTTAATCTAAATGTAATACTAATAATTTATTAATAATAATAATTTATTTTTGGAAATAGATCAAAATTGGAAATTCTGGCATATAGATCAAAATTTATAAATGGAGAATATTTGTTCTCTGAATTATTTCCATAACAATTATTAATAATCAACTTTTATTATTTTCGTAAAATGTGTATGTAATATATTGAATATTTTATGTCGATCTAGATATAATATCGATCATCATATAATACTAATCAGATTAATGAATAATTAAATGTAATAGTGATTTGATTTCAATTCAAAATTCAATACAATATTTAATAAAGATTATTAGAATTTAAATTAAAGTTGAGATATTATAGATATAATATGTTAGAATCTCCATTATCTGAACGTTGATTATATAGAAATTTCAGCAACTGCGGTTTTAGATGCGAGAAACAGAATTATTGACCACAGAATTTAATAGCATTAATAACTTATTATATATCAATTATTTTATTACAAAATGATCCAGTATTCCAAGGTGTACAAGCGTAGGATTAGAAATTTAAAAGATCCAATCCATGCTGAATACAATTACTTATTAATTTTCGTGTTAATAAGGAGCAGTTCGTTTGATTGGTAGTATGATGCGAAATAGTTGTTAATTAAATAAAACAAATAAACCTTTATTTTTTAAATAATTGTATTTATTAAATTCAATTTAATATGCATATATATATATATATATATGGAATATTAAAGATAACGTAAAAATGAAGGAACTGATTCAAAATTCAGTTTTACTATAATTGAAAATTATTCAGAAAAAAGAAATATTTAAATTTAAATTAACAAAATTAATTACAAAGAAAAAAAAATATAATTGAGCAAGATCACTGTAGTATTAAAAATAATATTTAAATTTAATTCCTGGACTTATTAAGATTTATAATGAATTCAAGATATAATTATTAATTATAATTAATTTTATAAAAATATGTAATGTACAAATAATAGTTTTTAATCAGTTAGTTAATGAACTATATATAGATAGGTCCACGTGCTTATTATTTTATTAGCGGAAATAAACAAAATTTTCAATTTAAAATATTAAAATTAAAAAGGCAAATGAATAATAATATAAAAATTGAATTGGCCTATTGAATCAGAGATACAGTGATCTACACTCGAAGAGGTTCAGAAGCACAGTGTGAACTTGGTAGCATACTTGGAAGAGTTTACCAGCTAATAAAAAATTAAAGTCTCTTAATAAGACTTCAATGCTACCAACCTACTTTTGTAAAATAATTATTTATTTAAATATTTAATTTTTAAATTTACGCATACGATATGTGAGCAAACACAAGGCTAGATACACTACAAAGGTATAAACAGTGATTCTCAACCATTTTTTTTTACCGCGGCACACTTTTAACGGTTGATTAAAAAAAAAGAGTGACAGAACTGGTCATCTGCCTCTCAAAAAACATTGAACAACATCGGGAATAATAACATAAATAACCAAGTTTGTAGATATTGCATTAGGTAGGGGAAGAAACTGTCTAGCACAGGGATGTCCAACCTTCTAATTTAATGGGCCACATCGCAAACTTAAATATTTAACTGGGCCGCAAAATTACCAGAATATATTAAGCCCAGCTAGTGAATGTCTCAAAACTTATGGAGATTTTTGGGGATAGAGGTGGTTTTTTGTTTTTGAATGTTGCCCCCAGCCTTTTTTTTATAGCCTCAAAGTTATAGGTCGCTTGCCGGACTGTGAATTCTTTAAAATTTAACTCCAAAATGAGTCGATAGTGGGCCGCATCAAAACTTTGAGTGGTCCGCAATGCGGCCCGCGGGCCGCGAGTTGGACATCCCTGGTCTAGCACATAGTAGCCAAATTAAAAAAATTAGACATATTAAGTTTAAAAATTAAAAACCGAGAAGAGGTAACTACACAGCCCTAATCAAAATGAATTTCGATTTTAATAATATTCAAATTTTATTAATATATATACAGGATAGACGGAAAGAAATTAGTTATTGGAATTGATGTATGTACCATGGAGAGATTTTATAAAGAACCAAGTTGAGCAAGGGGCCTAAGCCCCCACTCCATTTTACTAAGACATTCACAAAGTAAGTGTTTATTACCCCAAAGAGATCCCTGATCTTAAATATCTTTCTTTGAAAAAATAATTTTAGATGTTTTTTAATAAATAATTTCAATTTAATAAATAAATAAATTTTTAATACCAATTTAATGATTTAATGATTAAATGATTGACTATTTTATATTTTTATGGAGTCAAAAATGTCTGGCATAAGGGGTCTCTTTGAGGCAATAAACACACACTTTGTGAATGTGTCAGTAAAATAAAGTAGGGGCATAGGTCCCTTAACCTAAAACCTAAAAATTTAAAATCTCACCTGGTACATACCAATATGATACATTCTGTATATGGTCTTATATATTAATTTCAAAAATAGACCCTTGAAAACTTGAAACTGAAAACTTTTTTCCAAGTTATTTTCACATGTTTTTGTTAGATGTGAGTGCCAATTTGGCGACATTTTCAAGTTGGCCCTAGGGCTGTGGTACTCGCCAGGCATGTTTCAAGCCTAGTTTACAAGGGCTTAGTTCTTGTTATTAGTTCAGGGGTGGAAAAATACTTTTAAGCGAGGGCCAAAATGAGATTTTCAAAATGTCTTCCGGGCCGGAGGACCATATTTCGAAAAAACTAATAAAAAATATTTCTTTTTTTTTTTGAGACATATTGAACGAAAAATCAAAATAGGAGCCAACTTTTTCAACGGGCCGGCGGGCGTTCAAAAGGCCCGCGCTTAAAAGTATTTGCCCACCCCTGAATTAATGACAAGAACTAAGCCCGTAAACTAGGTTTTAGTGCCAGTGCTAGTGCCGAGTCCACGCAGTCAAAGATTACGCGCTCTCTCAACCTAAAATCTCAACATGAACTATTTATATATATATTGGTAACACATACTGTTTCCGCATGGAACCTGAATTCAAATAAATTTGAATTCCCGCCCTCTGACTAAGTTTAAATAGTAATTAATTTAATATTTATAAATATTAGTGTTAATTAATTATATAATGTAGTTTAATATTTTTAAGTTAATTTAATTTATAGTTTTAAATATTTAATTGTTATTGTCATAAATTCATGAGGTTGACCACCCCCCTCCCTTACTATCTACATATAAAAAGACAGGCCGAGCTCTCCGGAGCCCCGCTGCTGTTGTACCTGTCGCCCGAGTGCCATTGCCTTTGTCTGTCGCTGCTGCCTGTTGTTTTTATCTGCTCGTCCACTGCTTACTGGGGCGCCTTGGCCCACCGACGCCTTATTCGACCCGTTCGAATTTACGACTCGAACGCGGTGCTTTCGGGGTCGTCGACGAGGCTACAGATTGCAGCCGCCGGTCCTGTGCTCCAGAGTTTGTTCCGAGGGGGCAAACCCAGTGATTCCTGAAGGGGATCATCTCTACTTTGGATCCGTGCTGGTCCATTCAACCCGTTGGAAACTCGAGGAGGGTCCAAAGCCAATTGATCGTTGGATCAATTGCGAAACCAGCAGAGAAGACATCCAGGCAGCGAACGGCAGCGTAAACCCCCATTTATTTCAATTCCCGGTGGTCAGATAAGTGCACTTATGAACACTTAAAACTATATTAAATTTAGACTTAAAATTTAGATTTAAGTTGATATATAAAAATATTTAGGTGACCCTAAATATAATTAATCCGTTTTTAATTGAACCTAATTTTAATTTAATTAAATATTGTAAAAGTTGATTATAGTGTTTATTTAGCGAGCTTTTTTCAATCCCAAATTCTTAATATATTAAACATAGACCTTTGATACAGTCCATTTAAATTTCCAGGTGCGATAGAAGTGAAGAGGTTGCTATCGTAATTTTATTAATTCCTCTTTTTAGCCTTCGAGCAAAATTAATATATATTAAGGATTCATCCCATTCCATTTCCTCCCACTTTCAATTTTCAGGAACAATAGCTTTCTATTATTTTTTAGGTCTTACAAGCCTCTATAGTCGATGTATCAAGCGGATACACATACTAAAAACTAAAATTTCAAAAGTACCTTCTCAACAATTTTTGGAAAATAGCGCCAAAATGGGAGCCACAACGTTAAGATTTCAATTTCATAAAAACAGGTGAAAATAACCTGGAAATAATTTTTCATAATAAAAATTTTTACTGAACTTTAATTATATATTTATATACATATTTAATTATAGTATCATTATGATATTATATTTCTTTATTTTAATTTAATAATAAAATATTTTTATAATACAATTTATTGTGTGTTTAAAAAAAATAACAAATTACCTCATGAAAATAGATTTCTACCATCTTTAATGACCTTTCCAATATTTTTCAATATATGATAAAAATGTATAATCAGAAACTAATTGATGTTTTTGATGCTGCAAATGATACATTTCTTTAATTTAACATGATCTATCGTATATTAATATACTATAATAATTGTCGTTAAGTGACAATATTCAAAATGTAAACCCTGCCTAAAATCAATTTAGCAAATTCTATTATAATTACTGGATTTATTATTTATAAATAAACAATTATCCATGAGTATCTCAAATGACTTATGTCGAATCAAATAATTTAGATAAAAAAAAACTTATATTGAAAAATTAAATTATATATATATATATATAAATGTGAATGAAATACGAGTAATTCTACAATTTTTTCAAATACATTTCCATATTTATTTTCAGTTATTTATTAATTAAAATAAATAAATATAAATTTTAATAAAAAATTACACGTTTTGAAAGAATAGAAGTGAAAAAAATCAAAATACAATTTTATCACAAACAATATTTAAGAAATAATTAATTTAATAGAAAATTTATAAAAAAAATATAAATTATTATAAATACACTTTAAATGAAATCAATTAACCTGTTTTTGCTTATAATTTCAAATTAATTATCATTTAAATTATATATCAAAAAAAATATTAATTAAAAAAATCTGGGGTGCCGAGATAGTAAAAAAAAGACTGTATTACTATCTCGCCAGAGATAGCATTGTGATCACGAAAATTTAATTTAAATATAAAATATGTTAACTAATCCAATTCAAATTTGCGAGATAGTCTAGTGGAGACACTCCAGATGATTACTTTTGAAAGTAAAATTAGTCTAATGAAATTGTAGATCTATATATACGGATATTTGAAATTGTAGATCTATATATACGGATATTTGAAATTGTAGATCTATATATACGGATATTTGTGCAAAATGGGGGATAACAAAATAGACAGGAAATCATTATAATGGTTATTATTATATATATTAGAAATATAACCTAATTTCTATTATATATGTAATTAACTTTAAATGCTATATATAAATGCTATATAGGAAGATATATACCTAAATGTATTGTTTAAGTGATCCTATTCAATAATCCTTCCTTCTGTTGATTTTAAGGAATTCAGGTTCTCTAAGGAATCTAAAATAGATGATTGATTTGTTAGGAGAAAAGCTCAAAGGTTATTAATTATATAATCCAAATAATTTATTAATTTACGTTTTAGTTGCAAGTAAATAGTGAGTCCCTATACGTATAGCCTTAATATAATTAAACAATAACATTTATTAATTTACACTTGACAGCTTTGCAAGTAAATAGCATATTATTCCTAAGTAAGGTCAGAGACCAAATTAGACAGAAACACGTGTTAAACTCCAAAACGATGATCTTCGGCTTATCGCTAGTAAGAGACAAACAATTAAGGTCCTCTTAACCTGCGGTGAAATTCTCTTAGACTCGAAGATTCAACCGTCTAGTGGTCATTTATCAAAGTATTATTCCTGTTGATCTAAGAATGTAAAATATATATATATACATATATGAGAATTGAAACCTGTGCCCGAAAGACCTTGGCGACATCCGGGCGGAAATGCCCCGGACTCCACCCTAATCATCCCCAAGCACGGCCCCTCGACCTGTATATATATATAAGGAAGCTTCGCAGCTAAGAACACATGAGTCGCATCAGTCGTATAACTCGATATCAGTCGCACCATCCGCGAGCTGTCTAGACATGAACCTAGGCACCAATCATCAAGCCTCTAAATTTTCCATATATATATATATATATATATATATTAATATATGAAAAATAATATTAAAATTATATTAAATTGGTATCCATGAAGTTTAAAATATTTTAATTCATGTATATCATTTAATTATTTCTAGAACAAGATTTGAGTGTTTTTATTTATTGGGATGTTAAATTTTATATTTAATTATACTTTAAGATAAAGTAATCACTATAAAAATAAAATTTGTTAAGGTAAATATTTTTTTTTTATTTAAAATTTTATTAATAAATAGTTTAGTTTTCAGAAATAAATCGGCTAATAGTTAATCTGACATTAACATAATCTAACCATTAAAATTAACATTATTATAATTGTTCTTTTTTTATAGTAATTTCTTAAATATCATAAATTCAAAATCTTGTCCTATTAATAATTAAATGATATTTAAAAGTTTAAAAGAATTAAAAAGTTTTATTCAGCATTAATACAAATATTATTTTACATATACTATATATATATATATATATAAACACTGTTTTTTCTTGGATGATTTTTGCTTTATAAGCAATGATTCGATATTAAACATAAAATCCATCCTATATATTATGCTTAAGAAATTCATATTAAAATTTAATATTATTAATAAATGACAATTTTGTACATAATGATTATGTAAATACTTTAATTTAATTGAAATTTCGTAAGAGGCATTGACGACCTTATATAATAATGATTATATATAAATATGATTGCGTGAAGTGTACTAACGTAAATTTCTTAGACCAAACATTAGAACTTAAATTCTTCTTTATCATTTAATACAATTTATCAAACAAATTCCTAATTAATATAATTTAAATAGATAATATTACCTAAATAATTGAAAGGCTCCACACCAGTGTAATGGGTATCGTAACTGACACTACTACATGGACAAAGAGAATTTTTCTTCTGAGGTCAACTACAATGTCCACCCAACCTACGTGATCGAATTGTGATGTTACTACAAATAAAAAATAGCGGTCAAGCAAATCAAGAATAAGTTGACCTGTGGCCAGGTCCGAACCGACCGACGGTTTGAAGTAAATTAATTTCCTACTACAGAAACAATTTCAAATAATTTTAATATATCTATTAATGTAATAAAAAACAGATATGGATAGAACATAAATATTTTTAATTTTATTTTATTTATAATATATATGTAAGGCTGTGACGTCATGAAGGACTGGGTGACGTCATATAATTTTAAATTAAGAAAAAACTATTAAAGATGATTTTTCTCGAGGATAAAACCAATACAAAGTGCATGATTCGTGGTGATATATAAAAAATCTCCTCATGTGAAATTTGGTGTGAAAATAACCCTTCCCTTCCTATCGTCGATCGCTAATACTACCACTTCCGGTTTCCGGATTTGCACCAAAAGTTGGTCAATTCATCATACTGATGCATTAAGTAAATATACCAAATTTCATCAAAATCCGTTAAGCCGTTCAAGCTGTACATATCTATACGGACGGAAGGACAGACATCATGCTAAAAATACTTTTTTCAGTTAAGAAAATGCATGATTCGTGAAGATATGTAAAAATCTCCACATGTGAAATTTGGTGTGAAAACAATACCTCCCTTCCTATCGTCGGTCGGTAAAAAGATAGAGAAGAGTCGTTGTACTAATAATACAATATCTTTACCCCTCCTGTAACCAACTTAATAGGAGTTTTAAAATAGTTGAAAATTTAATGCTATAATATAATTTTTTTTAAGGATTTATTTTTTATTTTGTAAAACATCTTAATTTAAAGAAGAATTAATTAAATAATTAAATAAATTTAATTATCTCTTATTAGTTTGCCTACGAAACAACTTTTTTAATAATGTAAACGTTCTTATATGGCATTGATTTATCATTTATAAAATATACCATTCGAAACAAATTTATATATATATATATATATATATATATATATATATATATATATATAATTATCCAATGAAATTTTGAAAGAAAGGTTCTACTAATAAGTATTCCTATATGAAATTGGGGTCCCAATGAAATCAACTCATATAAATTTTAGTTTAAAAATATAGACCCTTATTTGGGCCCTAATATTAATATTGAACTGTTAAATTTTAAACGTAACGTAATCGAGTCTACTTTAGATTTTCCAAGTTGAACCCAAGCAAATTAATCTGAGATTCATCTAAGCTACTTAAAATAGAAATTATGTATAGCTTTCTCGTGAAATGATTGATTTGACTAATAAGTAAACATTTTATGGACGGAGGCGCTTTTGGCAAATGTCTATATTCACTCGCAAATATAAAGCAATTAACTAATCAATAGCGTCTGTGGCGGTATGTTATATTTAGGTGTAAACCAGCAAAGCTCAAGGGATGGGGGCAATAATTGACCTCACCATTTAGTATGCCACCGAAGTTAGTTCTTGACGGGCAACTGCAAATGCTGAGAAGGAGAGAAACTTAGTGGAACAGCTGGATATGCTGAACGATCAAATAATGCCATTTAGAATAATTATTTGGAGGAAACGAGGATTCCCCCTCCATCACTACCAACATGATGTCGTACACCTTCCATCTTCAAATTACAATTACCAATCAATTGTTGATGGAATTTGGTGAAATCATTTTCATTCAATAATTTACATAAAAAAAAAAAATTATTATCCAGCGTTTTTTTTTTTTATTCATTTATTTTTATTTGATCAGGTTCGATTCCTTCTCCTTAATGAACCTGGACCATTGACGTCATTGCATTCATTCTTGACTTTCTTATCACTAATTAAATAATTTTTATAATTCCTTTAAAAACAATAACTAATAATACCTTCTAAACAAATCAATTATTTTAATTTAATTAGTATTTGGACTCGGTTAGAATTTTATTTATCCACATTTTATTCAAATTTTATATTTCCTCTCTCGGGTATATAAATTAATTAAAAATAAATGTATTTTTTATGTTAGATCTTCTAGAGAAATCAAATATTTTTTTTAGCACTTTTCTCCTTCTTTCTATATATAAAATTCTATTATTAGTATCCGCTTGTGAATATATTTAAATATTTATTCTTTTATGAAATGTCAGATGTGAATCTTTTATGATTTATTGGTGTAACATGTGTATTAATTATTAACTTAAAAATATCAACTTAAATAAGAATAATTTATTTTATTAAGGACACATATTTGGTGGTGTTTTAAATTGATTCATATATTATATTATTTTGGTTTTTACATTATCAACTTTTCAAAAATGTTTCATTTAAATAGTTTATATACTGATAATATACTACTGTGGGCAATAAATAGTAAGATTTTGTTCTTAATTTTAAAATTCTTTATTTATTTTTCCAAATCTATTTTGTCCTCCTCAAAGTAATCCCTCCTGCGGACTCACTTGCGCCAACGTTTTTTCCAATCCTCGAAACAGTTGTTAAAGCCAATTTCCGGAATAGCCTTCAATGCGCGTAGCGATTCGCGTTTAATATCTTCAATTGACTCAAAACGGTTTCACCGGAGCGGTCGTTTGAGTTTGCTGAACAGCCAGAAGTCACAAGGAGCTAAATCAGGCGAATACGGTGGTTGTAGAACGATATTGATTGAATTTTTGGCGAAAAACACACGAAAAATCAATGCAGTATGCGAAGGTGCATTAACATGATGCAAAAACCAAGAGTTGTCGGCCCATCATTCCGCTATCTTTTTACGAATAGCTTCGCGCAAATGACGCATAACACTCAAATAGTATTCCTTGTTGACAGTTTGGTCAGTCAGAAGGAATTCGGTGTGCACCACGCCTCGATAATCGAAGAAAACTGTCAACACTACCTTGATTTTTGACTTGCTGCGTTCTCGACCCTCTTTGAATAGTTTGTACCAATCAAAAACACTTGCTCGTGACATACAATTATCACCGAAGGCCTTTTGCAACATTCTGAACGTTTCGGCACCAGAAATTTGATTCCGCACACAAAATTTAATGGAACTTCTTTGTTGAATAATTTCACTCATCGCCGAATGCACTTTTTGTACTTCAGAAAGACAAGAGTATACTAAACACAATCATTATTTTCATGTGACATTTGGGTTTCCGTGCGAAATTTAAATTAAAGTCTTACTATTTATTGCCCACAGTAGGTCAGTGTAGGAGGTCATAACCCCTTCGAGATTTCCCTATCATCAAAAACCGCCTCTATGTTACATGATTAAAAATTGTATAAAACTGCTAAATATGGAATTTCAACTTCATTGAATCACTGAAATTACCGGAATTAATTTTTTACATTTTTTAAAACGTTGATTGCAAATCACGCGCCAGCACGAAACGTGGTGTCATCATCAAAGAGCCAAACACGCGTTAAGTAATGCAATTTAAATTTGCGAGATAGTCGAGGGGAGACATTCCAGATTTTTATTATGAAGGACACCACTTTGAACACCGTCTGTAATAAAGGTTAGTACTCATTATAAAGGCTAATACGTGCATAAATAAACAATAAATATAATAATATCGGTAATAGAATACCTGCATATTATCTACATGTTGTCTGCATGTTATCTATCGGCCCAGTCTTATCTGGGACACACTGTACCAACACACTTCAACGAATGTCTACGGTTAAACCTATTAATTTTATATATTATGTTTATTTAATAATAAAAAATTATTAAATTTTTTTTTATTCAGAAAAAATGTTGGCATACGTAAATTAGCTACCAATTCCATTCAATTGATGTTAAAAATAAAAATTATAATATATCCTAAATAGAATTTCAATTACTGATAGAATCCAATATTTAATTTCGTTCACTGCATCAATGAATGTTGTGGTTTTTTTTTATTTATTTATTTTTTTTAATAGTTGCTGCAAAGTTTCATTTTCTTTTTTAGGTTCGTAGAACGAAATCCAATCAAAGAAACAATGATTTTTAGTGAACACATTTAATTGGGATTGCATACAATCTAAATCCATTGTCACCTAGATTGTCTTAAAATCCTATCTGCTAATTTAGTCGGTTTTGCCTCTTCCCCTTCCTATTCCCATTCCTTCTACTAAATTCGCTTTCTCTCTCGGCTGCTTTCTTTTTCTGTTCAAGCTCCAATGTCTTCTTTATTGTTTTTACATCATCCACTCTATTCCAGGCTTTTTTCTTTTCTTTTGAATGAAACAAAAAGTCGATACCTTGTAGATAGATTCACCAGTCATTTCACGTTCCTATTCACGTTAGAATTATAAACAAATAAAATAAACAAATACAATCCAAATAAATCTCGTCTTTTAGAGATGTAACAACGTGCCGCCGATTCCATCCCTCATCCTCAATTTTAGTAACTTTCCCTCTCAAACACAATCTCTTAAATTTTTTTAACCTATATATATATATATATATATATATTGTTTCTTCAATATGATCCCTCCATCTTTTGTTTTCTTTTGTTCTTTACCGGGAACCATTCAGTTGCTATTTTGGTCCATCGACATGAACTGCCGATTTCCATTTCATTTTTCTAATATAGATAGGAATATTGTCGAATTTTATATTTTTTTATATTTGTCCATTTTTCTTTTTGTATAATATACTCCAATACTCCGAATCATCGATCTTTGGGTGATTTCAAGTTATCTCATATTAACAACATGTCGAGGGTCGCGAAACGGAGATTGTGCTGGAATAAAATGAGAGAGGCCTATGCCTTAAGGCAGCGTTTTCCAACCTGTGGGGCGCGCCCCTTTTGGGAGGCGCGAGACTGTTGCAAGGGGGCGTGAAGGATTAGAAACCAATTCCAAGTGCCCGAGAAGGCAATTCAAGTGCCCGCAAATTTTTGAAAATTTTCGATTTTTTTTTTTTCAATATGCTTCTAAAAAAACGTTAGATGATTTTGTGGCCAAACTTTTGAACATTTTCGATTTTTTTCATTATGGTTCTAAAAAAAGGGTCAGATGCTCTGAACCATGGCATGTTGTTATATTATTTCAGAAATGTGCCCGACTATTGAAAAAGGAAATTAGATTATTACAAAAATTAAACGGGGCACAATAATTTTTTTTAACACAGGGAGGCGCCGGTACAAAAAGGTTGGAAACCCACTGCCTTAAGGGGCCTGGTACTAAATTAATGTATATATTATGTATAAAACTGTAAAAAGTTTTCTTTTTATAAAATTTATAGAAATGTTAAAAAAACAATCCAATAAAGGCAATATATATATTTAGTTGATTGGCAGCATTCATAGATAATATGTCTCGATACTCACGTTTTGGAATATAAATTTGTATAATCTATAGAAGTGTCCAACTTGTAGGTTATTAAAGAGCGTTTAAAAGAGAGGAGAGAGAAGAGGAGTTTAATTATGAGATTCAACCCTTTTTTCTTGAAATAAATAAATTTTTACTATAACACATTAAAAATTTAGATATCCTTTTTGCAATTTAATTCTAAAAAAATATAAATAAATTTATTTTATTTTAAAAACAAAAATATTTAATAAAGACATTATTTTATGTCCTAAATATTTTGATCCTTTCATCATGTTTAGAATTTAATTCTAAACCATTTATATTTAATAAAATAGTATTATTTTACATGATGGCATATAAAGTTGAAGTTAAAAATATCTTATTAAAATGTTATGTAATAAAAATACGATAAATTAATGTATTTTTACTTTTTTATATTAATTCTAATAAATATTGAAAAGTTTATTTAAAAACAACATACATAAAAATAATTGCACTTTTAATTATCATTTATAAATATTAATTTCTATATAACCTATAACTATAATATTAATATTATATATAAAAATTTTAATATTTTGTATAGTAAATTAGTTGATTAAAAATATTTACTATTTATCTATTCAAAATTCTGCATTATTGTGATTTATTAATTTATTACATTTTTACTATATTAAAATGACAGAAGTATATGTAATAAATAAATATTACATTTAGTTGAATAGAGATGAAAATTTACTAAAAATATCATGTTTATGTCAGGAATTTCTAAAATAGAAGATCCAGGATGTGGGAAGCACAGGTGATTGAAATAAAAAAAGTATTTTTATTCCAGTTTTTTGTCTAAGAGATTCGGCTGAAAGATCACACCATTTCATATGACTAAATTGTTTATTGACAGCTTAACATATTTTTATATATACTTTTGAATAAAAAAAATTGAAAAAATATATAATGATTAATTAATATTTTAAATTAATTGCCAATAACTAAATGTACACTAGTATAATTTAAAATTAACAATTTCTTAGTACTGAGGAAGGGTCCTACCTTGCACCCGAAACGTCGATAGAAAACCGGAGTAAAAATTTGTTTATTTTTTTATTTCCTTATCTTCTTTACTGCCCGCATCCTGAAACTTTTAATAATAATTTTTAATATAATTTTTTTATCTATATTAAACTAAATATAACATTTATTTAGCAGATATAATTATCATTTAAATATATTAAATATGAAATAAATTAAAATATCTCAATGATGCAGAATCTTTTATTTTAAAGTTACATAATTTTCTTGAATCTAATTTAAAGCATTGTAGGTGATATTAATGTGCACTATCCTAGTTTTATCAAGGTTTGTCTATTTCGCAAAGGATAAAATTTAAATTATCAATGAAATTTAGAGTTCCTTCAATGGAAACATTAATTATAGCCAATAGAAATATATAAGAATTGGTATTTTAAAATAGTGGATGGGTAGAGGGAATATACATTTTAATATAAAACTGATAGATTGTTCCAATGCACTGGTGCATTATGCCGATTTGCCTGGATGTGCGACAATACATACAGCTTACAACATTCTAACAACTGATTATCTGTCTAATTGTTTACTGTTTTATTATAAAGCACGATCCATTTCACATCCCCCCATGTCTCATGTCAAAATGACTGTACGATTTGATTAGAAGAGCATATTCAATAGAAAATCATACCATACATTGGTATTGTAGTTTTTATACAAAAGGATAGACAACGCATATACACAATACAGTAGCATATTTTATATGAACACAAATATTAACAGTCAGTGATCGAATAGAAAATAAATTTAAAAATAAGTTCCTTCTTATATAAATTTATTGAAATAGAAGAAATATATATGAAAAATATAGAGGCATTTAAATGAAGCTAAAAAGCTAAAAAAAAATCAAAATTCTTTTAAACAATTATTAATTTGGCAATTTTTCAATAAAGATTAACCATGTAACTTTGAAACTAAAGAAAATAAAAATTAGTCATTAAATAAGATAGAATTTTTACAATTTATTGTTATAAACTACCTAGGCACATTCATAAACTACTTAGAAAAGTCAGCTTCTTTTTGAATTTCCCTAGTAGGAATTTTAATTCAACTACTAGTATTAAATTTTGAAAAAGAATACGCAATTTAGTTTTAATTTAACATTCTTATCACTGACTTATCAAGTGCTTAAATATCTCAAATGATTATAATTATGAAAGAGTATAATTTTCGCAGATATAGTTATATTTATTAGCTATAATATTTAAATATTAACAAATTATGAATTGGTTGGTAAAAAATACTATTGTAGTATAAAATGAAAAAAAAGAAACATTTTAAAAATGAATACGAGATTTGTTTAAAAGAAAAAGGTGAATTTTGAATTATTTCGAAAAGTATTTATTTAATCATCAATACCCATTTTGTCCCCTTCAAAGTAATTCCCCTCAGATATAATGCACTTATGCCAGCGCTCTTCATTGTAGTATTCTTTATTAACAGTACGACCTGTGCATTGAAGCACTTTATTCCATTTTTAATGCAAAATTTAATACAGATTCCTTGATCAAATTTTTTTTCAAGTAAAAAATCGAAGAACATACAAAAACGTGACTAACTTTTTCAGTTGTCAAAACAAACTACTAATTCAAAATGACTGATAATGTCAACATAATATGAGAAACATATGTGTACCAACATAACAAAATAAAAAAATTCGATAATCGAATGTACACAGCCCGCGAAAATTCAAAATTCACTTTTTCTTTTTAACAGTATTACCAAATTAATTGAGAAATTTTCCTCTTATTATTCTAACAAGGATTGATATAATATAATGTTATTTTTAAAGATATTATATAAATTATATTATATACATAAAGATCAAATAGTAAATATAAATACACAAATGAAATAGGGAATAGGAAGGATGTGAAAATATGCCCTTCCACTATTAAGCAAAATTTGAGAAAACATAGAATAATAATAAATTAAATCATTAAAAAAATTATTAATAAATTAAATCTATACTAATATTTTCATATATAATATATTTCTCAATGATCTATATATATTAAAATAATTTTTATAAATATTCATAAACAACCCATATTAATAAAAATTTATAAATTATTACTATAAATAATTTGAATGTAAAACACTCCCTTTTAATAAAAAAGAGAAATAATAATTCTATTAAATTTATATATTATGTATATACTATATATAATAATATCCCCAATTGTGTACTCATTCCTGCTTCATATTTTTTTAAAATCATTAGCATATGTTGATGGGATAGCAACCATATTTTGTTAAATATTAATTATTGAATAAACTTTTTGAATTTATTATATGATTGTTATCTAAAACAAAGATCTATCATTAAATCCTCGTATTAGATGTGTTTAGTTGATCATGTCAGTTTGTCCCGGTCATTAAGGTGATCTATTGGAAAGAAGAGTGGGGGGAGAGAATGATCAGGGGGAAGGATCATGTCAAACTGATGTAAAGGGGCGAATGAGCTTCAGGCGAATCCATGAATATGAATAAGCGATTGGCATTCACTAAATATTCAAATATATATTGTTCAGCTTTTGTTCATAAATTTTGTTAATATTCAAGAAAAACTTGTTATAATATCATAATAGTATTGAAGATAATAGTAGTAGTTTTGTATTTAGGATGATTTTTGCCTTTTAACCATTCTAATTCCAATTTTACCTTTATATATCTCTTTAAATGGACAATAAATAATTTCATATAATAATATTATTTTAAATTAATTGTTTTTTTTTTATTATTATTTTTGAATAATTTGTTCCTCTTTGATTTTCAATTAAAAATGAAATTTAATTAATAGCAATATTTATTTATTAACATATAGCTACTATATTTATTCAATATGATTTATTGAACTAAGAAATTAATATTATTACAAAAAAAAAAAAATTAAAATTAGGGTAAAATTAAAAATTCACGCGGGTTCAAGTCTCGGGCTTGACAAGGGAATTTCTCTAACTGGGGTCAGAGCCCACTCAGCCATCAGGATTAAAATTCAGAGAGCTACTTGGTAAAGAGTAGGGTCTCTTAAAGATTGAGAGAACCGGTTCAACTGATTATAGAACACCTTTACCTTTTAAATTAGCAAAAGTTTTATGTATCTATAATTTCTTTTGTTTTTAAATTGGTATGACGAAAATCTGACAGCAGTTGAATATAATTTCGTCGGTTAAGTTAAAGATTATAAATGATTTTTGTAAATGGAAAAATAATTTCTTTCTTTGAGTGATTACATTTTGAACTACATAATTAGTACTATGAGAGATGGATCTCTGCGTATGGCTCGAAAACTGTTCAACAATCAAGCGAGTATACTAAAATAAACCAAAGTCTAAAAATTCACGTCAAACCCGATCAAAAATGAAAGACAGGTTAACTGATTTCTTTGATTATTTGTCCACAATGAGTTCCTTCCAACTGGCCAAACAGTTAATAAAGAATATTATTTAATGGGAGGGGATTACTTTGAAGAAGAGAAAAAAAAATTTCATGAATAAATAAATCATTTTAAAATTCCCCATACGTTTTGATTTTAATAGTGTGTATATATAAATAAATTATTCAATAATAATATAAAAAAAATTGTTCAATATAATATCCAAATTTTGAATATTATTATGATTTTTATAAAAAGTAAAATGATTATTTTAATAAATGAATATGATTAATAAAAAGTAAAAAACCGATAAAAATTGAGGCCACAAAACCACCAAGAACATTAAAAAAAAGAAAATCAATAAATAAACAAAATCAAAAATATCCTTAACTCCAGTATAATTTATATCTTCTGTCTACACAAATTTTCACAATGCTATTGGATAATTGTTTAAGGCATACGTTATTTCTTGGTTTAAATATTTTACTCTACTAATAGAATTTCACAATCAATATCTTATAAATATTTTATTTAATTAATTTTTTTTTATTTCAGTTTCATATTTAAAAAAATAATAATAAAAATAACTAAATCATTTGTAATATAATTTTTCTTCTTTTTTTTAGTTCTTTATCCTAAAAGAATCATTATAGGGGAAAATTTGAGAGAGAAATTGCGAGTATTTGAATACTGAATAATCAATTAGAAGGGTGACTATATGCCGGGGTTATGAAATATCTGACCTCATTTAATGATAATGAATATTAAAGGTGATTAGTGATAATGAATGACTTTGAAATGATGAGCCATAACAAAAGACAGGACAATGGAAATAAAGGAAGAAGTTTTTAACAAATCCACATGGTTCGATTTTTTTGCAAAAAAAAAAAAAATTCATAACTATTCGAATTGTCTATAATTTAATATTCTTTAGAAATAGTAAAATATATAAAATAAAATCTAGAGTGTCTGAACTCGACTATCTCGCAAATTTGGATTGGGTTAATTAATATATATTATATTTAATATAAATTTAATTAAAATTATATATAAATTATAAACTAAGTATAATAAAATTGGATTAAAAATTTAAATTTATAGTATGCAATATTGTTATTAAATTAAATTAATTAATTAACATCTACGAGGGTGGGGTGAAAAGTCTCCGGCCTGACCAAGAAAAACGATATTATTAATTTTTTTTTTTTTGCTATAATTTTCAACAAAATCTCCATCAACACTGATATATTTCTCATAACGGCGTTCCAATTAATTTAATTAATTAATTAAATTTGATTTAATTTAATTTAAGTCTCATCAACAGTTATGAACCAACGCAAAAATTCGTTTGGATTACGCTTACAGAGCCAAATAGCCAAGAAATGGTTTTTCGAAACAGTTTTTGATATAACGTTAGCAAACGCGGCACGCGCGTTCCACACAGCTTTCCATATCCAAATAGTTGTGCAAAATATTTTGCACAGGTTTAGCTGACATCGTACAGGTCTCAGCTATCTTGAATATAAAAAATAAAGAAAAAAAAAAATTTAAAAATATCATTTTTCATGGCCAGGCCGGAAACTTTTCACCCCACCATTAAATTTAAATTTAAGTGCTTGGCTCTTTGTTGATGACACCAGGTCACGTACTGGCGCGTGATTGACAGTCATAGTGTTAAAAAATTTTAAAAATTAATTCCGGTACTTTCAGTGATTCAATCAAGCTGAAAATCTATATATATCAGTTTTATACAATTTTTAATCATGTGAAATACGATCAAACATATATTTTTATTTTTACGGTAAGTTTAGAGGAAAAAAAGAAAACGTGGTAGGTAATGGTCCTCTTCCGGTTGAGATACATTCTTCAAAACTATGAATTTTGAATAATGCCCGTGTACCAAATTTCATTATTCTAGCTCAAACCGTTTTTGCGTAATCTCATCTATTCACACACACACACACATATATATATATATATATATATATATATATATATATATATATATATATATATATATAATTTTTTCCTTAATCTTAGTGAAAATGACTCAGGGGCCTTCAAAACGTATAAAAACATCAAAATATCGACATCGAAAATTTTCGTGATCGCAATACTTTCTCTGGCGAGATAGTAACAATTGCATTGTTTAATGTAGTTGAATAAAGAAAACCATCGAGGTGAAATTGTGCCGTTCTTATTTTAAAGTTTTAATTAAATTCACGTAAAATTTTGGTGCAATTTTAACTACTGAACGACCATCTCCTATACTTCCATAATATCTATATATCTATATATATATATTCTTTGCAATATAATAATAATAATCGTTAAAAAGTAGGCATCTTGCCGTCTGGAGTTGATGTGCTTCTATTATAATGAATCTTCTCCATAAAGAGAATTGTTTTAATTGGCTAAATTAATGTAGTGAAAGTGAAAAAAAAAGTACCACTTGACAATAGTTTATGCAATCCTTTCATTAATAAATAATACAATGCTAACTGAACAAATATTATGTTGAACAAAGTCTTCAGTCAAGAGTATACAATTACCATTTGACAAGTACAATTTAAAATTGAAGATAAATACTTGATACAACAAAACGAGTATTAATTGGATTTTTAAATTCATTCAATATTATATGAATTTATAAGGAGGATCTTCAAATAAAACACACATTACATCTCGGTATATAATCTTGAAAAAATACAAATTAATTATCTGGTATTTGTTATTTCATAACTCAATAAAATAAATATTACTATTATAATAACAGATAAGAATATATATAACAAATTATAGGTATACAAAAAATAACAAATTATAGATCAATTTAAATAAAATACGGTTATAATTAAATTAAAGCAACTTTATATAATATACTAGTTTAGCTAATCAACTAACACTATAAAATAATGAAATTAATTGATTCAACTGTAGGGTATGTTAGTAATAAAAAAAAATTCCCAATTTTGAAAAAAAAGAGGGTGAAATTTTGTTGAATTAAATTTCAAAAATGAAAAGATGAGATTTTAAGAAAAAGTTAAAAATCAGAATAGGTATGAAGAATTCTGCTATTTTTTTTTTAGAAAATTTAGTTTTGGTAACCTTTAAAGTTTTAAATCATTTTACATGTAATTAATTGAATGTGAAGAGGGTTGATCATAAAATGAGTTCATGTTCCATGCAGTAAATAAATTTATAAATTATTAATGAAAATTAGATTTAGTGATAATTAATTAAAATTTAATTTAAAAATATGAACCTTAAATTTTGTCATATAATTTAAAAATTAAAAATATATATAATTAATAATATTTAAGATCTATTATTGTTTTTGGTATTAATGTAAGAGTTTATTTTATATAAAGTCATAACCATCATTCCATCAACCCTTATTCAACTAAAATTGTGTCTAAGTATTAATTTTAAGAATCGAACTTAAATTTAAAAAAAAAATTTCTCCCTTCGAAACAAATTGATATATTTGTCCCTTGTAGCGGAAATATAAACCTTAATAATAAAAATAATTATACTTTATGCGCATTTCGGTCGTTAACACCATCATCAAAAATTTAAAGTGAGCTCAGATGAATCAGTAATCATAAATAAAAATCGGAATAAGAGATATAATCAATTATGATAATTTTGTAGTAAATTAATTCGAAAATTATTCATAAAATTTTAACTTGTTGATTTATATAAAAATAAATCAAAGTATATATAATATTGCTTTATTAAATTTTTTTTTAATTATTTATTATTATTATATATTATATTATTTGTTTTTAATTATTTATTTATACCTATAAAAAAAATAAATAAATAATTAAAATTTAGATGAGTAAATATTTGGAGTGTTAATCACAGTAGCTAACCATAGTAAGAATAATAATAGAATATATAAATTTAAATTGATTTAAAATAGTGATTCTCAACCTGACGATATCGACATCTTAAAGGGGATGATTATTTATACGATTTTGGTGGGCGATAGTATTTTTGGGGGGCGAAATCATTTCCAACTCTAAAAAAAAGGTAAGCTGATTTTGCGAACAGGCTTTTAAACATTTCCGCTTTTTTTCAATATGGTTCTAAAAAAAAGGTCAGATGATTTTGCGATCAGATTCTGAAACTCGATTTTCAATATGGCTCTAAGTATCACCAAGTGTACCTACCTTATATTAGGGATTATCATGCAATTTTTTTATCTATTAAAATTTATAGGGGGGCGAATTATGAAGCCGGCCTTACGAAGTAAGCTTTTGGTCCAAAAAGGGTGAGAACCACTAATTTAAATAGTAAATTGTAACAATTCACTTTCAGATAAATTCATTACATAATTGGGGAAAACTTAAATTAATGGCGTTCCAAGTAATACGCTTCACAGGGCACATTGTTGCTAAACTATCATCGTTCAGGGGGAATAAAAGTTATCGTACAATTATTAATAATTTCAACAGAAACAATGAAGGGCTTCTATCGAATTATTATTTAAAATTGGATTGGTTCCGAGCTGACTTAATATCAGCCAGTATACAAAGATGACCGAAAATAATTCTCCAAGGGGAAAAACTTCATAATTATTTCTTTGAACTTATTATCTAACTTGTTATCAGTTTATAGTTCCCAATACGAATCTTATGTTTTTGGACAGACAATGGATTTTTCAGTAAAATCTGTTCCGGGTTTGTTTGTTGACGCCCCCACTTCTCCCCCAAGGGGATTGGATCTGTCCAATCTCAACAACGGCTAAAAACCTTTACTCCCTGTTAAACCTTGGTCCCTAAGTTTGGGACAATATTTAACTTAAAATTATAGGTCAAAGTTTAGATACTCTTTAAAATGATAACTCAACTTAAGCTACTTCATTTTAAGCGGATTCGAATCTATGTAGGATCTTTTTTATTTTTTATTTTTTTAATACTATTTTATTTTTATAAGAAATATTTAGTTATATATATATATATTTTTATGATGTTTTTAAATAACTGAAATAATAATTATTTTATTATATTATTCACATTGAATGTAATATATTACTTACTCATATATATAATTGAAAAAAAAAATTGTATTTTCGGAATTAATTAATTAACTTAATTAATATTTAATTTTTTTTTCTTCTCACGAAAAATATATTCACAATGGTGATGAAATGAGCGAATCTGTTTGTTCATTTACCCTAAATATCTATGAAACGAGGCCAGACGAGAATTCCTTCGAGTTCCAAAATCACCCTTTGGATGCCGGATAAGCATTGGATACGGAAAATAAACTTTAAGGGTTTCTTATTTTATTCTTTCTTTTCTCTTTATATATATATACTACTAGTTTTTGGTTTTTACTCTATTTTTCTTTCTATTTTTTACCTCTTGGCGAATTTGAAAATATCCTGAGTAGGCCACACTTTATCACCTCCAACCATCCACTCCCCCACCCCGTCCTACACTCTCTTTCTCTCTCTCCTGTACTTTCTATTGGACTTTATCGTTTTTTTTCATCGCCAGAAGATTAAACGACATCTCAACTCACCACTCTACCTTTTTTTTTGCTTTTTAGCCACGAAAAAAGGATTAGCCGATAGACACATCTAATTACAGCTGAGTAGTTTAATCCAAGAAATCGATAATTATTCATAACATATTATAAAAAAATATATTAATTTATCTGATAATTAATCATTCACATTAAAAAAAAACAATATAATAATATAATAAAGTAAATCAATAAACAATGATATATAAAAATATTTATATACATTTTATTTTTTAATAAATTCGAGTATATACTCTTTTGTGTTATATGTATATTTATTAATTTCATCAAAAGAATTTTTTGAAATATTTTAATATATTATATAAACTAAAATTAAAATTAAATAAAAACCTTTATAAGAAGATATTAAAATTAAACATTCGGTTAAGTATCAGATTATGATAGTTTTAAGCACAACACAGGTGAGGAGAAAACTTCAAATGACAGTCGAAATGTGCATAAAACAAAGAAAGAAAGAAACTTCAACAAATGTTTAATTAAAAATTGTTTTTTGTTAATTTTTATATTGTTTAGATTTAATTTTAATATACATAACTAATTTGATTAAATTATATATTTGTTTTTATTAATAAATGAGCTCTTAATAATATATATATGTATAAAATGATCAATTTTCTATAATTATACACATATTATATATAAAACAATATATAATTAGTGATTTTTATCAAATAAATAAGTTTGTTTAAATCTTTAATTACGATGGAAAATTTTATTTCACTTCTCCTCTGTCAACAGTTTTAATTAGAATTTTGGTTGTTACACCAACATCAGAGACGTTCTTCTTCATAACAGCTGTTTTAAATTCATTAGATAATATATAATAATAATAATAATTTTAAATAAATTTTAATTTGAATATTGTTTAATAAACATGTAATTTCAAGTTTGATTACAATAAGACAAAATAATATAATTAAGACATATTCACTTCAATTTTAGATATATAAAATTTTAATAATGATAACAAGAAAAGTATAATGTTGATCTGATTTCTTTTAAAATATACCTAAAAAAAAATATTTTTCGAAATTTATTTATTTATTTATTTGTTATTTAAAGTAGATGAGAAAGAGATAGGAATAGAGAAAATGAATTAAAAATATGCATTATTAAGATATTTTTAATTTAATTTTAAAAGTATCGATTGACATGGCTTTATAAAAAAAAAAGTGTGGCCATGATTGATTCACGCAACAACACGTCTCGATAGATGGGTTCAGCCAAAACGTCATTCGGTCATCTGGCTGCGGTCACTTAACTCACAGCTCTCAATAAATACAATACATGATCAATAAATTAAAGAGAATAGAGAAGTGATGAAAAGTGAGTTTAAAAAAATCGAGTGTTTTTAGTGTCAAGTATTATGTAGTGATATTAATCAAATTATTACATCCCTATATATATATATATATATATATATATATATAGATATACAAACGAGAGGTTTGTTCAAAAGAAAAGGTGAATTTATTTATTTATTCATTAATATCCATTTCTCCCCTCAGATTTAATGCACTTATACCAGCGCTTCTTCCAATCGTCGAAGCACTTCTGAAATACGCTTTTCGGTATGGCCATCATACCGGCTTTATCTCATCCATTGTGGCAAAATACTTTCCTTTCATTGGTCTCTTCAGTTTTAGGTATAGGAAAAAGTCACAGGGAGCCAAATCTGGAGAATACGGTAATTGAGACATCATTACGGTGTTGTTTTTGGCCAAAAACTCACGGACAAGCAATGATGTGTGAGCTGGTGCATTATCGTGATGCAGAATCCATGATTTGTTTTTCCACAATTCCGTTCGTATGAGCCGTATTGCTTCACGCAAATAACTTCATTGTAGTATTCTTTATTAACAGTGCGTGGAAGTACTTTATTCCATTTTCAACGCAAAATTTAATACAGATTCTTTGATCAAATTTTTTTTTAAGTAAAAAATCCAAGAACACACAAAAACGTGACCAACTTTTTCAGTTATCAAAAAAAAAAACAAACTGCTAATCCAAAATGCTTGATAATGTCAACATAATATGAGAAACATGTGTACCAACATAACAAAATAAAAAATTGGATAATCGAATGTACACAGCCTACGAAAAGTCAAAATTCACCTTTTCTTTTGATCAGGCCTTGTATATATATATATATATATATATATATATATATATATATATATAATAAAATATAGTAAATAAATAAATAAATATATAAAAAATATAGTAATAAAATAATGTGTAAAAAATTTTGAAAATCAATTTATAATAAATTATAAAATTTTCATTATAAAATAATTAATAATTAAGTAATGTAAAAAAAGTAGTTAATAAAGATATCTAGGATTTAATTAATCTTTGCTTTATTGTTAAATATTTGTATTTGTAATTCATTAAAATTCAAAATTATAAATCACAACGCGCGATATAGAAGTATACAATACAGATACAATAAAAGAAACAAAAAAAAATTAGCAAAGATTCAATCATTTACAAAGTATACAAAAATTATTTAAATAATGATGTAAAATAGAATTTATTATAATTTTATAAGTAAAAATAAATGGATATAAATCTATATATATAAAAGGCAATGTCTGTGTGTCTGTCTGTCTGTCTGTCTATAGACTCAAAAACTACCCGTCCGATTACGATGAAACTTTCAGGAATTGTTGTGGGCATACCAAGGAAGGTTTTAGTGTAGTTAAATCCAAAATTAATTTATCCAAAATTAATTTAATTAGTAATATATTGCTAAAAATCTGTAGTGTCACAAAACTATCGACAGATGGCGCTACATATAATTTTCCAAATTCAAATATTTTTAATTTTTTTTAAACTTAATATTTCTAACTTTGTATTACAATACAATAATGAGACGGAATTGTTGTGTTTTAAATTAGATTTTATAAATTGAAAACCATTAGTTATACTCTTAAGTTATTTAGTTTTATTGATCACATATCTGGAAAAAATCATCTTCATTAGTTTTTTTATATTTAAATGTATATATGTGACCTCACAGTTACCGCCTTTTAGATATATATCTATTCTTAAAATAAAATTAAAAATATTTATATTATATTCATATATATGTAAAATAATAATTATATTATTTTAATATTCCTATAAGTTGGTATCACAATTTATTATTATTATGAATTATTTATAAGTAATTAATATTATTAATTGGTATTAATAAATAAATAATATTAATTATATTAACTTAATATTTCTAACTTTGTATTACAATAATGAGACGGAATTGTTGTGTGTTAAATTAGATTTAATTAAAGATTGAATTTAGAATAATTAAAAGGGTTATTGAAACCGCGTATGCTGATTAGGGAATGACAAGATTGAATAGGTTCAATTAAAAAATGCTTATATAAAATTATAACTAAAAATGATTTATTTAATAAAACTATAAGAATTTAAATTACAATTTAATTAATTTTTTGTGAATAAATAAACATATATAAAAAACTATATATAAAATTTGAATTTTCATTTATTCATTCATTTAAAATTATTTTCCGATTGTTCCTTTAAAATAACCCCTCTTAGGGGGTCGGAAGGGGAGGCAACATAAGGGAATTTTCTTTCACTTTGTTATTGGGAAAAACCAGGGGGGGGGACAGTCTTACCAGGAAAAACCCAAATTGTCAGCGTCCACTCTGGGGTTTTAAACAGTTTTAAAGGAAATGTTAATTATAAGTTCATTTCTCAACGAGTTGTAACTTTAAATTATTTTTATTAATGTTAATTATAAGTTCATTTCTCAACGAGTTGTATCTTTAAATTATTTTTATTAATTTAATTAATTATAATTAATTTATAGCCAATAATAGTTTATTATAGCTAATAATTTTTTTAATTTTTAGTGTAATTTGCACGATCATTATTTATAAAAAAAAAAAAAACACATTTTGCAATTTCCCAGAAAGGCTGTTTTTGAGATGTAAGTATAAGTTAGTTTTATGAATAAAAAATATTTATTTTAATAATATTTTAGAATCAAATTACGAAATTAATAATATGGGACAGGGTAAGATTTGGTTGTAGCTCAGGATAGGGACTCTTAGAGAAAAGTGGATTCTGCGGCTAAGAACTTTCGAAAACTGTATAGACACAGAGTTAGATAAATATAACATATGCAATAATAATATATAATTAATTTACTGATTAAATTAAAATATATATTTTCTAAGAAAACAAATATATGTCTTATCTACTTATACTGATTGAAACAAAATGGATGAAAACCTTTTACATACAGACTTTCAACCAAATACTACACTCGGGGGTACAGGGGGCGGAGCCCCCGTCTAGATGTGAAGAGCGCCTGGAAGGCGCTCTGATCAGCTAGTTAAAAAATAAAACAATTAATTTTCAAAATGGATTCACCATGGGGTTCGGAGTACCAGATTATAAAGTAGTTGGAAATCAACAAATCATCTGAATTAAGTGTTTGATTTTTATTTTCATTTTAAATTAGATCATTTTTTTTATTTTAAATTTTTAATTATTAATGATACAAAAATGTACAATTTTGTTTTTATTTGCCAATTAAATATATATTATTTATATTATAATAATAATAATAATTATTATTATTATAATTTACTGATTCGGATATAAAGACTACTAAAACTCGGTGTACAACGATTAAGAAGTCAAAGTAAAAAATAAAAATCTCTTATATTTGTTTTCACCAAAATATCAAAGGTACTAATTATATTAATAATAAAGGATATTGACAGAAAATAGAGATCCTTAATACTCACTTACTCACTTTCATTTCCTGTTGACAGCCCGCCGATTTCCAATATACCATAGATATATATTTTATATTAATTAGTAAAATTATTAAATAATTAAAATTGATTGTATTTCTCCTAAAAAAAGTTTGTTTTTGAAATAAATATTAATTAAAAATAATTAAATATATATAATTGACAATTTTTTTAATACGCGCGAATTATACTAATAAACTAAAATTCATTTTTTTTTTATAAGTAAATATTTTTCTTAATGGAGACTAGAACAAAATACATCTATCTATAGCCTAGTTTACACGGGCTTAGTTCTTGTCATTAGTTCAGGGGTGGGTAAATACTTTTTTTTAGAGACATATTGAACAAAACATCAAAATAAGAGCCAACTTTTTCAACGGGCCGGTGGGCGTTCAAAAGGCCCGCGCTTAAAAGTATTTACCTACCCCTGAACTAATGACAAGAACTAAGCCCGTGTAAACTAGGCTTATTTCTATGGCTCTACTCTACTCGAAAGTTCTTGGTCACAGAACCACGCTCCTCCAAACGTCGCTTTCCTATAAACCACCCCATCCAACTCCCTCTCTCTCCTAACTCCATCACGGCCCTCCTTACATTGTCTGCCTGTTCTTGGTCTACCAACCGGATTAGAATATAAGGACGCTACAAAATTTTTAGATCTAATTATATTTTTATTATTAAATAAAATAATTCAAAATTTAAATATTAATAATAAATAATAATAAAAACGCTTTCTGAACCCTCATAACATCATAATAAGCATTTTAATAAAATGCATACTTTATTTCTGGTATATAAAGTTAATTTAAAATGTTTTGTAAAAGAGTTAGTTACATTTGAGGAGGCAGGAAAAAAAAAATCTTTAATAAAATTCAATTTGATGCTACACTTATTTAGATTAACCCGCGTTAATAAAAGAATAACAAGTCCTTTTTCAAGAACATAATATCTGACGTTCTCAAAGAATGATCCTGAAAAGATTCATTTATTTTCCTCTCGGTGTATTCATTAAAAATGTGACCCTTGCCTTTCTATTTTTCCAACTCAGAATTTAATGCTGTGATTAATTTAATAAAAAAAAAAGTGGAAAATGAAGATGTCTTTCGTAGACATCTGCACTCCAGTTATTGACTTGTTGCGGTTTCATTTCAATCGACTCTCTGGTCGTTTAATTCATTTTCATAAACATAAAAGCGAATTTTTCTTAGTCCTTCACTTCGAATTATATTTCCAATTAGTTCATTAATTTTCCAAATTGTCCTTTGTTAATTGGCTCTTCACAAAGTAAAAAGAAATTCTTTAAAACAAAAATGTTTTGTTTCATTATTACCGACCGACGATAGTAAGGGAGGTATTGTTCTTATTAAAAAATGAGCTGTGGCCAGGCACAGAGCAGACCGACCATTTGAAATAAATTAATTTCCAAACATTATATATATATATATATATATATATAAAGTATCAAAAAAAAAAAATATTTTTAAAACTTGAATTAAAATGACTAAATTATATTATCTTGGTTTTTATTTTTAGTTTAATTACTCAATTATTAATTACTACTATATTTTAAGTGAAATATTTTCCGACAATGAATATAAAATTAATACTTTGTAAACTATCCCTTTCATTTCCGGATATACACCAAAAGGTTATGAATACATGCTACTGATGAATTAAGTAAATATACCAAATTTTATCAAAATCCGTTGAGCCGCTCAAGCTATACACGTCTATACGGACACACAACCAACGGACGGACAGATGGACAGACATTATGCTAAAAATACTTTTTCTGTTAACAAAATGCATGATTCGTGGAGATATGTAATCTCCACATGTGAAATTTGTTGTGAAAACAATACCTTCCCTTCAGTCGGAAAAAAAGAATAAAGTACCTTTATGGATATTATATATGTATATATTATTATGATTATAAATTTAAGTATTATTTAAGTCCTTATATAATAAATATATGTAATCAGTTTAGATTCAAATAATAAGAATCTTATCGGGCCACAGCCGAACACTCTCTCTCAGTACTTTAACATCATGTTAACCAAATTCACTATGCCAGGGTATACTTAATCTTGGAAATATAACGGTTATGTCTGCATTTTGCTTTTGTATAATTAGGATTAAATTAATTTTAATAGAAAAATAAAATAAAAATATGCTTAGATTTAATTTAAGAAAAATAGTGAATAATATATATATATATATATAATATGTATATAATATATAAACTAATCCAGAATATTATTATACGTCCCCAAGATGAAGCAGTAGTGTTTTATATGTATGATATATACATATATATATATAACTTTACTATTTAGAATAACTAAGAACATAAAAGTAATTCTACGGGTGTTTAAGATAACTTAAGGTAAACTTCTGAGCCCACTGGACCATTTATTTATAGTTAGTTACCTTCCAGGACGCTATAAAATATACCTTATGCTAAACTACCCTTTAACTACAATAAAATTTAAAGCTCTCTAGAGAATATTTCATATTCGCTATATAATTAAATTTATTTCTAATTTATTATTAATAAATTTTAATAAATATTTAGATAAAAAAACTTTTTATTATATTTATATTTATTAATTATTTTATGTATAAAAATTTTTTTAATTATATTAAGGAAGTCTGATGATGTCTTCAGCGACCGTTGTATATAATAAGGAAGGTTGAATTAAAAAGGAAAGTAAATAAAATTTTATAATTAAATAATATTATTAGACTTGATCTTGTAGTTATTGCCCATAGTTAATTGGCAATTATCAATTCACGTTAAAGAGGTGTTTTCACTGTAATATGCAACAGCTAAGGAATTGATATTTTTTGATAATTTCAATCTATTATTCGTCTAATTCCACCTTATGTTCATTTTTTACCGACCGACGATAGTAAGGGAGGTATTGTTTTCACACCAAATTACACATGTGGAGATTTTTACATATCTCCACGAATCATGCATTTTCTTAACAGAAAAAAGTATTTTTAGCATGATGTCTGTCCGTCCGTATATATGTGTACAGCCTGAACGGCTTAACGGATTTTGATGAAATTTGGTATATTTACTTAATGCATCAGTGGGATGAATTGATCAACTTTTGGTGCAAATCCGGAAACCGGAAGTGGTAGTATTAGCGATCGACGATAGGAAGGGAAGGGTTATTTTCATACCAAATTTCACATGAGGAGATTTTTTACATATTATCACGAATCATTCACTTTGCATTGGTTTTATACTCGAGAAAAATCATCTTTATTAGTTTTTTCTTAATTAAAATTATATGACGTCATCCAGCCATTCATGACGTCACAGCCTGGTCTTACATATATATTATAAATAAAATAAAATTAAAAATATTTATGTTATATCCATATCAGTTTTTTATTACATTAATAGATATATTAAAATTATTTGAAATTGTTTCTGTAGCTGTAAATTAATTTATTTCAAACCGTCGGTCGGTTCGGACCTGGCCACAGGTCAACTTATTTTAAGAGATAGATAACTACTGACCAAAGTGACAAGTTTATAGATTAATAATTTAAATAAATATATGACGGTATATAAATAAAATGGGCAAAAATACTATAAAAATGACCAGATATTTTTTTACAGTCAAGCCTCTGTTTGTGTAATCAAATGGGACAAAAAAGACAGCGCAATTCGAAACGACGCAAACTGAAATATGTTTTTTCATAAATTTGCATAAATGTATTCCTTTAATAATTGCTTCAAAATCAATTTTTCCTTGAAATTTTTATTCATAAATATTCTTTTAATTCATTTTCAACTTATTAATAAGATCATATATGTATATATATTATATTAAAAGGCGGAAATTAAATTTATAGCTAGGCAACATCGAAAAGACACAATTCGGGACGACACAAAACGAGGCTTAGAGAAAATTTGTAAATATCATTTTATATATATATAATTTCTAAACTCTGATTATGAGAGGAGAGAGGTAGTAATCTCATAAATAAATAAAATGAAAAAAATATATTAAAAAATTAATAAAAAAGTAAAATAAATATTTATTAAAGATAAATTGTTTTTTAAATATTTATTCACGTCAAATGAATCAATAGGCCATATAAACAAATATTTTTCTGTTTAATAAATTATTTTAAATAACGTAATATATATATTTTAACTTGTTCACACAAAAAATAAAAATAAAAACAAAACAAAAAAAAGAGAAAAAAAAAACAACTGAAAATTCGTTTTTTTTTCTTCTCTTTTTAGTTGAATAGATGAATGTATTTGGGTAGATGAAATTTTTTAGTTTTTTTTTTTTAACTCTATAATTGATATATATATATATATATTGAATACATTTTTTTCAATTAAACTATTGTGATTTTTAAATGTTTTTTTTTTAATTTTTTTAATTCATAGAGCAACATGGTTATTATTTTATACTTATAGAAAGACTGTTGTATCGTTATATTTGGGCCGAAATACCTAAATATTGAATATTTGTAGATAAATGTATAATTGAAAATAATAAAGTAAATATCAATGAAACATAAATTTTCTTTTTGAATTATAGATTTTTTGGAAATAATTTTGGTATCGCAAATATAATTGTACGAATAGAAATATAGGTTTGTTGAAATGGACAGGCAAAGGGACCTAAGAACAGGCAGCGTGGGTGACTGGGACCAGACGACGAATATAGGCAACCGTAGGTTTGTCTTCGAAGACGTACGCCATACTTTGACTTGAAATGGACCGAGCACTTATTGGTTATCCAGTGTTTGTAAATATTGTATAGTATAAGATCATGTATTTATTTATTGAAAAGACTCACCGAACACGAATTAATGATAAATTGATGAATCTTATTATATGAAAAATTATTATATTATAAATATCTTGTGAATTAATTTAAATAAGTTGACCTGTGGTCTTGATTTGATTTTATTTATAATATATAAGTAGGAGCTGGAGGTGACGTCATGAAGGGCTGGGTGACGTCATATAATTTTAAATTAAGAAAAAACTAATGAAGATGATTTTTCCCGAGGATACAAAGTGCATGATTCGTGGTGATATGTAGTGATATCCTCATGTGAAATTTGGTGTGAAAATAACCCTTTCCTTCCTATCCTCGATCGCTAATACTACCACTTCCGCTTTCCGGATTTGCACCAAAAGTTGCTCATACTGATACATTAAAGTAAATATACCAAATTTTATCAAAATCCGTTGAGCCGTTCAAGCTGTACACATCTATACAGACACACAACGGACGGACGGACAGACATCAAGCTAAAAATGCTTTTTTCTGTTAAGAAAATGCATGATTCGTGGAGATGTGTAAAAATCTGCACATGTGAAATTTGGTGTGAAAACAATACCTCTCTTACTATCGTCGGTCGGTAAAAATGATTTTAAAGTTTATTTATTGAAGACATTAAACAACGAAAACAAAAACAGGTCTAATATATGCGGTAGCCCCCATATAACTTTTCAATGGATACATACGTGTATATACAGAAGTTTAAATATATTTAGATCCATTGCCAAACCTCTTTCGAAATATATTTAAAAAAATGTTTTAAGTAGTAAAATATTAAGCTATTTTATAAAGTATATTGAATATGAAAAAAATAATATTATTTAAGTTTTAAAAAATTAAAAGACAAAATTTTTAAAATAGACTAAAATGGATCGTGAATATAGTTACTTTACTCTCGAAAAACTTTAAAATTTTTCTGAATGAAAAGTAAAAATAGGGGTGTTCAAAGTATTCTCGGTAACGGGGTAATTTAGCAGTGACGAAGAGATTTAAATTATTTCAGTTGGTAACGACACTCCCTGAGAACATAACCTCAAAATTTCATTTATTTATCATTAGTACTAATTTAATTATCGTTGGTGTAAGAAGACCAGAATGACTGACTGATGCGACAATGTTGAGAAAAATGGTTTGAAGAAATAAATCATACACCTTACAGCCCAGACCTTGCCCCCAGTGATTACTTCTTGTTCCCCAACCTAAAAAAAAAGATCTTCGTGGAAAACATTTTTCTGACGATGAAAAGCTGAAGGTGGCAATTAACGCACATTTTGAGGACAAGGAGGAAAAATATTTTTTAGAGGAAATTCAAAAGTTAGTTTCCCGAGCAAACAAGTGTATTGAGGTTATGGGGGACTACATTGAAAAATAGAAGTTTCTGCATTTTCCTTCATACCTATACCGAGAATACTTTGAACACCCCTCGTAGTTAGCTATACTCAGTGATTGAAATAAATCATTAATTTCATAAATTAGGCAATCGTTATCTCTATTATATTTCTTTCAAATTTAATTAATTGAATTATTGTAATTGTAAAAGAATAATAATAGATCAGTGATATCCAAAGTGTTATTGCAGTAAATGATATAAAAATAAAATGTATGTATTATAAAATGTTAAATAATAGACACGCGGAAGTTTGTTAAGTCCTTAATGGTGGAAACAAAAACACCACCAATGTAAATACAATGATTTTTCCAATTAAAATTAATTAGAGTTTACATACGACCGAGGTTATAAATAAAAAATAATAATAAAACGAAAATATAAATCATTTTTTATTGATAGTGAATCAGAATGGAGGAACGGACTGAGAAACATAAATTTGGAACGGGAGCACTAAAAGCTTTTAAAATGCTAACTTCATTATAATCTTTTAATTTAATCTGTTGCAATTATATTTATATTGTTAAGGCCCTGGAGAGGAATATTGGAATGTTTTCGCTTCAACCTCTCTTGAAGAGGCTTAAAAGAGAAACACAGAGAGGTGGCCATACACTAGAAGTCTACAAGCAAGACATTTAATTATATTAGATTGAGAAACCGCGACCTTTAGTACATTTCATTCTCAATGTATACAAAAATTGAATCAATTATTTCGAAAAGGCAACTTCTCCGAATTTTTTCAAAATTGAGAAAAAAAAATTCTATTTTGTAAAATAAGTGTAATAACACCTATTTAGAGTGGAAAGGAAACATCTCCGGAGTTTTATAATTAAGAAAAAAATTCTGATAACTATTTATTTCGAAAAGGTAACAACTCTAGCAGTTGATTCCTTTTAGGTCCCTGAGAAGTACTTCGAGAATTAATAAAATCATCATCAAACACGCTGCTCTAATGACGACATTGCACAATCCGACGAAAGAAAGAAACTACGATCTACAATATTAAACACCGAACGCACGGAACCAACTACAACTGCCTGCTAACCTCAAAAGCACATTCACTACCAGTTATGCCAACCTCACAAACAAAAATTTCCCTTTCAGCTAAGAAATACTTGACTATAAGCGACCATTCCGCGAACTTTTTGACCCTACCTCGTATGTTTGATAGTTTTTCACATGATTCAAAATTGTATAAAACTGCTTATAGTGACGTTGTGCCATTAACAAAGAGCCAAAAACGCGTTGGTATAATAAATATTATTTATTAATTTTAATTTATAATTAATTAAATTTAATTTAAATATAAAATATGTTATTTTTTTAAATTTTGAAAAAAATAATAATGTGTATTTTAGAATTTAATTCTCCTTTGAATTGTTTGAAATTTTTAATACTACTATATATAATATTGTTATTTTTAATTTCTGATCATAGTATATTCTTATAAAAATAAATAGAAAAACTCAACTATAGGTTAAATCTCATGAAGTGTAATAAATCAAGTAAATAAATAAATAAATAAAATATATTCTCTATATAGAATACTAAAATAAAAATCAATTATTTTGAAATTTTAATTATCATATTTATAATGGAGCATGTCGATTTTTTATTTCATATTTTTTTGAATGGAAAATCGGTTGAATCACATTTAAAAAATTGAAATCTTCCTAAAGCGTGAAATTTTCAGTCGAGGCATGTAAATGACAAAAAAAAAGTATAATTGAATTTAGTGACAGACAATTCAGTCACGATTTTCTAAGCATTATTGAATATAAAAAGGAAAGTGTTTCGAAAGCACTTTGAACCTTATATAGCATTAATCTTTCAATCATAATAAAGGCATTTTATTATAATCCTCCTTCTAATTGGCCAATTACATTTCTGAGAAATTCCGGTCAAAATATATATATTTGATATATTATATTATTAGAATTTTGCAAAACATTTCGATATCTTCACTTAATATTGTTCCTTTTAAAATAATTAATTATTTATTTCAGTACTTCATAACATATATAAAATTAATATATATTCAAAGTGATATTCCGATAAGAGGATTAAAAATAAATGATATAATTACTGGATAAACTCGGAGGCTGCAGAAATTTGACAAATAAAATGGAAGACCATTTTAGCAAATTAATAAATAAATACAATCAAATTAACAAAGTCAAATTAAATAGAAATTTCTTGTAGATCTAGAAATTATATATTTATAAAAAAAATAAAAAAAAAATCAGTTTAACGGGTCCTCTTAATCTTAATTTTGATTTTCTTGATCGGAGGCGCTACTTTTTATCAACTAGTTTCCCAAATTGGATCCCGGTGGATGGGTGGGCAATGTTCCATAGACGCCAAGTTTGAGAAATTTGGAATTTTATACAAAATATAAAATTAAATGCAGTGGTAAGATCATACTATTCTCATTTCAAGAATCGAAAATAAGAGATAAAGAAGATAAAGAAATAAAATAATAAGGGATAAAGATAATAAAGAAAAAATTAAATTTATAGAATTTATATGATTTTAAATAATTACTAATAAAAAAAAAATATAAAATAAATCTCTAATCTTCGAAATTAAATAAATCACGAAAAATCAAAATGTTTGACACTTTGAATTTTATAGAGATGATGTTTAAGTATATATAAATTATATTAATTGTATAAATTATATAAATTGTATAAATATCTATAAATTCGCAAGTATAATCTCAATTTTATATTTTATATTACTTATGTAAGTATATATATTTGTTTGTTTAGGTAGCACTAAAACACGTCTGCTCCTGACCACATTTCATTATATATGGATATAGTGAAATTATTATATGATTAAATTATTATATATAGGTAGCTGTTTACAAAACGGGAAACTTCAGAGATTTGGATGAAACTTTGCCAGTGGATTCCTTTTTTAGTTTCAAAGAAACTTTCCGTACGAAATATTTGTCGGTCTCTTCTAGTTTACGAGATAAAAATTATTAGAATTTGCATATAAATCTATTGATATTCTATTTAGCTACCATGTTTTATTCATTTGGCCAGCAGAGAGCTCCACTAATTTCCTGGTGGTGGTTTTTTAGTTCGGGTTGGATATTATATTATATTATATCAAAATTAAAAAAATAATTAAATAAATAATTTTCTCTTATACCCAAACCGAATCGAAAAAAACCGAAAATTAGTGAATAAGTAAATAATTAGTGAATTAGTCAATAAAACATTATTAAATCACTGCACACACACATGTCGACGTTAATAACCTGCTAATCTGTCAAACTTAAAAAAAAAAATTATGGTGTAAAATAGAAGAGTTCAAGAAATATTACATTAGGAAAGATTCTTTGGAATTAAAAAAGGAATTCACTGGCAAAAGTTCATCCAAATCCCTGAAGCTTCCCGTTTTGTAAACAATTACCTATAACTATTATATATTTTACCATTCTAGTGGAAGGTTTTATTACGTTAAAATTAAAATTTTTCATTATCAAAAAATAGTAATAATACTAATTAAATATTTATGTTTTATATTTTTATTTTTTATAATTTATTTATACAGTGTGGGTGATATTTGAAAGATTGTTGAAATTAAATATATTCTTATATCCAGGGAAGTTAGCCCGTCCTTTAAAATAATTAAACTTCATTCATTATTCAAGGATTATTGGTTAAATTATGAGCATACGGATACTCATCCCATTCTAATTAAAATTATACGGAGGTGAGAAACATTGATGAGTTAGTGAAACTTATCTTCAATGTCTTACGTCAATATATATATATATTAGAAATAATAAAAATATGCTTCTTACAATGATTACATTACCTAGGGCGCGTGTTACACCCCTCTTATCAATTTCAATCATTCAATTGAACAACTTATGATTAATAAAAGGTTAATTACATTTCTAATGCGTATTTTTAATTTAAACAATGAATATTTAGTGGCTCTTCATCTCAATAGAATCTACTCTCTCAGAGGAATTTCCCAAAATTAATATTCATTTCTTAATTAAGATCAATGATGTTTAATATTTTTAATTAAAAGTGATTAATAATAGATTATTATCCAATGAAACATGTTAAAATTATTTAAATAAAATGCACCTGTTTGTCGATTTTTTTTCTTTATAATTAGTCTTTATCTTTTAATCTTTTTATATGCATTTTAATATTTCTTTTACGAGAATGGAAGCTTCGATTGTACTTAAGAAAGGGTAATCATCTCTCTTTGAATTTTGACATTTTTCTATAGGAGAAGATTGATGAACCAGATTATTATTTATTTTATTTTATTTTTTCTTGAAGATCGTTGTAGTGAAAGCAAAAAACAAAAATGAAGGGATTGTCATATTCCATTCGTTAAGTTAATTTTATCAATTTCTCTTTGGATTTTAAAGCAAACTTTTTTATGTCGTATACCCCTTGCCATGTTTTTCGGTTTTAGGTAGACCCCTACTTAACCTGAAATTGATTTTTTGTAAAAAAATTTCACCTTTTTTTTAAGAGCCTTATTGAAAAATTGAAAATGTTTAAGAGCCATATCGGGAAAAAAGATTTACCTTTTTTTAGAGCCATATTGAATTGAATTATAAGATAGTATAATGTAAGTAAATAGGCTTGAGATACTCTATCGTAGACCCCCATTTTCATTTCATGGACCCCCAAATTTTTTATTCGCTGGCGTAGGCCCCCTGCAGGTTGCCATTTTGGGGGTCGATATAGACCATTTTGGGAATCACTGATTTAAAGTCAATTTAAGAGTTTTATATTGTTAAATTGTTCTCAAGTAGTCTTGAATAAATAATTTAAACAAAGATTTGTTGTTCTTATATGAAATTAATTTTGTTAATTTTTCACGTCCCTCAATTTGTATGTGGTATTCCAAAAATTGTTCAGAGTTCAAACAATGACCACACATAAGAATTAATACTATTGGTATTATATATTTTCAATTTCACAACTCCTAAAAATTTTAAAGTAATAAAATGTATATAATAAAATAAGAACAAATTTCAATTTTCAATAAATTTTATCTGAGTCTATAATATAAATCATATCTTCTTCTTAAGGTGCCGTCTCCGTTTCGGAGTTTGGCTATCATCATGACTAGGATAGCCTTAGAAGCTGCCCAGCCATGATAATTTTTCTTGGGAATGTTAATGCGGTGGTTTCCCGTTGCCTTCCGCATGTATAGAACCAGGAACTGACAGTTCCTGGAGCCGGAGGCAGCTGATGTTAAATTGAATTTTATTAGAAAAATTTGTTCTTAGTTGGAATCGAACGCCGACTTCTTGTGTAGAAAATTGTTATGCTACACCCTCGGCTAGCTGCCTCCAATAAATCATATAAATAAGATTAAATATATTTTGTCTAAGAACTGTAACTATAATAATTTCATCTTAAATAAAATTAAAAATTATTATTTTTATTTTTTTTATTATTTATTGAAAAATTATGAAATGCTTATTGAGGCCGTTATACAAAATAATTGCGGTCATTTTATATTTTTACTTGAGTAGGTATTTCCTTGCTATTTGGATGGAAAATGGAGGAAGTTTTGTAAAGTTGCTGGTCTTTTAATGAATTTACAAAAGTTAGTATTATAATAATCAGATGGGATCCCATGCGTTCAGGCCGCCTCGAGCTGTTCGCCCGAGTCTTTTCCAATCAACTTTGTTAAATAGTTGAAGGATGACCGCCGAGGCCTGAAGCTTTCTTCGAATTAAACTTAGTTTACCCCTTGGTGAGTTATTTTTTCACTCAGCCATCATTTCCTTATCATTTAACCTTAAATAAGGTTTGAGTTAAAAACAAATTTTGCCAGAGTCAATTTAAGTATGTTGAAATGATGATGCATTCGGGAAAAATTGAAAAAGTTTTTTATTATATTGGAAAGGGGCATTTCGTCCAGGATTATATCTTAAGGGAAAAAAGACAGCTGCCTGCTTTTGAAATTGGTAATATGCCTGGTCAGAATCCCAAGGCTTAACATTCGTGAATATTAAAGGGAGGGAAAGAAATTTTTAAACTGACAAATTTCGAATTAAACTCTATTTCTTAGAAAAAAAGAAGGATATCTTTTCAATATTATATATCTATATATATAAATGGTATGTTTGAAATACAATTCTCAGCTGAGATATGAAAAGTCATTAGAAACTCCTTTACACTCCTCTCTTTATCGACTATAATTAACAAATAGAATGAATTCTTTTCATAGCTCTTGGGAATTAGCCCATTTGGCCAAATGAAAAGTAAATTAGATAGATAGAAATTGGATCCGATTTAATGGAAATTCTTTTAATAACTTTTGTTTAATAGAAATACGAGTGGCATCTAAGAACGCATATAATTACAATTAAATTAAGATATATATAGAAAACGGATTCATAAATAAATTTTTATACATATCAAAATGTAGAAATCATCAGACCAGGGGTATTAAATCAGAAAATATTTATTAGCATTTTGATTATTATAATATTTTAATCGATTCCCATATTTTGATTATATAATATACCGTAATTTAAAAAATTTGAGATTTTGTAATTTATGATGTCATATAAATATATATTCACCGAGGCGCCGCTCGGTCATTAAAAACAAAATATTCCTAATTATTGGGTTTGGGTGGTACTTTAAAAAAATTATTGCTTATGAACTATCAATATTTAAGAATCAATATCAAATAAATAAACGACAAAATATATGAAATAAGTTCAAATAATTTAAAAGAACATAAATGAAAAAAATAGTCATAAAACATACAGCCCTTAAACGTACGGATTAATACACTGAAAGACAGAAAAGTATGACCCGTGGAAATAACAATATATATTTCGTAATTTGATTACAAAATATTATTAAAATAAATATTTATAATTTTATTTTATTTATAATATGTATTTAAAGAAGCACTGTCTGAAGTAGTTGCTGACGTCATTTAAATTTACTATTTTAAGTTAAGAAAAAACTAACAAAGATGAGTTTCCCCATAGGCTGAAACCAATACAGATCGATTTTTCTTTATAAAAATACCTCCGGTCTATCGTCAGTAGGTAAAAATTATCTATGGTGTGAATTTAAAAAAAATAATCCTTCGAACGGTTTAATATTTAAAATATATATATATCCAGATAGATAGATTGATAATAAAAATTAAATAAAGATATAGTTTTATGGTCATTTATAAACCGCAATACTTTAGTAAAATTTAATTATAGATACTGTATTCCCCCCTTCTAAAGGGTCTCTGAATAAAAAAAAATTCTGGGCAGATATGAATATGAGGAAACGCTCTTCATAGCATGTTAGTGGAGTATGGGAGAAAATGGGGGGGGGGGGGTGCAGAATGAAAGAGCCGTAGGGTGGCGGCTTGCAAAGTTCTCTCAACTGGAGTGACTCCCCTCCCCCCATCCTACCATTTCCCCTTTCTCAGTCAACAGGTGATGTGCACAGACCTTTCCCAGCAAAAGCAAATACTTGAGAATCACAAATGTGTTTAATGACTAATTAAGACATTTTAAACTAAAGAGCGTGAACATTTAATTAAGGGGCACTCTGTTAGATTTTCACCAAAAAAGAAAAAAATACAAATTACGAGTCGAAACAGACTATTCAATATATTTCTAGGGAAGGGTTGAAAAAAAGCAAAATGAATGGAAATATGAAGGGGGAGAGTTTAATTTAAAATAGCTTGTAATAAAACAATAACGACTCATAAGCCTGATGATGGGGAATTCAAATAAAAATCAATGGTGATATTAAAAATATATAAAAATATATAAAGTATACTTTAATTTCCTCATACTTAAAAGGACTTGATATATTTATATCTTCTATAAGCTATATATATAATAAATTAAAGTTTCTTTTCAAAGATATAACTCAACATTTAATACTGCGCATTTTATAGTTTTAGTCTAAACTAAACATAGTAACTTATTAATAAAAACTATCAAAATAATTATAACAATAATAATAAATAAAATAAATATATTAGGACAGAAAAGAAATAGAAATTCAATATTTATATGCATCAATTATTCGTAGATAAGGGTAAACATTCAAATTTTAATTTTAATGGAACTTCCAAAGAAGAAGAAAGTTCGTATAATTTAAATTTGGTTTCAGGAATCAAGTATCAAAAATACTTTAAATTCAAAATATGTAAAATATCACCAATTTCTAGATCATTAAATAATTTAAATATTAAATAAAATGCAATATTATATTAATATATATATATATATATATATATATATATATATATAGGGTAAATAGTATAGTAGTAGTTGACACTTGTACATTTAATATCGGATGAGACTTATATCTCTCTAAACATTTCTATATGTGCGCTATATGAAAGTAATTCCTTCTTTATTGAAGATGTGTAAATATAAAAGTTTTTAGTCACCGTCTCTGAGTAAACGGCACAACATATACTTTTTATAGAATCGAACAAATGGATATTTTAATATTTTGTTCTTTGAATGCTTAAGGAGGCAAATGACTGATTTTTCTTTTTTAGTATTGACATCAATATTAAATATTATTAATTGAATGGCCATATTACCTAATTTTAAGGGTGTCAACTATTGGTGCTATTAGATGCCAATGTTTAAAAAAAAAAGAAATAGAAAATTGGATTGGTTTGCAGATAAATTCTTCATTTTTAACCAATGAATTATATAACACAAAACTCAAATAGATATCGGATAACAAACAGAAGAAATCAAATATTTCTCATAAAGTTGTCCTTATAGTGTCAACTACTGGTACACATTAACCTTATATTAAAATTAAAAAATAATAAATATAGTCACCTGTGGAAAATTTTGCTGCCTTCCAATCGATTGTTAAATTATTTTAGAATAAATTTTCTCAACTATGTCTCTCTAAACTAAAAAAAAAAATAATAAACAATAATATAATTATAAATTATTGAAATTGATTCCTAACCTATTAAATATGAAAGATATGAAATAATAAATGAAATAAATTCTAGATTTCAAATATCATCAACGTATTATTAAGAATTAAAAATAATAAAAAAAAAATGTTTTCACTTGAAGAAATTAACATTGGAAGCCATTACAAAGCATATAGTTTTATGAATTTAATATTAATTAAGTTTATTTATTAAAGCTTTTGTGGTTAGTTTGATAATTAAGGGAATTTTTATTAAAAGACCACATTGTTTGTATAAAATTATTTATTAAATTAAAATAATTGTACAACGGACTGTCCGCTTGAATCGGAGCAAGCGAACGGTTACTTGAAAACGACTGCAGAATAAGCAGTCGAAACGTTGTACAATTATTTTAATTTAATAAATAATTTTATACAAACAATGTGGTCTTTTAATAAAAATTCCCTTAATAATTATTAATTAGTTAATTATAAATATAGATAAGTAAATTATAAATATATCGACCTCGCAGATTTGGTGAGCTGTTTATCCAATGAAAGATTAGGATGGATAAGCATTCCAAAGAAATGAAGAAGAGAAGAAATCGTCAGCTGAAATGGAAAAAAAGACATATAGATTAATTAAAATAATGAAATTTTTATTTTATGTCATCGATCAATGATCTGGAAATCATTTTTCTCATTTCTGTCTCTTTCCTACATCCATCCATGAGATTTCTTGTAGCAAAACTAAAAAAACAATCATATAAATGAATTATTTATAGAAAAATATAAAAGATATGAAAAAATGAATAATATATATATATATATATATATATATTAAATATTATCTATAAATATATATTATTAAGAATTTAAATATAAAAAATATAAAATGTTTTTATAAACCAAAATTCCAACATGAAAGTTGTATTCCATTTTTGGAGTTTCCATTGAAAGTGATTAAAACACTAATGAAGTGCCATCCAAATGCTATGATACCTTAAAGAACTGAATTATGAATGAAATATTAATTATAACCAATTATAAATTTATAATAATAATATATGAGTATATGAATATTTACTTACGTGTTATTGGAGATGAGATTAAATGAAATTAAAGTGGGATATTGAAGGAAATGTTGAATTTTAAAATTCACCAACAAATTCTGAAAACAAATCCATTTGATTAATATATATAAATTGTATGAGAATAAAAGAAAAAGCAAAGTTTATTAAAATTAATACGGAAAATGGTGAACATCCGAACTTTCTAATTTTCATGGAAATTACGTTAAGAAAATAATAATTTAATAATAATATATTATTTCCGATGAAATAAAATATAATTAAATAATTTTATTAAATATAATTAATTTATTTATATATTTTATAAAGTAAGAAATAAATCACTAATTTCATTATATATAATTAACTTATTGAATTTTTTCAATTTTTAATTTAATAATGATAATAAGATTACGATTATTAAAAAAAAATAATAAAAAAATCATTAAATATTTAAAATTTTTAATTCAGAAATTATTTAATTCCACCGTGGTATATAATCCTTATATGATTCTACATAAGGATTTTAGGGAAAAATTTCGAAAAAAAAATATAAGTGCTTGGTATCAAATACGGTGAAGTGGATTTTTATTTAATTAATATCTTATCTAAGAAGACCCTCTTCTTCTCACCACAGTAATAACATGTATGAGGTTAATTCTTTAATCTCAGTTAAAAAAGATAAATAATTAATTAATTTTGATCAGTTTGTTTTGCAATTTAATTAAATGATAGTGCATCTATCTATCTCTGCCTCTATGACTCTATGGAACTCGAAAGTTCTTGACCGCAGCAACCACATTTCTCGAAGTGTCCCTATCCTGAGTGACAACCATTTAACTCCTATCCTCTCCTATCCCACTCACGACCCTTCCTAAATTGTACACCCACCACGTCCATGGACTTCCAAGCGGACGTTTCCCAATCGGTCTCACCACCAATATTTTTAATAATATATTTTTGCCATTCTTTCCTCCCCCATTCTAGTTACGTGCCCTGCCCATGACAGTTTTCTTGATTTTATAACTTTAACTATGTCTGGAGATGCATAGAGGTCATGCAATTCCTCGTTTTGCAGTCTCCCCCATGTAACGGGAACTGTAACGAGTTCCTCATTTTTTTGAGGAACTTGTACCGTACGTTACAAGTTCCTACCGATTTTGTTTTTTCAATTTCGCGAAAACCAAAAACGTCTGAAATCATAAGTAAAATTTTGAATTGTTCTCTTATTTATCCTATTCCAACGAGATGTAATTCTTTATACGATTCTATTAAACATATATTTAAGAATAAAGAAAAACTAAACTTACTCTACAAAGTTCTCAGAGTATTTAGCATTAGAGCATTTAGAGATAGACTTTGATTATTTAGAAGAATATATAAAATTAATGAAGCCAATTGCAGAAGCAATTAAGATATTGAATTTGTATCTTTTATGAAAGACAAAAATAATAAGTTGACCTGTGGCCAGGTCCGAACCGACCGACGGTTTGAAATAAATTAATTTCCAGCTACAGAAACAATTTCAAATAATTTTAATATATCTATTAATGTAATAACAAACAGATATGGATAGAACATAAATATTTTTAATTTTATTTTATTTATAATATATAGCTGAAGTAGCCGGCGTTGTCCGTGATCATAATAAGGAGGCTGTGACGTCATGAAGGGCTGGGTGATGTCATATTATTTTAAATTAAGAAAAACATAATGAAGATGATTTTTCCCGAGGACAAAACCAATACATTCGTGGTGATATGTAAAAAAATCTCCTCATGTGAAATTTGATGTGAAAATAACCCTTCCCTTCCTATCGTCGATCGCTAATACTACCACTTCCGGTTTCTGGATTTGCACCAAAAGTTGATCAATTCATCCCACTGATGCATTAAGTAAATATACCAAATTTCATCAAAATCCGTTGAGCCGTTCAGGCTGTACACATCTATACGGACGGACGGACGGACGGACATACATCATGCTAAAAATACTTTTTTCTGTTAAGAAAATGCATGATTCGTGGAGATATGTAAAAATCTCCACATGTGAAATTTGGTATGAAAACAATACCTCCCATACTATCGTCGGTCGGTAAAAATATGAAATCTTTAGGAAATTACACGACAATAAAAAAATTATTTATTAAATTTAATACTTTTTTATGCTAATCTGCGCCAGTAGAGATGTTATTTTCTTTTGCATCATATATACATGCCCCCTCTAGATCTACTTTATCTGACGAATTATTTGGAACGTGTAACTGTAACTGTATCGAGTTCCTCAAAAATTGAGGAACGACCCAGCCCTACTGTCACCGATGTTGATCTAAGATGAAGGTGAGAATTAAAGGAAGGAGGGGGGCGTCGTCAGTGTAAGGCAATTCGTTATTTTTAATTTAAATAATCAATTAATTAATATAATTATTTAAAAATAGACAAGACAAAACAAAAAACTAAAATATTATTATACTTCGAATTTTTCAATTTTTCAAAAAATGCGGATAAAATTTTAAATTTATTTGATAACGTGTCTGAAACTTTGCAGAATATCATGTAAAATATCTACATATATTGAAAAAATAAAAAAAAATTCATCAAAATCTTGTGTTATCATTGTCAACCAGAGAACTTTTCTAATGACTCTCATATAAAGTATTATCTTCAGTTTATATATCATTTATTTCCAATATTCCTTTATTTTAAAAAATATCATCATTCTTGTTTTGAAAACATTAATCTTGAACCTGTCGCTTAATGTATCCAACACACAGTAATGATATATTCATAATAAAAAAAAGTTTTTGAAATATGTATGCATTTATTTAGTCAGGTTAATATCAAACCAGTCTTGAGTTTATCATAAAATGAAATTTATTTGAATTTCTACAAACATTCTAGATGTTGATTGAATTTTCTGGAATTAGATAGATCATTGAATTGGTCAAAAGAAAGAAGTAATTGGATTAATTATACTTCGGGTGTACAATATCTGTCCTTTAGCTGCTTCTTGAGTTTCTGTATCAATTTTGCAAATATTAAAGATCGACATAAAAAAAATTAACAACCCTTCGTTCTTTTTTATTATCACCCTTTCTGGATTCCAATCTTTTTCAGCATTTCATTAACTCTTTTAATTATATCGAACTTTTGAATAAATTAAAAATTCTTAAATATTCTTAAAGAAAAAAAATAAAAGGCTTTTAATATATTATCCCTATAATTCTAAGGGAGAAAATGTACGAATTTAAAAGTAGTTAATTTAATTAGAAATAGATAGTTCATTTAAGATACGGAATTATCCTACCTCAGCTAAATCAATGAAATAGTTATCCTCTACCAATTTACTCATTTGCGAAGGCAGGTCAATAAGTTGGTGACTTTTGAATTTCCTGTCTCTTAAATGAAATGGCAACACTGCTCCTCTCAGCAGGCAACTATCCGCTGACTCCTGTCGAAATTCTAACCAGATGGGTGATTTAGTTTTTGTTTGACATTCATTAATAGCAAATTACCTCATGATTTGAGAAGAAAATGACAAAAAGTGAATTTCCTGTGCTCATTAATATTTGGTGTTGTTTAACCGAAATATGGAAGAGTTTTTGCACCGTTTTGTAACCGTGGATGAAACGTGGATCCACCACAACACACCAGAGCTCAAATAGAAGTCAAAACAGAGCGTTTTTTTCGAGGTGAATCAGCACAAATACCTATTTTGATGTCCTAGACAAATCTTAATTTTTTGGAAGGGATAAAAAAATTGGAGAAACTAGACGAAGTGTATAGATCTCAAAGAAGACTACGTTAAAAAATAAAATAATTTTTTATCCAAAAACATGTTTCATTCAAAAAGTCACGGAGTTATTGACCTGCCTTCGTACCTTTTTATTGTCTGTCCAGCGAGCACTTCGATAACAACAAACTAAAGTATCTAACAATAAGTGTGTTACGTTCCTACCATCTGTTGGTAGTCTAGCTTGCATATATAATATACCAGCAGAAATAACCGCTATTAGGCAACAACTCGTTATTTATATGCAAAAGACAGGTTAAAATTTCCACAATATAGGACATTTATTAATATATGTTAATTTATTTATTATCTACTATGATTTTTTAATAACTTCGAAAAAATTGTGACTTTGTATATTTTTTTTTTAAATAAATTTTATATAAAAACGAAGTGTAAGAACATTTATTCCAAACACAAAACCCTAATCAACGAAATTAAATCTTAACTTATTTATGTATCAAAATTATTATATTAATCGTATTTTATATAAATATATAGATTTATATTATAGATGGCTTAATTTATTAGATGAATGTTTAGTGAAAGTGAGAGATGAAGAGGACATTTAAGTGAAATATTTAAATTTTGAAGACGACCGCAGACCGACTACTCGTTCAATCTGATATGATGGGCGACTGTCTTTGACATCAAGCATTCGCAATCCATATTTCTTCGTTATCCATCGTTTTACCCAACCTACAAATAACGACTTGACATAAAACGTTCACACCACTCATGAACCATTTTTATAAATTTATTTTTTTTTTGTCCCGATTTACTTTTTATTTTATTTCTTCAATAAACTTACAAATTCTTCGAGTATTTTTATATTTCTTTAATTCGTAATTTGAGATTTTTGTAATAGATTGAGTTAAAATGAAAAATTGGGTAAATTTAAAATGACACTCTACAAAGTTTTTTTTTTTCAAGTTTTCTTTTCATGTTCTAATAGATATCAGGTAATAGAAGAAAATAATAAAATAAATGTCCAACAATTTCCTTTCCATTAGTTAATCGAAATCAATTGTTAAGTTTGATGAGTGAACATATCATAAACATTTTCATCTCGAATGGTTCAGTAACGATCAGTCTAATTTGAATTTTTTGGAAAAAAAAGAATCGACAGCCGTCTTGTCAGCAGGTGGCGTGAGTAATTTCTTTTTTATAAGAAACGGAAGGGGTGATGTAGCCAGAAGGTTCAGAGTTCCGGTTCCTATAATGGTCACAGAGGGTGTGTTCCCCTCCAAACCAGTTTATCTCATCATGACCCACTTATTTCCGTTATGTCATTGGAACGAGAGAATCGCACTTAAATGTATTTTTCTATTAAACGGATCAAAATTTAAAAAAAATTCCTTTAAGACATTTTAACTTAAATCATTTTCTATTTATTATATAACTCTAAAACTAAAAATTGAAATAGTCTTGAATTTACAATCTTATATATATCAAGAGAATATTGATTATGTATTTAAGTTCAAATCTAGGTTATATATATATTATAAGAATTTTAATGTTTTATTTCATATTTTTATGGTCATGATATATATACTTTAATTATCTCGTTACTATGAAAAAGAGTGTTTGCTATTAATAAAAATATGTTTGCTGAAAAGAAAAAAAGATTTTTCGTCCGAGCGAATCAGATTTAGGGGAGAAGTGAACCGAGTGGGATGCTTTTTACTCCACAATTAAGAGGTCATTTTAGAAAAGACATATTCTACTCTTATCCAAGTGCTTTAATTAAAACGAAAAATGTCCTCATTCAACATTCTCTATAAATAACTTCATTTCTAACCTATATTTTTCACAAATCCTAGAAATAACTCGTTTTTAGAAAGAGTTGCTATTTTTATTATACAGGGTATCCGAAAAGTCTTTCCCTAATTACATAAATTGATAACTCAGGCTAGAAGTAAGATACAAATATGAAACTGGTGTCTAATTTTTTATAAACTATCAAAAAATTTTTTTCTGTTTTATGAGAAGTTCAAGAACACAAGATCGGTTTCTATTCTTGATCGACCAAGAACCTCAGCAGACAGGGTGGAAGCTGTCAGGCAGTCTTTTCTGCGAAGTCCAAAGAAATCGGTGGTTGGCATATGGAAAGGCACTGTGATTGAGGATCATGTCTTATGGTACCACAGGACACACTTATTGGTTAACATGGCTTCTTGGACACTGTTCCTCATCCACTACTTACGTACTGCGAACCTAAAACAGAAAAAAACTTTGATAGTTTGTAAACAATTAGACACCAGTTTCATATTTGTATCTTACTTCTAGCCTGAGTTATCAATTTATGTAATTAGGGAAAGACTTTTCGGGTACCCTGTATATTAATGTATTTCTAAGCTCTGGCACACAAAATTCAATTATTATCTAGTGTTGTGTTCTCTGGCCGTTATAGAGAGAATAAATACTTGTATTAAAGAAAACATCTATTTGATAAAGATTCTATGAACAGAGCCTATCAAGTAGGCATGGGTAGAAGTATTGTATGATCAGAATAACGGCAGCTCTCGTTTACCTTGAATTTTAAAAACGCATTTCGTATATTATATATATATATATATATATAATAGATAGAAAAAAAAGAATAAAGAAAAATTTATATTAATTTTTTCATAATTCTTTTTTATATTTATATTTTATTTATAACATGACTAATCTAAGATATATTGCATAATAATGTTTAATACTTTTTAGGTAATTTAACTTTTTATTGAAACGAAAATATATATGGTAACATATCTATTTTAAAATTGTAATCTAAATAAAGCATCAATTTGTGTACTAAAATATTTAATGGATAAAAATTAACACTGGATAATTAAATTACCTTTTGGTTACTGTAATCAATGTTCTAACTTGAAATGTAACGATAATGGTTTACATTCTCTCTCGAGAACGTGGTCCTCATGATTAGTTTTATATATAAACATACAACCTTCAACCTGCACTGTAAAATTGATCGTTTTGTTTATATGAAGTATCATTGAAATGTATCTTCCAATTTTGAAAATGATGTTAAGATCCAATTGGTTTCTATTGAATATAAAGTATTTTTTAGCTCACGTTCGTATTTCCTGAACCTATAAACTTTCACTGCGTTTGATCAAATATCTTCAGAGTAACTTTGTTGTTGCGAGGGGAGGGGTGAATTCGGGCGGGAGAGAGAGAAATTTTCAATGAGTTTGAAAATTGCATTAAAAGAGAAATTTCAATGTTAAAATGCTAAACTTATAGTGAAAACAAATTCAATTATTCCAAACGATATTTTAAAGTTAATAATAGATAATATTGATAATCATGTCAAAATTGTAATGGACAGAAATGTTGAGAAAAGGCCTTAGGGTAAATAAAAATTACAAAATTTGCCAAGCATTCCACGAGATATTACTATATAATTAAAAAAACAAGACAATGAAACTAAATTAATCTTGTCGAAGTAATAGTTTTTTTGTTTTGTTTTGTTTTTTTGTTTGGCAAGTGGTAATTTACCTCAATTTGTTTAAAAATATTTTTTTTTTAAATATTTCTATCATATTCATTAATTAATTATTTTTTTAAAAAAACCTAAATGTTTAATAAATGTGAAAATTAAATAAATAAATTAACAAATAATCAGATTATTATTAATAATAGTTTAATCACGTCATTGGTTGGGACTGCAAATTTTTAATTACATTTCATTTTTTATGAAATTAAAAGTAAATTGTTTTTTCATTATACTATATATATTCAAAATTAAAATAAATAAAACCAACTACTTATGTTTTTATTTATGTATAACATCCTATAAATAAGCACAATAGAATAAATTATAAAATAATGAATAATAGTAAATTAATATGTAAATTAGAATATTTTTTAGTTTTAATTTTTAATTATTCTCCATTGGTACATTATTTTGAATAATAAAAAAAATATTTTTTTATGGTTTAAAATCTTAATAAAGAATAATTATTATATTAAATTTGATTAATTATCATGAAAGACAAGTGGGGGCGGTAATTTTCGAGGGCGGCAAAATTCAGCAATAAATAATATATATATTCATGCCATTTTTATTTTTACCATGTATATTACATAATAAAAAATTTTGTTGTAGTTTTTTGAGTGTTTTCATTTATTTAATTCTTGACAAATTTGGCTTTCGCCCGGCCGGCGGAAACCTACGGTAAACCACTGTGAAGGAACCATGTGATTTTTCTTACTCTATGTATTAATAAAGTGATCAAAAAATTTCAATTGAATGTTATAAGAATTGATTCATGAAAATAATGTGAATGTTTATTTATATTTAAAAGAATGACCCAGAGCAAAAAAAAATAATTTATGTACCGATGGATCCGTTTAAATGAAAATATTTTTCATATATAATTAATTCTATAAATATATTAAAAATACTGACAGAGAAAGAAAGAGATTTATTATAATGACAGATTGGACATTCCTCACCTGAATATGTATACAATTTAATAAAAAAAAAAAATAAAATAAAATAAAATGAAATGAAATGTACACTGATTTATTTATTCACATGACCAATAATTCTAATTTTGTTCTATTTCTTCTCAAATTCCATTTTTTCACTCCATTTTATCACTTCCTTTGTTGTTTTGCCAATTAAGAAAAAACCACTCAGTAAATTCTATCATTCTAGAGAATATATGGTCCTTTTGTTGTCAGATTGTAAGACGAGAATGAAGTGAACTAGACCCATTTTGAGTAATGAGGCCATTGAAGAGATCTTTCCTGGCAATCAAGGAAAGAACAATATATATATATATATATATATAAAGCAAGACATTCTTTTGAAATAGAAAGTTATATTAAAATACAATTGATAAAATAATATATAATATTTTCGTTGAATAAATCACAATTTGTTTTTAATTTATTTTATTTTTGTTCTTCTTTTTCAGGTAATTTTCATTAAATTCCGCATAGGGATTGTATAAATATTCAACAAGTATATAACGGAAGAGGCTTGTATGTCATTCTCGGATGGAAATAATCAAGAGGGTGAAATAAAAGACTCAGGAAGGGTGAATTCACATTGTTCTTCTCGAGACAACTACTATCACATAAACGTAGGTTAAATTAAACCTTCTGAACTATTAAAGATGAATGTTTTATTAAATTTAAAGTTGTGATATAATTATCGAACTTTGTTGAATATGATTACTTATTTTATATATAGTAGAACTGCAAAGTTTAAAATTATTATAATATACAAAATTCCGATTTCGAAATAAAATACACATGATTATCTTTTTTTTATAAATATATATAAATAATAAGTAAATAATTATCTGGCTGATGAATATTCATTGAAAAGACAGGCACTATCAAATTGTTTGCCTAGGCGGAGTAGAGGTGTTGTGTGATCATTAAAACTGCTATTCTGATCTTGTGATTTAATAAGCCGCTACTTATTATATGTGGTAGATTCATAATTTTGACCACATAAAGTTTATTGTAAATATCTACATACACTTGTTCATAAATAATTATTGCCTGTTGGTATTTGCATTCAATTTTTAAAATTTCAGTCATTAAATGAAAATTTTTGTCAAATGAAAGTACATATATAGTTGAATGTATTAAAAAGTTGATACATTTTATATAAATATAAATCTTATGTCCATTCTTTTCAACGTCGGAAGCATTTTGGCATGAAAAGTATGTGAATTATAAACGGGAAAATTTCATCGCCAGTTCTCTCGTTTAATCCTCTACTATTTACTTCCCCCTTCTCTAACCCCATCCGCCTTCCTTTTTACCGTCTTTCTTCCTCTGTGCTGCTGCTTCAAGCTAATAGAGAAGATTCTTTAGAATTATTATTAGTTTTTTTTTTTTTTTAAATTTATTAAAAGAATTCAAAAGAATTTATTTCGGATTGTATAACAAAAACTTTTGAAATGGATGTCAAATAAAACTTTTTCAATTTTTTTTTTTTTTTCTCTAAAATATCGAATTATTTTTCACAATCTTCCAGAAAATAGCTAGAAGTTTTAAAAAAAGCTTTGAAAATCAATTAATTTTCTTTTTAAATTTATGCTGAGAAATTAAATTAAATAAATATATCAAGAACTCTTCTCCTATATATATAAAAAAAGGATTTTGTCTGCACTTGTCTAGAATTTAAAAAATTTTGCATATCTTCGCGTTTCATGATCTCTAGAATCCAAAAGTGACTTTAGAATTTTTCATGTCTGTCTGTTTGTCAGTCCGGAAATTCTCACGTTATAGACTCAAAATTTGCTGAACCGATTTCGATGAAATTAGATCACAATATTCTTGCATAGCTCTATTTGTTCATAGGCTATAAATTTTATTAATATCTAATCAATAACCGCAGAAATTAATTTTTTAAAATTTGATATGTAGACGTTCTTGATATTGTATTTGCGCTGATGAATGACAACATGTACATATAATCTTAAAAATTAAAAGAGATAATATAGTCACAATGTGAATGTTTGTGCGAAACTTTGAAAAACAATTAATTTTCTTTTTAAATTTATGTTTGAATAAATTTACAATAACAAATATCAATATGTGGTTTTATTTACAAAATTCCCTTATAAATAAAAACAGCCACCAAAGCTTTTATAATTTATTAAGTTGAGAAATTAAATTAAATAAATATATCAAGAAGAATTAAGAAATAAAAACAAAACAAAACGATAATTTAATAAAAATAATTGAAAAGATTGTGTGGTCAATAGTTTAACTGACTGTATATACATTATACTTACATACTTAATAAAAAAAAAAAAAAAGACTAGTATCAGAGATGCTTAATGCTTAGTATAAAATTTAATATTGAAAAAAATCAAATAAGAGATAATAATAATATATAAAATTGAAACTAATGAATAAATAAATTTGTGAATGAATATTTTAAAGTTGTATTTTTTAAAATTATTTTAATATATATACAATATATAATTTGTATTCGATAAATATGGTTTATGCTTATATCAAATGTAAACCCTTTTTAATTATTGCCATGGTTTATCGGTGCCTTGGAATAAATTAATATACTTTGACATCGTTTTTCATAAAATCAATTTAGAAAATATTTATATAATGATTTTTTATATAATAATCATCATCATCAATTAAACATTAATTCGTTTTTGTTGAGTCTTAATAAATAATTTCCTGAACTTATAACCTATTTACAAATCAATGGGTATTTTTCTTAATCAATCAGAGTGTAGTATATATCGCGCCCAAGAAAGGCTGCTATTTTGCTGATGTTACCGAGGCTATATAAAAACAAAATTGCGTATATATATAAAAAAATAAAATTTATAATAAAGTCTGAGATTAACAAGGCTTTTCAAGTTATGGATAGAATAAAGAGTTATAAAATATATATTCCTTCCTCTCACCCAAATTTAAACCGCATTTAGAAATTATTACATGAAAAAGGGTAAATATGGATATATTATTAAGTCATTTGCTGTTGCAGAATTTTGATAGATATAAACAAAATATATCCATATTATATTCTATTAAATATAATGATTGAAATGAAAATAGCAACAGTTTTAGTGTGAAGACGGGCTAATCATTTAAATACAAAATGATTTATTAACTCTTTTCATATAATGCAGTATTAATCGTTTTAATATGTTCTATAATAATAATATATGACCAATTAATATTTTAATTTAGGCAGTAACATAATATTAAAAAAAAAAAACTCTAAATTATAGTACATATTTATTTATTGATAGTAAATGAAGAAATGATAAGTTACTTTAATACGCGATTTTAATCCACTGGGCATAAATATAGGTAGGGTAATCGAAACAAATTAAAATATAATCAGGTAAAATCGCTTTTGGTTGGTAAGGGTAGAGGCGGGGTGGCATTTTAATCAAAAACCATATCGATAGGATTATAATATGTATCTCTCATGTATATATATATATGTATAATGTAAAAATATTAACAAATCACTTCCCTCATATATATACATATATATAAACATATATAATTCATTCGATATATATATTTTTATAATTAAACATAAGCATGAATATACTCCTGTTTGAAAACTGGTTTATATATAATATATATTCATTTCGGATTCGGTAAGTTTTTATTCTATTTATCTATCTATCTCTGTGACTCTATTTTATTTTATAATTCTAACTATATCTGGAGATGCTTAGAGGTCATGCAATTCCTCGTTATGCAATCTTGACCACATCTTTCTTTGGCCCATAAATGCTTCGCAGAATCCTATTCTCAAATACTCTAAATCTACTCTCGTCAGCTAAGGTCATAGACCATGCCTCAAATCCATATAATACAACCGGTAAAATAATTGTTTTATATATTTTAACTTTTATCCCCTTTGATAATAATTTTGATGCGATAAGCACCTTTATTGCATGATAACAGGCGTTTCCCGATTGTAACCTCGCTTTAAACTCATCTCGAATATTATTATCTTTAAAATAACAATAAATAATAAATAATAATAATTAGAAAATCAAATAATTAGAGTTTTTATTGTTAAAAATTATTTCCGGGTTTCGACGCCCATTTAGGTACCATTTTTAAAAGAATTTAGAGGTGGTAATGTTTACGAAAAATATCGGGCTGATATTTATCAATGGATTTTATAAAAATTCTAGCAAAAAAGAGCTGTAATAAAAAAAAATGATAATAAGCAAATGAACTATTCATTAAATTAATTTGTAAAACTTAATTAAAACCAAAGTTCTAAACATTCTCAATTCACGTTATCAATGAAGGATAAACAAAATAAAATGAAAGTAAATATCGGGCCTTCCCTTAGAACTATTTTATTGAATGACGTTAAGAAACTTAAATTAAAAAAGATATATATATATATAGAGAGAGAGAAGTGATTGCAATAAAATGTTGAACACTAAATAAGGATTTTGAAAAATTGGGCCAGGATGCCTGGTGTACATAATTCGGAAAAGATTAAGTCAATGTCATAGTTTGTTTGAACTGTTAATATGGGGGGGGGGGATCATCACAGATGGGGAAAAAATATTTGAGTGATTAAGAAGGCGCGCAAAAATTAAATTAAGAATAAATTAATTTTTAAAAATAGTCAAATTTACTTATTGAATTTATTCTAAAAAAGGAAACATTTACGTTTATTTAAGTAATTATCAACGTTAAACTTTTACTAATTTAAGTACTATTTGATCCTAATGATACAGGTGGTTTCACCTACTAAATTATGAAAGAATGCGACAATTATTACATAAGAATCAGATATTTTCTGAAAATGAATTGAAATTTATATTGAAAATGAAATATTAAATAATTTGAATTATGATCTCATGATTCAGTATTGTTGAGACATGAAAAGAATTACATTTACTTAAATTATATGTAAATATAGTAATTAAAATTATGATTTGACAAAGATTTTGAGTTTTTAGGACTAGATTTCCATTTTGTCTTAATCTGGCACTATTAATATATATATATATATACTAATACGAGTCCAGGTCAATAAGTCCGTAACTTTTGGAGTTTCCTGTCTCTTAAATGAAATTGCAATACAGCTCCTGTCAGCAAACAACTATCAAAATCCTGTCGAAATTTGAACCAGCTGAGTCTTTTAGTTTTGTGTGACATCAATTAATAGCAGACTACCTTGTAATTGGAGAAGAAAATGGAAAAAAGTGAAATTCGTGTGCTCATTAAGCACTGTTTTTGCGGGAAAAGTAAACATCACTGAAACAGAGTTTTTGCGCCGTTTCGTAAAACGTGGATCCACCACAACACACCAGAGTCCAAATAACAGCCAAAACAGTGGTTTTTTTCGGGGTGAATCGACACTAAAGATGTCCTCGAAAAATCTTATTTTCTGGAAAGGATAAAAAAATTGGAGAAACGTTAGATGTAGTGTAAAGAGCTTAAAGGAGACTACGTTGAAAAATAAAATAATTTTTTATCCAAAAACCTGTGTTCCATTGTAAAAGTCACGGACTTATTGATCTACCTTCGTATATTAATAATTATAAATATGATTGATAAATATTATTAAATTGAACAGAGAATGAGGTGATTATAGATTTTTATAGGTTTTTTTATTATAAGTGTTAAAAAACTATCAGTATTTGCTTTAAAGCAAAATTTCATTACTTAAACCGTTCTAAAGATATGAATTTTTTATCATGAAACAAGAGTTTTACGTGCTCATAAAAATAATAGAAAAAAGTTTAACAAGAGATTTTGAATAGCTGATCTATCAAATAACTTTATTTTTAAATATTTTGAAAACAATTCAATATTAGTTTTATACTATAAGTGGTGTTAAATTAAAAATAGAGGAGGGGGAATGAGCTCTAGATTAAAAAAATAATGATTATTGTTTATTTGCAAGGTGCGAAAAAAATACTATTAGAGATTAAAAGTGATAAAATGAATGAAAGAATGGTGATCAAATTAAGCAGAAAAGTTGAACAGCCAATAATTACTCTACGTTCGATGTTTTGAGTGCATTAGAAAGAGTAAAATTATCATTCATCTAAATAATTTTATTTTTATTTTAGTTCATTTAAAGAACAGCTCGTTGGTAGGAATTCAAAAGAACCTGACAACACCTTTTGCTTTCTAAATTAACATCTTAATCCTTGCTTAACCTGGAAAAAAAGAATCAAATATTGCATCACAAGTAACAACAAGAGAAAAAAGGGGTTAAACACCTGGCATAAAAATCAAACATTTATCCCTAAAAATTGGATTCTAACAGGGTATCTTGAATCTTATAAACCATACAAACATCATGATTTAAGTCATCGGAAATTATACAATGTGATGAGACTATTTTTTTGTCATCAACACTCATTTTAATTATTACTGGGTGAACAGTGCAGGAGTCTGAGGTCCAATGATAACCCTGTACCTCATCTTGAATCACAAAAGAGAAATTCTCGCTGAAGTCAATTGATTGATATAATGGCTTGATTTGGCGCGCAGTTATCCTTTAAACTTTTAAAATAGCTCGACTGAATTTTTGCAATATAAGAATTTGGGATCAATTTTTCTATTTTTGTTGTTAGTTCATCAATAAATTCATCAATGGTTGAAGTTCGAGTTATCATCTGTGTCCTGTCTGTAGCTACCCACTGTTTGAATTCGATCCTATCTTCTTCCTCATAGTTTTCAAACTTTGGTTGTAAGAATGCTGTTAAACTTTCCTTCGATGGACATTTTTAGGTAAAAATATTTTATTTAATATTAAAATGTCTAATTATTAACAAAATTCAGCCATTGTGACTCTCATATTGCTCATAATTAATGTGTTGTAACTTGCAGTGGTCTTAGAAAATAGAAGGAGGCAAATACACAAAACTTTTATTTTATTAAATTAAAGCCCATTTCATGTAGATAATTTAGGAAAAAAAAAGTTCTTGATTATCTCATTCCCTTGTCGTGATATTTCATTTTACGCTAAACTTTGTTTGTAATTTTAAAATTTTATAATATCCAACATATAATTTTTTTAAAAATATTTTGGGGTCCGTTACATTTTTTTTTTACAATTCCTCATAGTTATAAGAACATGCCTTAAAAGATAGAAGGTTAAATAAGTGAATGAGGAATTATTTTCTTCTCCAATACACGTTTTATTTGGCCTTATCCGAGGCTCGGAAATTTAAAAACGCCAATCTTTAAACTGCCATTACTCAAAAACTATGTGAGATAAAAAATTAAAATTTGGTAGTGTTTTTCATGTTTATAAATAGAACATATTTACCAATTTTCATAAAAATCTGAGATTTTGGGTGAAACGGCCTGGATGAGTTGACGTGGAATGACCCTGTATTGAATTTAAAATAAATATAATTAATAATGATAATATTAATAATAATAAATAATAAATAAAATATAATAGTTTATTATCAATATTTCAACATTGCTATTTTTAGATCTTTATACATCATATGAGGATAGACTGAGACAGCCACAAATTAGTTTATATAAAATATATTATCATTTCGAAGTATAAATAAAAAATGTCTTCTATGGGTATAGGAAACTGGTGCAAAATTAAAAGTATTATACGAGTATAATATTAAAATAGTAAGGGAAGGATCCAATATACACTGATTATTTATGAATGGCTTTCGAAACGTTTTTTTTAATTATTATTATTATTATTTTTACTATTATTATGCACATATATATTAGGCTTTCTCATTATTATTATTATCCGATCTCAGTTTTGCTGTTGGAAAACTTTCGCTTATCCTTTAGATGGAGGTAGGATTAGGATCGGTCGATGTGGGAATTATTATTGTTATTAGATAATTAGCATATTGGAGTTTTTAAAGCCACACCAGCTGCAAGAACCATTAGTTCCAACGATTATTATTCATTAAAAATTATCTCTATTGAATTCTCATTCTATCAAAAAATATCTTAAACAAGTAATCTAGAGCCGTTTTCATACAGGAACAGCCAGACAAACCCTAAACGGGATTCGGACCTATTTCATTGATGAACTAAGCTCTGAGTCACTAAGACATTTTTTACTTTACTGTGATCTATCAAAAGGTAATATACAATGAATAACTTTGGATGATAACAGAATACATAGAATGTCTAGCATACGGTGAACATGTTCTTGGCAAAACTCAATGCTTTGAATGGTTTAAAAAAATTTAAAAGTGGTGATTTTGACGTGAGAAAAGAGGAGCGTGGGAAACCACCGAAAAGATATAATATATTATGAGCTACATGTTGCTTCATGATAATGCCTCCTCACTCTTAGCAAAACGGATCAAAAGGTATTCAATTGGGAAGTCCTAGCGCATGCGGCTTATTCTCCAGATTTGGCTCCGTTTTATTACCATCTATTCGCATCATTGGGACATACACTCGCCGAACAACACTTCGATTCGAATGAAAATGTACGATAATGGCTCGACAACTGGTTCACTTCAAAGGAAGAATTGTTTTTTTGGCGAAACATTCATAACCTGCCGAAGAGGTGGGAAAAATGTATAAAATCCAATGGAGACTATTTTGAATAAAATATTTTTTATAATTTTCAAATAACAGATGTGCAATTTTTACAAAAACATTCCGGTTTCATACGTCTACACCTGGTATATAAAACAGAATTATTACAATGGAGAACTGTATATGAACTCAATAGGCATTTCTAATTAATATAAATCATCTTATTTATTTATTTCTCTCGCTCTCTCTCTCATATATATATATATATATATTTGTATATTTTTATTTTTATAAAAATGTAATAATAAAGGATAAGAATTAAAGTAAAGTTAAAAGAAATAAGGCAAGTCAATTAACCAACACCATGAAACAACTCATTTTATTGGTTGAGAAAACTTGGTAAATCAACTTACCAAAAGATAGCTCTGTGACCGGGCATTCAATTATTATAAGAAAGATTTCAAAATTTAGTTTAATTATGATATACCATCAATAAAAATAAAACAAAAAATAACAAACCTTTAATTAAATTAAGTATTAAATTTCACGAAATATTTTACGTTTATTTACGAAACATGGAAATTAATTTGTGTATAGTCGCATATGTTCCCAATCATATTTAGAATAACTTAAATGCAAAATAAATAATAAATAAATAATATATATATATAATATAATATAATATAATATAATATAATATAATAAATAAATAATATATTCTTTGAAAAACTTTTCCATTAATTCAATTAGATAACATATATGTTATTGCATATTGCTATATAATGTTGTTTTCCCCTCTTTTCATTCTTTTTATTCTGTCATATATATATATATAGTAGTAAAAAAAGTAATTCAGGTACAATCAAATTTTATTCACGTATCAATCACTCACCGTAATCGATATCGAATTTTCTAAAGACAAAAGAAGGAAGCTATTCAAAGATTTGTTTTGAATTGATTACGTTAAGCGTTCTGATTGAAAAAAAAATCTTGATTTGTATTATCTATTTCTTTCAATTATATAAAAAAAATATTTGAATTTTCAAATAAATCTAATAAGTATAATATAATATTGAATACATTTCTAAAATTGATTTATAGAGGATTCCAAACTAACAGCCTGACAGGCTTCTAAATTATTTCCAAAATTGGACATTTAAGATTACTTTGGGCTTGAACAAAATATGATAAATAATATAATAGTACCTAGTTCATCGAGTCTCCGGTCAGTACTTTAAATAAATTATTCTATATGAACTGTGAATATTGCTTTAAGAGTATTAGGGGGTTGTATGGAAATTAATAAATTCGCTGGGGCATTTATAATTAATATATATTCTCTTTCTACTATTCTTATCTTATTACCTCGATTTTCACATAGAAAATATCAATTTTTTTTTTTCAAAAACAAAAAATTACATTTAGTATAAAATATTTTATAAGAATTTTCGTTCTGTTCATTTGATGTCCCCTATCTATACTCAAGGAGGTAAGAGTTGGTGCATGAGCCGACCCCAACCCTCGGCCAAGAAGTTCCCGCGCTTGCCCCCACCATTCCTAGAAAAACAAACAGCGCAACTTTGTTGCGCGTAACAAATGTTTTATATTTTAGTTTGAGAGAGTAGAAGACTGTAGTGGAGGGGAAATCACTCTAGGAGGGGGTACCCCGCCTCTCCTGGCCGCCACCCCTCATGCACCAACTCTTAGCTCCCAGACTATAGGTTCAGAGAACATATCCAAACATGTTCAAGCAATTCTCACTTAAAATTATTTTAATATATACATATTTATTATTAATATAACTTAATTATTTAATTTAATTTAATATTATTAGACCATATTTATAGAAGTAATATATTCTTTAATGATCATTTGAAATGAATATCAATTAAAGAAAAAGAAATTACATTTATAAAATCATATATAAAATGCTGACAATTTTCAAGATCAGAAAAACGATAAGAGAGATATACAATATTTTCTAGTAATATAAGATAAATATTATATTAATATTTAAAAAAAATAATATTTAAAGGTTCTTGTGCGAATTATAATTGTTCGTTCGTATTAGTCTGTTGCTAACTTTATGAATATTTATTTTTTTTGTTAAAAAACAAAAAACTCCCTAATGAGTGAATTCCATAAAAATCCTATTTTCAAGATCATTATTACATAGATTTATACAAGTTTTGTTAGTATTAAGATTATATATATATATATATATATATATATTATTAAATTATTCTTTGGGGGAAAGTTTTTTATTAAACTTATTCAAAAGATTAATTATTATGTCGATATCCTAACAAACAGCTTATCTATTTTTCATTCTAATACATTGAAAAAGTTAATTTAATTGTATTTTATCTAATAAAAGAATTGATTTTATAGCTATTAAAAAAATTCAAAATTTATTTATTTTTAAAAATTCAAACAAAACTTAGAAAAAAAAATATTAACTGTAGAAAAAAGTTTTCATATTAATTTAATTATCCAAATTGACATTAAAATAAATAAATAATTCGATTGGAAACTACATGGAGTAATGAAATTTAAATTATCTAAGTTTACAAAAAAAAAAAAAAATAGAATGTTTCAATGATTGTCTTGAAGTAGATAAATCGATTAACTACCCAAAACTTATTCTAATTAAAAAAAAATTGAACATGGTCTACAATTATAATAAGTAATTACTTTAATGGGTTGTTTAGGAAATGAAGATTGAAGTTAGTTGAATTGTTTTTTTTTTGTTTTTGTTTGTAAAAGTCAATTTCAGATAGTTTCTGTTACAAAGTGAAGTGGCGGTACTTCATATAAATCAATATAAATAAAATCAACGACATGGCACTTTTCGAGATTTATGGTAACATATTCAATTAAAATAATTAAATTGCTTAGTACAATACTTTTGGCATAAAACCATGTCAGAGATGAATAATATATTTTGACACATATAAAGGCATATATACATACATGTAATAATATATATGTAAATTATTGACAGAATTTTAATTTATTATGATTGGGTCGAGATAGTTTTTCAGAAAATTTAAAATAAAAAAAAACAGTATCATTTTCATTTGTTTTTTAACTAAATTGTAAAATACACATTACAGTTAGACATTTTTAATAATAAACTACTAAAAGGCGTAATATTTAATCCAATTTTAGTTAATATTTATTCATTTTATAAATAAAATAAATTTTACTTAAGTAAATATATCATCTTTTAATTTACGATATATTATATATATATATATATATATATGTCTCTGTTCATTCAAATTGTAATTTAAAATCAATTTTTGTCAAATTACTGCTTATTGTAATAGTAAAATGTAGTCAAACATAAGCCTCATATAGAAGAAGGCAGGATTCTTACCAAATAAAATAAAAAATAGAATAAATATGTTCTTTGATGTATTCATGAAAATTCTGATTAGGAGTTAATGATTTCAGAGTTAATTTCAGAACGCTTAATTAAATATTAATCTCGACGTTTTGGCATTCATTTAGGTGCCATTTTCAAGATAGTTTTGCAAACAAAATTTCAGGATTCTGGATCGGAGCCCCCAAGTGTTATAGTTGTTATTTGTTGATATTTATTATTTCATTAATACATATACTAATATATGTCAAATGAACGGAATATATTTATATGATATAATACATATGAGTCTATCTATCTATCTCTGTGGCTCTACGGAACTCGAAAGTGCTTGTCCGCAGCAACCATATTTCTCCAAGTATCCATATCATAAGCCACAACCATCCAATCTATACCCTCTCCCATCTCTCTCACGTCTCTTCCTACATTAATGTATAAAATATATTACAAAATATATTAAGTAAAGATTTAAAAGAATAAGTTAATGACAAAAAACAAAATAATAGAAATGTATTTTTTTTTTTAATTTAATTATAAGAAATTTAAAAAATAGTATAACATGTAGTAGAAAAATGTTGGTTTTTTAATAGAAAAATTAAAATAAAAAGAAAAAAAGAAAAAAAAATTATGAAAAGGTACGATTGCGATGATTCATTTTCCTTGCATACTGTTAAAAAAATATTAAATAAAAGAGAGGAATTGACTTTAAAAGTTAGAGGTGAACAAACATATATTTTATTCTGTGGCGCTACACACTCCTCTAATCATCCCTATAGTCAGCCACCCCATCAAACTCTCTCCAAATTCCCTCAGAATTCCCTTTATATTGTCGACCCAGGCCTTTTATATATCAACAAAAGATAAATTAAAATGAACAATTCATATAGACAAGATCATCCCGTTCCATAATCTTTAGTAAATTAAAAAAATAATTTTTTATTTATTAAAGATAAAAAAAATATTTTTCTTTCTTTTTTATTAGATCTGGATATAAATAGACATTTTATTTAATGAAAATAATTTTATACACCTTATTTAATTATGACATAAATTTAATTGAAATTCCAAGACTTCCTTTGAACATATTTATTGTTTGTCTCGTTGATTCTTTCCACTTCACCTCTCTAGTTATTGTCCCAAGAAAAACAATAAGAATAAATTTCCAACTGCCAAGCAATGTTCTATATGCATATATATTATTAACGTTAATAAACCTTCTATAATATAAAAAAAGAATTTAAAAAAAAATGTAAATTCTTAAAATAATATATATTAATATAATAAATGATGTATATTTATTATGCGTTGTAATTGGAAAAAACCAAAAAAAAACAAATATACAAAACAATATTGTACTAATGTTATTATCATTATCCTTATTTCTAGTCGATACTTTTTTTTCTCAAAAATTGTTTTTATATTAGAAATAATGTTAATTTCAGTTAGTTTTTAAAAGAGGGCAAATTTAGCTTTAGTCCAAAATCATATTATACATATTTAATAAATAAAAGAAAGAATATATGAAGGGGGTTCCACACTTTCGAAGTATGCGTCCTATGAGAATTTACTCCTTATCTATAAATAAAAAACAGGGTGTTCGAAAAAGACCTGACAAAAAAAGGACTATATCTATGTAAATAAAAGAGTTACTACTATTCCATAGTTGTCATAGTTAGAAAGACAAATTAATAAGTTTTGATTATAAAAATATATAAATATTATATTAGCACCTTCACTATTCACTGAGACAGGACCGATACTAGTGTCCCGAATATGATGAAATAAACTGACACTAACATTTAACAGGTCTAATAATATAATAGTACCTGGAACACCGACCTATCGCTAGACCCTTTAACAAAATTTATACAATTTGTTATTATAATCTTTAAAAATTTTTAAAATTTTCATTATTTATTTCGATTGTTATATGGGTTTTCTAAAAATGACCCATCAAAAATTTGTTTCCTAAAATGGTACAAATTAATTAAAATAAATTGATTTGCGTTTCAAGATGAAAAATATATTCAAATTTACTTGATGAAATATTTGATTCTATATTTTATATATATGTTGTTATAATTAGATGGCTTCAGCTTTATATTTTTCAAAGTAGCAATAGCATACCAAGGATTATTACTGATAATAATGTAAATTCTGAAATTATATTGACACCTGTACTTGATTTTTTTTTTTTGGGTGGTGGAATGATAAATATATTTCGTAATTTTATTTTAAAATATTCTTAAAATAAATATTTTTAATCGAAATTAAATACATTTTTTTTAAATATTTTAAATATAAAAAAATATTAATACATTATCACTTAAAAAATAATGGCGGTAGGCAAATTTCAAAATAGATGACAAAGAGTTGTCACTTAAATTTACTATTTTAAATTAAGAAAATACTATTAAAGTTGTTTTTTCATGAGGCTGAAACCAATACAGATTGATTTTTCTTTATAAATATTATCTATGGTGTGAATTTCAAAATAATCCTTAAACCGGTTTAATATCTCAAAAATATACAAAGATATATATATATATATATATACAATTTTTGCTAGTATAATATAAGATAAGATATATATCATTTGATAGTGACAGTGCTAATCTCGGAAATACTACAGAGGTTCAAAAAACAGTACAAATTCATTATAAGGCATTTGAAACTTTTGTACAGCGCCTTTGGCTAATGTAGGGATCAACAAATTGTTGTCGGTTGATTTATAACACTTGATTGAGGAGTCACCATTTTTAGTGATTTAATAATTTGAAGTTAATGGTGATGACGGACCTTAGCATATCTATACAAATCGATCTATATAAAGTCTATATTGAAGCATATAGAAGCAGACATTCTTCTAATAGTTATCCTAAAAAACGATTTTAATTTAATTAAATTTCCCCTCTGATATAAATATCATAAAGGAGCTTAAAGGATTTACACATTAATTAATTTAATTGATATTCTTAATATTATATAAATATCTCTGAACATCCTATATAGATCTGATATATATATATATATATATAAGTTATAAATTAAATTTAGATATAACAATTTGTCTCATTTTTGAGAAAATTTTAATTACCCAGAGAATATATATAACATAGAGACATCCAATTTTATTTCTTTTGATATATTATCTTTTAATTAATAATTTTAAAAAAATAAAATGACTAAAATACAATATATATATATATATATATATATATGATAAAATTATATATAGAGACGATAGAAATGTTCGTATGTGAACCTCAGAGGGATACCTTAACCAAATTGGATTTGTACTGACAATGACAAGCCCACATCTACAGAGGAACATGTCCTCCAGGTTAATTGTTATATGAAAAATTTGTATAAGCAAAAAAATTACAATTTCATAAGGAAATTATATATTTTGTCTTTATTTCTTAATAATTGTCTCATTTTGATATTACTAAAAAGAATTCCAATAGAATTATAATAGATATCAGTGAAAAAAAATTAAAATTATAATAATAACTTCACAGAATTAAAAAAAAAAAATTATATACATACATTATAATTTATATAAATTTAATTTATTCATTCACTTACTTTTTTTAAAAAAATATTGGCTTTTGTGTTCTATACCCGAGGATTGATCCTTAGACCTTAAATTCGGAGGCGCAGGAATAACTATCGTTCTAATTCATTCGCATAATAAGGTAACATTCAATTATTTCTACAAATAAAGAATTTTATTTAAGAGAGGGTTCTCTTATGGAATAATATTTTAACTTATTTTTAACCGTAAACTCAGTGTCAGTAGTGTTGTTTTATGTGAATCAACTTGAAGTTAAAAAAAAACACAAATAACATAATTTTAATATAAATTTTTTCATTTCCATTTTTTATTATAGTAGTATTTATTTCAATTTGTAATAACAATCATGCTGATCTTTCATTTTGTAAACTTAGACAATAAATAAAACTAACAAAAACAAATTATCTTTAAAACAGAAAGTTGTGATACGCACATTAAAAAACAATTGTCCTCTGCAAGGACACGAAACTTCGCCTCATAAGCAATGAATTACAAATCATTTATTCATTAATTATTGATTAATTCAACAGTAAGTATAATTGAATAGGTAGTAATTTATAATTATAAGATTAAAAATAATATAGAATTTAAGAGGGTTAATTTGAAAATAATAATGTGTAAGAAAGAATTGTTTGAGGTGGTGGTTAGCCAGCATGGCATTGATTTATAATTTCAATCTGTCAAAATTCATTAATGAATATTCAATTAAGCATCATAAGATTATATAATATGAGAAAAAATGAATCCTCAATTAACGAATTACATGTTTACTCTAATCTTAGTAGGAAATGCCAATTTAAACTGTAAAAAACACATATACCACCAAAAATTGATTTTAAAATAAAAATCAATTTTATTTAAAATCTGGTTAAAATGTTGTTACTGCCAGTTTAGATGATAATTTATAAAATTTTGGAATATATTTTTTTAAATTAAGAGATTGTATGTAGATAATATAAAATCTCTTTCAAGAATTTTAGAACTTGCTCAAAAGGGATAATTTTTTTTAATGAATCTACGAGGTTTGTTCAAAAGAAAAGGTGAATTTTGAATTATTTCTAAAAGTATTTATTTAGTCCTCAATATCCATTTTGACCCCTTCAAAGTAATTCCCCTCAGATATCCCCTCATATGCCAGCATTCGAAGCACTCGTGAAATGCCCTTTTCGGTATGGCAATCAGCTCGTTCTTTGATTCCGACTTTATCTCATCCATTGTGGGAAAACGCTTTCCTTACATTGGTCTCTTCAGTTGTGGGAATAGGAAAAAGTCGCAGGGAGCCACATCTGGTGAATACGGTGATTGCGTCATAATTACGGTGTTGTTTTTGGCCAAAAAATCACGAACAAGCAATGATGTGAGAGCTGGTGCATTATCGTGATGATGATGATGATTTCTATTTTCACGATTCCGATCGTTTGCTTCACGAAAACGTTTCATAACTTCCTTTTTAGTAAAAAATCGAAAAATACATAAAATGTGACTAACTTTCTCCTATGTCAAAAACAAACTACTAACCCTAAATGGCTGATAATGTCAACATATGAGAAACATATGTGTACCAATATAACAAAAAAAAAATCGATAATCGAAAGTACACAGCCCGAGAAAAGTCAAAATTCACCTTTTCTTTTGAACAGAACTCGTATATAGTGTATGTAGGTACCATGTTCTCTCAAATATATAAAATGAATTTTATTTTTGAGATCATGGAGTGAATAGTAAGGAAATAGATTCAAATAAGTCAAAGGGTAAAGTGCATGATTTCTCCAAATATTAGAAAAGATATGAGAAGTCATGAGCTCACTTGTGGGCAGGGACGCCAAACCCTGAAGTAGATATCCTTTCTATTGGGATAGTAGAAAAGAAACTACCAGTTACCCATAATGTTATTTATTATGTATTAAAATTAATTTTAAATTGAAAAAAATTTAAATAATCTTCCTTATAACTAAAGTACTTGTTTTAACTAAAATGTCATAATTATTTTGATAATTTAATTTTAATAATATTAGATGAACAATTTTTCACATTCAAAGATGATTAAATGACCCAAGAATTGAATATTTCCACAATTCCACTACCCTCTGGCGTATAATAAAATATTAAGAACGCCAACCATCAAAAAAAATTGTAAAAAATGGTTTTTATATTTTCCTTTCTCTCTCTCATTGACTATGGTAAAAGTTCATTAGATTTTATCGTAATGTGGGTTTTAAAATGAATGTGGAGGTTTGTGTGTCTTCATTATAAGGCAAAAGAGGTGAAGCTTAGAATGAGGTAGAGAAGGGTAAGGATCTGTGAATTCTATTGACCAGTACCTATTCGATTTGTATAAAACCATTCCGAAAGGAAAGAAAACTTAATCATCTTTTCTTTGAATGTCATCTATATTTTTTTGTAAGAAAAGATTTTGGTCATTTTTCAATTTATCTTGCCAGAATTAAAACACTTTTGAAATTGCAAGAGAATAACATCAATCACTAAAAAAAAGAAAGTCAATCAATAATAGGAAAAAAGACAAGTCCTTAAAGAACAGAATATAATATATATAAATATATATATATATATATATATATATATATATATATATAAGTAGAATTCAAATTCAGAAAAAAAAATTTTCCTTTTGAGAAGAAATAAATGAGACAAAGAAACAAAACAAGTTGCTCATTTATTTTCTTAATAATGAAATATATATAATATAATTATTATAAAAAAAGAAAAATCACTGTAGATTTATTAAATGTAATATTAATAATCAAAAAAATCAAACCATTATGAAAATTTACTTCTAATAAAATTGTAAAAATTGTCAAAATGAATCATCAATCATTACAGGCTAATTAATCTGTTTCTAAATTTGAAGAATTTTTGTAAAGAATTTTTTATTCTTCTTAGGATAATACTTTTATATATTCCAATTTTATAAAGAGACAAATCAATCAAATTCAACTTGGCACATTTTTCATTTTTTTTTTTTTTTTTTTTTTTTTTATTTTCTTTTTTTTTAATTGACTTTATCTCATTTAATTGAAAAATATTGGCGGGCGCGAATCGTGTAAAGCCTATTTGAGAAGGATTAAATTATTAAATTGAATTGTTATCGGTCGCTCGTCATATTGACATTTCAAACCTAAATTTGGCTTTCAAAAATATAAAACAAAAAAAAAAAAGAACATCAATAAATTTATATATACATATGGTAAGAACTAGAATATATTTATATTAAAACCCCATAATATATACTCTTTGTAGCTCAAAAAATTAAATAAATAGAAAATTTAGTTTAATTTCATTATATTTATAAAATATAGGTAGGAAAAAAAATGTCAATATATATGGGCCTGAAAAAGACCATTCAATGGCAGATTATTTTATTAATATACAGTATATATCAGAGAAGTTACATAGTGATGAGCAGCGTTGTAGCTCGCTATGACTAAACTAGACTTGATCTAGAACAGTGATTCTCAACCACTGTGTCGCGAGATTATGAGGCTCTTAAACATTTCCGACATTTTTTGCTAAATTTTTTCAATATGGTAAACTTTTACACTTATCTTTTTCTTTGTGTGCCTACAGTATATATCAGAGAAGTTACATAGTGATGAGCAGCGTTGTAGCTCACTATGACTAAACTAGACTTGATCTAGAACAGTGATTCTCAACCACTGCGCCGCGAGATTATGAGGCTCTTAAACATTTCCGACTTTTTTTTTTTTCAATATGGTAAACTTAAACACTTATCTTTTTCTTTGTGTGCCGCTAAATTTTTAAACCATTAAAAGTGTGCCGCGGTAAAAAAAAGATTGAGAATCACTGATCTAGAAGAATACAAGATAGTTACCAATTGTGTAGCTGATAATTATGTAAATGGTTTGTTCATTAAGTAAATTTGGGCTTTTTTCGAATTTCAAAGCATTCCCACTAAACACATGTTTCATTGGGTATTAAAAATTTTAAAATCAGCCCCAGGTCTTGAGAAAATTCATTGCTTCTCAGTAATGTTTCATTTCCAACATCCTGTGATTTTGCCTATTATATATTAACTACATCAGTGTTTTCAAAATTATCTTATCAAATTCATCTTGGATATGCTCGCCCCTGAGGGCGCGCCTTATAGGTTGAGAATCACTGAACTACATGGTTTAAATTGAATGTTCTGTAAATATATTTATAAATAAATTTCATTTAAATCGAAGAAAAAAGTCGAACTAATACTAAAAGGAATATCTTAGACACCGACTCATAGAAGATTTATTAAACCACTTATGTCGAAGAAATTTAAATTAAATTTAAGAAATTTCTACTAAAAAATATAGTGTATACATAAAAAAAAATTTGGAAATTGAGTCGGCTGGAAATTTAAGAGTAAATAAGTAGATCGATAATGACGTATGCATAAGCTGAAAAGATGACGTAAAATTTCAACATTTTTTTTCTTGATTATTTCTCGATAATCTAGAAAAACATTTATTAATTTTTTTAATTAAATAAATTATTCGCATACTAATTTGTTGAACAATAGTATTCGAAACGATGATAAAAATTCTATTAACATTTTTATGTAATCAATATAGTTAATATAAAATAATATTACCTCTAAGAATTTAAATTAAAACGAAATTATTATTCAAGGAAACGTCGTGGAAGATGATATGAGAAAGAAAAATATTATATTATTAAAATGGTGGAATTTAATATAAGAATATTTTCGAAAATGTAAACTATAATTTATTAAAAAAATTAAATTATAATAAGGAAAATTAATTCCATTATAAAAAAAATAGTTATACTATACTAAAAGTTAGTTGAAAATAAATAGAATGTTAGAATTTAAGAAACGTATTCAAAAAAATCTGGAGTGTCTCTACTCGACTAAAACGCAATTTGAATTGGATTAATGAACATATATTATATTTAAATTAAATTAAATTAATTATAAATTAAAATTAATAAAGAATATTTATTAAACCAGGGCGTGTTTGGCTCTTTGTTGATGGCATCACGTCACGTGCTAGCGAGTGATTTGCGGTGTTAAAAAATTAATTCCGGTACTTTCAGTGATTCAATCAAGCTGAAATTCTATATATAGCAATTTTATATAATTTCTAATCATGTGAAAAACTATCAAACATATATCTTTATTTTTGTGGTCAGTTTAGAGAAAAAAAAAATCAAAACGTGGTAGGTAATGGTCCTCTTCAGAATGACCTACATTATTCAAAAGTTGAAAGAAAAAAACGAATTTTGAATAATGCCCTTGTACCAAATTTCATGATTCTAGCTCAAACCGTTTTCGCGTAATCTTGTCTACACACACACACATATATATATATATATATATATATATAGACATACATTTTTCTCAACCTTAGTGAGAATGACTCAGGGACCTTCAAAACGTATAAAAACATCAAAATCTCGACATTTAAAATTTTCGTGATCTCAATCTCTTGCGACATAGTAAAAAGAGTTTGTTCACAAGATTTCGAGCACACACATACATATATATATATAAAGTACTTTTTTAAAAATAATTACAATGACTTGAAAAAACGCATACATGAAATGGATCGTGAGTATAGATACTTTATTATCGAAAAACTTAGAAATTTTTCCGATTGAAAAGTGATAACATAATTGGAAATAATCACCTTCGATTTAATAAAGAAAATGTTAATTATTGGATCTGGTTGGTGGTCTTTTGTCTAGTTGGAATTGAAAATATACGCTGAAATTGAAATGATTTTTTTAGGGGGGTTTATAATAAAATTTTGTATATATATATAAATATATATAATTTATTTAAGTAAATAATTTTATTGACTGTAAAGTTAAAGGAAACCACTCTATATTTGATCAATATATTTACTTAATTAATCTTATTATATTTCAGAATATAAATAGAATTATAAATATACTTGAATCATGAAAAAAATATAATTTTTTTTTAATGTGTAAAATAGAAATAAACAATTTCTATTAAAATAAGAATAAAAGCATATTTTATAGGGAACTAATTTCATTTATAAACTTTAGAATGCCACGCTATTAGATTTAGCTCCAGAGCACAATTATTATGTTTTAATTTTAAATAAAACTAAATTCCATTATAGTACATTTTATTTCAAAATATTTAATTAAAAAATCATTTTACAACTTATCGAAATTTTATATGAAATTGAGTAGGTATATTCTAAAAATACTTTTTTTTTGTATTTTGGTGTATATCCGGAAACCGGAAGTGGTAGTATTACCGATCGAAGGGAAAGGTTATTTTCACACCAAATCACCAATCCCATGAGGAGATTTTTTACATATCTCCACGAATCATGCACTTTGTATTGGTTTTATTCTCTGGAAAAATCATCATAAGTTTTTTCTTAATTTAAAATTATATGACGTCACCCAGTCCTTCATGTCGTCAGAGCCAGCGCCTCCTTATATATTATAAATAATATACGAGGTAGGGTCAAAAAGTTCGCGGAATTGGTTATTAAAAATTTATTAAAAATATTTATAACATTCTTACATTATTTCCCTTCAAAATACTCTCCTGCATCTACACATTTATTCCACCGTTCATATAATTGTTGGAAAAACTCTTGAAAGCCGTTTTTTGAAAGTTCTTTCAGCCGCTCCGTCGCATTTTCAATCACCTCTGACGAATCAGCAAAACGATGTCCCTTCAATGCCATTTTTAACCTTGGAAACAGGTAGAAATCTGGTGGAAGCTGTCATCTGCATCAGCCATTTCAATCAAGTCCCTGGACAGGGTCACTCTCATTTCCTTTTGCTCAGGGGATAACATTTTTGGAACAAAGTGCAAGCAAACCCGATGCATGTTCAAGTCATTATGAAGAATGCTGTGAACACTCCCATGTGAAATACCAACTTCAGAGGCAATATTATTGATGGTTGTTCGTCTGTCCGCACGCACAATTTGTCGAACGCGCTCAACATTGTCGTCTGTAGTGGAAGTGGAAGGCCGCCCAGTCCGAACGTCATCATCAATTGTTGTGCGACCGTCGCGAAAACGCTTATGCCACTCGTAAACTGCTGTTTTCTTCATCGCAGAATTTCCGTATGCTTTTTTTAGCATCTCAAGAGTCTCCGAGGGTGATTTCTCCAGCAACACACAGAATTTAATATTGCCACGCTGCTCTAATGACGACATTGCACAATCCGACGAAAGAAAGAAACTACGATCTACAATATTAAACACCGAACGCACGGAACCAACTACAACTGCCTGCTAACCTCAAAAGCACATTCACTACCAGTTATGTCAACCTCACAAACAAAAATTTCCCTTTCAGCTAAGAAATACTTGACTATAAGCGACCATTCCGCGAACTTTTTGACCCTACCTCGTATAATTAAAAATATGTATGTTATATCCATATCTGTTTATATTGCATTAATCGATATATTAAAATTATTTGAAATTGTTTCTGTAGCTGGAAATTAATTTATTTCAAACTGTCGGTCGGTTCTGTGCCTGGCCACAGGTCAAATTATTTTATAAAAGTAATTCCATATACCTTGTCAAACCAATACTACGCCTATTATCACAATGACCACCTTATACCTTCCAGAAAACGAATTTATATTCCAAGGGATTATATTATTTCTTTCAATTAATGTGAGAGGATTATTTTGAGCATTTTGTGTGGATTGGATAAGAAGAAATCTAATTAGACGATAAGAGCTTAAATCCTCAGGTTAATGGTTAAATTTTTATTAAATCTAAATTAATTTGGATGTGTAAATAATTGATATTTGTCAGACTTTAATAGATTATAACTAAGTTAATTTCTTTAAAAGTTTTAAAAGACTCTTCACATCATTAAATAAACTCGGTGTCAATTTTTATTAAGATTTTTCAATTTTTTTTTAATCTTAAATATAAATACATATAGCTGTGTGTGTTTTTAAAGTGGTACTTTTAGTATCATTTTCCCTCCCCTCGCTATTGCCAATTATCGGCAAATCGGTAAAACATTACTTTGAATTTACCTCTTCCTATAAATGATTGTTTTCAAATTAAATAATTAGATTATATATATTTGAGGTTTTTATTCATAAAAATATTTAAATGTAATCATTTTACTTAAATATAACCTTTCAAAAACAATAAAACTGGACAAAATACTTTTAATTTATTCTACAAAACACTGAACTCAAAAATTTAAATTACCTATATTATTTTTTATAATATATAATCTTTATAAAGGATTCGAAGGGAATGAATAAAAAAAAATGCTTTATTTCTCAAGATTGTGAATTTGACTAAATCTTTGTTTAATATATTAATGAGGGAATTATAATTTTATTTAAATATATATATATTGTGTTAAAGAGATTTTATAAATATAAGAGAAAGAGAGAAAGCAAAAAATAATCAAATAAGGTGTATTTTAGAATTTTATTAGGAACGTTGTGATCAAAGTGAATAAATAATGAAAATACATAGCGAATTTGATAACTTCATTAATTATACAAATTATATAAAATTATATAGATACGTAGATATTTTTCATTTTTTTACAAGATATACACGAGGTAAAAAATCTCATACTTTTGAAATTATATTATCTTCTCCATTTCTACGTGTCTTCTTTGAAAATCTTTTTTTTTTTGTTTTTGTTTTTTTTTTTTGTTTATTTTTATTTGAATATAAAATTCGAGACAGGAACGATTTTCAGGTTTTCATAAAATATAATATGAATGTCAAGAAAAAGAAAAGGCATAAAATATAAATGCGCCTTGAGGGGGGTAAAAAAAATAACAACAAGGGTGAAATTTGAGGGACTCATGTGATGGATTAGAAATCAAACTGCATTACCACCAGAATTCAATCGATTTTTTTTTTTTTTTGTACCCCCACTCTTTCAACAGACAAGTTTATGGACTGTCAGAAAAGAGCAGGACACGTGCAATTAGTATAAATAAAAGAATAAAAAAAAAATTGCCAACTGAAAAAAAAGTAATAGATCGAGTGCCATTTTGGGTTAAAAGTTAAACCGGCCACAAACAGGAAACTATCCGAAAGATTTGTTCCTGTCGAACTCTGCCAACAGTCAGCAATATATATATATATATATACTGTATATACATATAATTTTAAGTTTAACAGATAGATTCTAACTTCATGAAAAACTTTCGTATCAGCTGAACTATTGGTGTGGAGGAGGAGGATGAAGGAGAGAAAGAGAGAGAGAGAGAGAGAGAGAGAGATAAGGATAAGAATATCCATTAAAACAGAAATAGACGAGGACTTATAAGAAAGTATGGTAAAAATTAAATTTTAAATTAAATTTAATTAATAAAATTGAACTTAAAAAATTTATTCGAAATACAAAATTATTTCCATTTGTAAAGTTACGATATTTTATTAATTTTTTTTTTTTAATATAGTATATATATGTAAATATTTTGCATACATTAACATATTAACATTTATATATCTAATAGTCATTAATAAAAGAAAGGTATAAGTTCAAAGTATTACGTAGTACAATTATTTAGTAGAGAAACTCTTGGGATTGGAAGCAAATATTTTTCTGATTATAGGAAAGGAAAGACAGATGAGATTTAGAAAATCATTAATTAAAATGTGAATAATTTAGACATGTCAAGGAACACTCCCCTTCCCCCATCCAACAAATTTCCAATAAAAATCTCAGACTTTTTTCTACCTATCTAACTACAAACCTAAACATTCTTGACTATAGTGATTACATATCTTTAGTTGCCCCTAAGCTCAACATGAATTAGTTGCCGAAGAGAAAGTCTGGATAGTATGGTGGATGAGACCAAAATATTTCCCAATATATGCAATATCATTCTTTTGAAAATAACAAAAGTTAATGAACTAAAGTGCAATATCTTGCAAACTAACCGGTGTCAAAATTTAACACATATCATTTGAAATGGCTGATTCGATATACATTCAGTACTTTTAAGAGTGGTGCCATTCCACACTTATTGAATGACCTATTATATTTTATTATATTCTAATATATTTCTAAAATCAGAATAATAATTCATCTAGAATGATTTTAATGATTTGATTATGATATTTATTGACATCTGTTATTAAAACATTAATTAATAAAAACTATTTATTTAGCGTATGGCTTTACAGAATTCAAATTAAATCATAAATATATACAAGAAATTAAAAATATAAAATACAACACAAAAATAAAAACTATAACTGTGTCATATACTAGTATATTTTCTCACCTTCAAAACCATCTAATCCGTGAATTTCACTAAACTGTTTTCAAGAACAAAAAAACATACATCCATATGTTCATATACATTTACATAAAATGTTTGCTGATATAATAAGATTAAACATAAAAAGTTAAAATTTGTTAGCATATATAAATAAAGAGAAGAGGCTAACAAATTAACAAACATGAATGGAATTGTTGGTTTCAGACGATTAATTACAGGAGAGGGTCTTTTTTTGAGATAAAGTTGTGATTTTATTATCCCCTTTTGTTATGTCCCCTTCACCCCAAATCAATCAAATTTATTTTATTATTTATGTTAACCATTAAAAACAACCCTCTCGAATTATAATCAATTGTAGATTAAATGTTATTGAAATGTGGGCTAAATAAGTGTGAATTTATCTCTTTTTTGTCTAAAAATATTAAAAACATGAAGGGGGGGGGGAGGAATAAAAAAACAATTTTTAATAGAAATAATAATAAAAAATCATCATTTTTATATTATATATATATATATATATATATCAACTTTTGGTGCAAATCCGGAAACCGGAAGTGGTAGTATTAGCGATCAACGATAGGAAGGGAAGGGTTATTTTCACACCAAATTTCACATGAGGAGATTTTTTTATATATCACCACGAATCATGCACTTTGTATTGGTTTTACCCTCGAGAAAAATCATATTTATTAGTTTTTTCTTGATTTAAAATTATATGACGTCATCCAGTCATTCATGACGTCACAGCCTGGTCTTGCATATATATTATAAATAAAATAAAATTAAAAATGTTTATATTTATTATTTATGTATCCATATCTGTTATTTATTACATTAATAGATATATTAAAATTATTTGAAATTGTTTCTGTAGCTGGAAATTAATTTACTTCAAACCGTCGGTCGGTTCGGACCTGGCCACAGGTCAACTTATTTAGTTTATACAGTGAAGTGTGTGTAACATAATAAATATATATAATCATCAGTAATGTTTGTATTTTCAGAGACAATGAAATATCCTATTAGTCATGAGTTTTTTGTATCTGTCGTTCAAATTACAATTGTACTATTATCCTTGAAATTTGTCTTCTTTTTATTAAATCAATAAAATAGTTGTGTTAAATGGAGGGAGAAATTCAATTATCATATTTCTGTCCTTAATTCAGACTGACCGCCATTCTAGAGGACAAAACCATTGAGGCAACTCTTGTGGCACCCCCTTCTACTATTCTATTCTGTTTTCATACAAACCAAAAAAAAGTAACCAGAATAGATAATCAGTAACATGTATTTCCATTTAATTTGAGATGGCGCGTTCAATTTAAACCCAGTTAATCAGAGAAATTGAAATTACCACTAATTAGAAAGTTTGAATAGGGTAGGGAAACAGGCCATTAGAGTAATTATCCTAAAGTCTAACTAAATAAAAAGAAGTTTAAAAAGGCTATATAAATAACCTGAATAAATATAGAAAAATGAAATGGAACAATACTCGAATTAGTACACTTCTTTTTCTAATAATCCTTTGTTTCTGGTGCCGTCAAGTCATGTGATAATAATTCATGTCACTATAAATTTTCAAAATAGTTAAACAAATAATTTTCAAATTTTTTTTTTCTGGTTCTGAAAAAAAAACACGTATAGAATAATTCATTCCTCTCGAGAAATTGGGCATAATGAGCAACCATCATTATCTACGTTTATGGGCCATGAGCCCTTCGGGAGCTCACAAAGTCGTTCAAGCGCTCCAAAAAAGAGACTACTCCTCATTCCCTCTCCGACACACACAAACTCTTACTATATTCATGAGCTGATGTAACTAAATCGTCAAGGTTCTATTTTGTTCCCTTCTTAGTGTTAGTGGGTTTTTTTTCACCACTGGGTCAATTCTACTTTCCTGACAATTAGCTTAGTTACAAAATTAATTTGTTGTGGCAAACAGTATTAGAGCTATTAAATTATTTTCCTCACCTCGGAGAGAAAGTCTTTATTTTTGCCAAGCTATTAAAACCAACATTCATAACGACATATTGTAAAATAAATTGAAGAGGTATCTTTTGTTTTTATATTTCACTCTAACAGAAGGAAAGAAAAATAATAAGAAAAAGACATTACATCATCGATTATAAAGATACATTTTTCATTATTATTATTTATATAAAAATCCAATATAATCCAGTATAACATGTTAGGAGTTGAAAAAAATAAATAAATAATCTCTTAAACAATTCAAGCTAAAATTATTAATTTATCAATTGATTAGTTAGAATATTTTTTATTTATCACTATATCTATATATAAGGCACATCATTTTCTGGATCATTTAGAACAGCTATTCTCAAAGGGGTCCATGTGGATCCCCTGGGGGTCTATGAGACTTCATGGGGGTCTATGATCACCAAGGGGTCTATTGGGGGTCTATGGATGTCTCTTTAGTAAAAACTAAATTAAAAGGGGAGATTTAAGAATAAAACTTAGCAATTTTAAAATAAAAGAAATCGCACAAAAACGTCAAGTTCATCCATCACACTAATATTATAATTTTGTAAAATATTAATGTTTTTTTTATTATTTGTTAAATTTAATCATTAAAAATATAGATATAATTATTGATATTTCAGTTTCTTTCTTCTATGCAATTTCCCCTCATTTTGCTATTACTATGTGTTTTAAAATGAGTCGTCTGTGGTAACTTTTGCACACACACAATTAGATGTATATATATATATATATATTCCTTAGGTAGAGGGTCTATGAAACAAATAAAATTCCTACAGGGGGTCTATAGAAGAAAAAGTTTGAGAACCCCTGATTGAGAACCTCCCAAACCATAATATAACATATGGAAACTTGGCCGGCGCACTGCCGTGCGCATAGATCTATGTCCTATTGAGTCCAGTTCCAATTATATAAATTATCAGTTCATCAATGTTATATTTATCAAATAATCAGGAAATAAAATAAATAAATATATAAAAAAAATAAAGGAATAAATTCATTCATATTGATGTTTAAAATAACAAATAATAAATATCAGCAATAATTTGAAGAAAGGTTTCGGTGATATTGGAGTTCTATCTGGAGTGTCTAACTTATATTTGGTTTTCTTAATTTTTACTATCTCGCCAGAGATAGTATTGCGATCACGAAAATTTTCGATGCTGAGATTTTGATGTTTTTATACGTTTTGAAGGTTCCTGAATCATTTTCACTAAGGTTGAGAAAAATGTCTGTGTGTGTGTGTGTGTGTGTGTGTGTGTGTGTGTATGTATGTAACCAAGTTACGCAAAAACGGTCAGAGCTAGAATGATGAAATTTGGTACATGGGCATTATTCAAAATTCATAGTTTTCTATCAACTTTTGAGAAATGTAGCTCAACCGGAAGAGGGTCATTACCTTCAACGTTTTGATTTTTTTTTCCTCTAAAGTGCCCGTAAAAATAAAGATATATTTTTGATAATTTTTCACATGATTAAAAATTGTATAAAACTGCTATATATAGAATTTCAGCTTGATTGAATCGCGGAAAGTACCAGAATTAATTTTTTAACACTGCAAATCTCACGCCCCAACAAGTGACGTGGTTCCATCAACAAAGAGTCAAATATGCGCTGGTTTAATAGATATTATTTATTAATTTTAATTTATAATTTATAATTAATTAAATTTAATTTAAATATAATATATTATGTTATTTAATCCAATTCAAATTGCGAGATAGTCGAGTGGAGACACTCCAGCTAATTTGATCATGCATTCTTTTATAACTTCTACAAATTTTATGTTCTAAATATATATATATATTGTTTAATGTAATGTTCGGGACCTCTAAAAGCGTATGACTAACGTGACCATTTATTTTTTTTCCTAAAAACGGGACATTTTTTAATTTTCGGTAATAGTTTGGGGAGGCTATAAAGAAAACATATTTTTCATTATTTCTGTTTATTACAATGAAAATAACTGAAAAATATAGTAAATAATATAACAATAACTTAATATAATAATAAATTTAAAATATGGGACAAGCTACCTGAAAACGGGACGTATGGTCACTTTACGTATGACCCATATTCCGAATAATTGGGTTATCTGGTCCTGCATAACTATCAAAGAATAAATAAACATATTCCTGAGAAGTATATCAAACAAAGTAACTAAAACTAAACTTAAATTTCAAATTAGGAGAAAAAATACTACTGTTATATCAATAAACACCTGTTTATACTAACCTATTTTTTTATTAAAATGAATTCTTTCATGCGGAGAAAAGCTTATTCAGGTTGACTAACAATAAGAAAAATTGTACTCCTATTAACCTAAATGATTTAGAAAATTTGATTCGATTATAAATGAAAAAACACCCAACATGAAAGAATTCTCGTTGATAAATTTTCCATAATAAAAGATGACCCATACATCAATAACCTGTCTTCTATTCAATGGAAACTAATGGTTTTATTATGGTTATTCAAAATTAAATATATATTGTCTAAAAGTCCGATGACTTGAAAGGGATGGTCACCCTAAAAGAGAAATTAACTCCGAATAGAAAATAAATTATCGTTTTCAAAATTCATGAAACAAAAAGCAAGTTAAGAGAGAAAGAAGGCGTGGATGTATATAAAAAAAAGAGAGAGAATAAAAAATAAAAATGACGGAAAGAAGAAAAAGGAAAATGAATGAACGGAGAATAAAAATCATAAATAATTCAAAGTAAACAAAACGTGGATCAAGAGGAGAATAAATAGTTATTCGTCTAATAGGATTAACTAAGACATTAGAGCAATAAATATTGGTGAAAAAATAGCTTAGGTGGAAATTTAAAGTAATTATACCCTTAAAGAGTAGAGAATTCAGGGAAAGTGTACGAGGTGGGGGTGAAAAGTCGACTAAAGTGAAGTGCTACTGTAGAGCTTAGGATCTAAATGGACTTTCTACTGATATTTTATACACCTTATCTGCCTTTTTGTTTAGAATTTAGCCTATTTAGTAGCTCATTTGCTCCTCTCCGCCTCCACATAGAATACCATCCTCGACGAATGCAATTAAGTGCATTCCAAATTTATTTAAACACGCTTTTTTTATTTATTTATTTTTTCTTACGGTAATTTGATTTAGTTAATAATTTTATCAAAATTATTTTTCAATTATTATTATATGAATTTATCCAGGTATTATTGTTATTATTATTATTATAAATATAAATTTTTTTCTTAATGTCTCAATGGAAACAAAAAAAGTCTGGTAAAGAAACAATTATTATTGAAATTTAAATATAAAAGAGAGAAAGAAGACAAATTCATTTCTATCTATTCATAAAGTTGTTTTTTCACTTTATATTACAATTTTTATTGTTGTTTATTTCATATTTTATTGTTTTTTACTGTATAATTAATTTCATCTCATACTGCACTGAAAGGGGGGGGGGGAATCCCTATCTCCGAGGAGACCATATTATTATGGAATCAAGGAGTATGGCTGTGCATCGATAAAGACAACTCTATACACCTTGATAGAATTTCTATTTTATAAATGATAAAAAAATAAAGTGAATTACAATATAAATACTACTACTGCTAATAATAATAATAAAAATAATATTAATAAGTTTCTGCGTCTTTAGTACATCCCAATAAAGGGCAGCGCATATCAAGTCGGTTGCGGCCTAATCAGGATAAAGGTGTTCTCTGATCAGTACAAAAGATACTCTCAAGTATTATCTTGATTTTCTTCATCGGAGGTGCTACTTTTTATTTTAATTTTAATCCCAAAGACTGGATTTCGTCCCATAGAGAAATTCCCTTATCAGTAGTGAGACCTGGACCACGAGGATGAGAATCAGAGACCCGTTGACTGCATGTGGTGTCTTTATAATATTATTATTAATAATAATAATAATAATAAAAAATAAGAAATCAAAATTTAACACCAATTTTGATCAATTATTTTTATTTTAACTTATATACTAGAAGAGATGAGAATTGGAAAATTTTGAATAAATTATATCTGTAAATGGACTAACACTCTAAAATTCAACAATTAAATAATAATGAATTATAATTTTTTTTTAATAAAAAATCAGTATCATTATTTATAATTTACACACCCCATATACACATATCTTAAATCTTTTTAGATCACAGGCACCTGATATATAATCAATAACTGAATAAATAAATAAAATATTTATAGAATTAATTATAGATTTAAGGTATTAATTTAAAAATGAAATAAAAATGAGAGCATAGCTAAATGAAAGTTAAAAAAGTGGCCTGGTATTTTTTTTTTTTTAATAGGTGGTTTAATCAAATTAAAGTTTTTCTTAATTTCAAAAAAAAAAAATAAAAAATAAAAAATAAACATTTATTAAGAACTTAATTAATTTTTTAATTACTATATATAATGAACTTTTTGAAAACATCTATTTACGTTATAAAACAAATTATATTACTTTGAAGTAATTAAATTATCAAAGTTTATATTCCTTCTAAGGGAAGTTTATATTAAATGTGAATTAGAGTAAAAATATATTTTAGTTTTATTCATTTATTATTACTTTCATCTATTTGTGAATACGTACATACATGCCTTTACTAGATTTTTTTTTGTGTTTTTGGTAGTTTAATTATTTTTCATTAAGTATTCTAATTATGGTGAAAATTACAAGTTTTTTTTTATCAATTCAAAGTTTTGGGGAAGTTTCTATTTTTAAATTTTTATATATAAGAAACTTTTCCGATAACTGGTCCACAATCGTAAACTGGGACTGTTTGCGAGCAGTCTGCTTTAATTATGTAGTGGAAACAGATACCTTAGTGTATTTTTAGAAACCATCAAGGAAATAATCAAAAGATCTACAATTTATTGGATTAATGGAAAACCTCCCTAAAAGCTTATTAAAAATATTGTTAACGGTATCATGTTTTTGGATTCTATAATAGTGAAGGGAATAAAGTTTTTTTTTTTTTTTTTTTTTTGTACTTGTGTATTTATTTTATTATTGGTGTAGATATCAGTGCCGGCGCGAGTTAATAAGCCGCCAGGCGAAATTAATATAACTAAATAATTTGGCCCCCTAGAAATAAAAACATAGAAAATAAGGCGTTCATACGAATTAACACCCCAGGCAGCCTTGATACATGCATACTAAGGCCCGATTCACACACAAGTGGCGTATGGCACTGGCGTGGTTCTGGCGTGGAACAGGTTTGTTAATGTAATTGCGTTAGCTTATGACTCAATACACACAGATATGGCGTGTTGGAGGCGTGGAAAATGGCACGAAGACCACTCCACTCCGACGCCACCGGTGGCTCGTAGGACTGGCACGCCACTTCTAGACCATTTCATTATTCATTTCAACTTTTTAATCAAATTTTATATTTTGCCAGCATTTAATTTTAAAAACGTGTTTTTTGTGTTATCATCATTGTTAACGCCTCTCTCTGATTTTGATTTATTTATTTAATGTCAATTTATTTTTATATAATTTTTATAATTTTTTCTTTCATATATATATCTTTATATATATATTTTACTAGCTGATCAGAACCACGCCAGAACCACGCCAGTGCCATACGCCACTTGTGTGTGAATCGGGCCTAAGGCCGCGGTGTGGTATGTGAGAAAGAGAGTTGGATGAAGGTTGTTCAGGATAAGAACGGTTGGAGGAATGAGGTTGTTGCGGACAAAAACTTCCGATTCCCAAAAGAAATAGATAGATCAATTTTATTATTATTATATGTGTTTATTTATTTAGGTGTATGCTTTGTTGATTATAATTGCCATATTTAGGACATTCTAACGAAAAAATACTGAAACTTTTGTTCAATTATTTGAAGAATAATGAATCTTTTGTTATTTAGACAAGAGTGTATATATCTATTTTAGCTCGTGTCTTAAAATCATGGTTAACTTTATAGGAAAGAGGGTGTGAGGACGTTTTTTTTTCAGTCAACTTTACGTTAATAATTATCAAACTTCAACCATTATGTCGATTTTTTGTTTTAAAAGAGATGGATGGATTTTGTTTTTTGGATGACCACTAGAAATTCAATTCGTTAGGCTCGACTTTGCAGACATAATAGGGGAGTTAAATATATATATATATATATATACTTGATATCCACCGTCACATCGAAATCCAGAGGCGGAAAGTGGATTTCCTTGTTAATTTTACAAATATATTTATGTTAAAAAAAAATAGAACAGGAGTATGGCACGGAAGAGTTTAATGGGTAAAGGGACAATTGCCATCCGAGACAATCTCTTCAACCTCTTCCCCTTTTCTCACCAATCCTTCTGTCACTTTGAAATTTTAATCAAAAAATAAATATGGGTTATTAATTATTATCCACGATTAAACAAAATATATAGTAATTGACATTAATATTTAATAATAATGAAATCTATATATATTAAAATAATCTTATAAAAACATTTACAAAAATATGTAAAAATTAGTTTCTGCGAGATAATATAAACAATTAAAAACAGAAATCAATATTTAATGTATTATTTAGAGATCAAGAGATGAATGATTATGGGAGAATTATATTAACTTTTTTTATTAGTCGTAGTTATTTTAATTTGATAATATCTTTTCATGCTTTTCACGAATAGAAAATTTGCTCAGAACCTTTATAAATTATTAAAATAATAATAATATAATATATATATATATAATATCTATGTTTATATATATAAATAAATTAATAAATATAAATGTGCATGGAATAATCAGTATTGAAATAATTAAAAAAAATAAATTAACATTTCATTCTAAATAATTATAATAATAATTAAATGTATATCGTTATGAATAAACATAGATATTTACCTTTATTTAATAGTAAACGCTAATTTTCTTAACTTTCATTAATTTTTTTTTTTTTTTTAACAATTTAAAACAACCTGAGTAATTTGACTTTATATATATATTTATTTATTTAAGTTTCATTGAAAGTTTTTATTATTATGAGATGTTATTTCCGGGTTATTTTCACGTTTTATTGTGAGATAAGTCTCAGCGTTCAAATTTCCATTTTGGCGCCATTTTTAAGAGAGTGAGTCTTGTCTGTGTGAGGAAGAGTCAATTTTGTAATTTTGGGTTGAATGGAGGATAATTTATGACTTACTGTGTTCTGAAACTCTGAAGTATCCTCGACACTAGCGCCAACACTGAAAAACGTTTTGTTCGTACAACTCGTCAAAATGAGCCCAAATTTCACAATAAAACGCAAAAATAACCCGGAAATAACTTCTGATATATATATATATATATATATATATATATATATATATATATACAGAATGCATGTTTTTAATTGAATTTTAAAATGTAATTTTATTGGAATGAATATTTTAAATAACAATTAGTATATCCAAATATTTATTTATTTTATTTTACCTTAACAAAGATTTTTAAAAGATTTTAAGAATAAAATATTTATTTTGTTTTTGAAAAAGGCTTTAAGGGTTATCATTTCGTCTATATTAAAGTAAATACCAAAAAAACAAATGAAATCTCAGGTAGAAATACAAAAAAATCAAACGATTAAGATTTCTAACTACAATCTTTCTGCCTCTCTCCACCAAGAAGTATTCTAATCATTTTATTTGTTTTTCACTTTACAAAATAAATAAATAAATAAATGAAGTATCTTGCGTGCGCGGTTTATATCGTTTAAAAAACAAATAGAATCATGGACAAAAGGAAAAGTTTTTTTTTTCTTTTTATTTTTATAGCTGGAAATTTCTTGATTCAAGATGGTTGGAATTCTTTCGGGATCTTCTGCTGCTGGTGCCCTGCGGCCGTGTTCACCCACCGACCTCACTGATAATTTATAACCCACTTAGAATTTTATTTTAAAGCTTTTTTTTTATCTTGTTTATGCCTTCAAATGAAGGATCTTGTAAAAATTTATTCATTCATTTTACTTAAAAGTAAAAAGATGATAATTTCTTATTTCTTTTCCATGACATTTTATTTATTTTTAAATTTGGACCTTTTTGTGTATATATAAAGTATTTTATTTATATAAATAATGTAGATTTAGTATTTTAAAGTTATATACATTTTTATCCGACTTGGGAGAATAAAACGTTAAGGAGAATTAATTATTGTATTGTAATTTATATTTTAAAGTCGTTTGACTTTAACAAATGAGATTAGATTTAGTTTTTAAAATTTTTCTAAAAAATGATATGGCTGAGATTATATAATGAAGAGCTAATTACATAATCTCTGTGCATTTTTAATTATACTTAGGAATATAAATTCTAGAAGGTTAAAATGGGCAGGAAATTCAGAGGAAAGTTTATTTATGGAAAAAGCAATTGGTTAACAATTGATAAACAAAAATTGCGGAGAGTATAATGAGAAAATAGGAGAAATTGGGTTAGATGGCAAAATTAATATACCAGGTATACCGATATGAAGTGAACGTAAGATACAAATGTGTCAATAAGAACATTTGTTGTGAACGAGCTTTAATTTTTTTGTTGTTTGGTTGGTATGACACCTGCCAAACATATTTAATATACATCAAGTCATTGAACAAACAACATCATATTTTTTATTGTGTTAAAAATGTCGAAATTGGTATCAGAAAGTGATGATTTGCGGAAAGCATTAATTTTTTGTTTTCATTTGAAGAAAAGTGCTGCAGAGTTGCATCGAATGCTTGTTGAGGTATATGGTGATCATGCTCTATCAGAAGCAACATGCAAAAGATGGTTTAAACGATTCAGAGATAATGATTTTGATGTGAGAAATGAAGAACTTGGAAGACCATCGAAAAAGTTTGAAGACGCCGAATTGCAAGCAATATTGAATTAAAATGATACTTCTAGTCAAAAGCGAATGATAGAAATGTTAAATGTTGCATAACAAACAATTTCTGGGAGCTGCTACCCCACCCTCTGTATTCGCCAGACTTGGCCCCTTTCGACTACCAATTGTTTTTATCGATGGGCCACGCATTGGATGTCTCAATGTCTGATTGATTTGTTTCAAAAGACGAATATTTCTATTGGCGTGGTATCCATAAATTGTCAGAAAGATTGTCAAAATATGTAGAAAGCAATAGTCAATACTTTGGATAAAATTGTTTTTACTTTTCCATTCAAAATTAGTGTTTCATTTTAACAAAAAAAACGCTCGCTTCATACCGGTAGACCTAGAAAGGCAGATTAAGCCAGAGGTTCCCAATCTTTTCTGGTTTTCGGCTCCCTAAATAATCAGATTTTTCCGAGGCTCGCTTAATACTTCAGATTTTTATATAAATTGTTTACTTTCTTGAAAAATTGGAAAATTTTCCTTTTGTAAAAGCGATTACCCATTTAACAAAAATTAAAAAGCTTACAAGATTGTTGGCGTAAAATTTCAAGTATTAGAAAATCTAATTGAATATTTCGCGGCGCCCTAATGACGGCATCGCGGCTATAGAACATTTTGTTTTCTATTTGTAAACTTGTTTTTTCTTGTTTATTTTTTATAAAAAAAATGTAATTGCATTACAGCGATCATTTTCAATATTCAAACGCATAAAAAAATGAACTCTCTAGCACCATGGAACAAGAAAGATTAAGTTTTGTTAAGGTTGTTGAACATCGAAAATAATAGGTATTTGAAAAGATCTTAATATTAATGAAATTATAAATCAATTTGGAAACATTAAACAAAAAAAAAGTAATTTAATAATACATTGATCATTAATAAGCTTAATTATATTTGATATTTATACATTTATACAATGAATTTATATTTCCATTAAACTTGATTGCTATTTGATAAATTAATAAATTGATTTATTTAATTTGTTTATTAGAAGATCAAATGAGCTACGAATTGAATCAAATAATTCAAAGAATTTAATCAAAATATACTATAATAATATATATATATTGTATCTAAATAAAATATATTTTATACTATTTTTTTAATAATCTTATTATTATATCCAGTAGTGGCTTAAAAGTTATGCGTATTTGGTTCGCGGCTATAGCCTCAGGTCACCAATATTGGAGATAAAAATGTTTTTATTTGAAAATATAAATCAATCATTGAAAAGTCATCATTTAGACGTTTAACAGTTTTATCAATAATTTTATGAAATTAAATTTATTTTAATGTTTCCTGTACATTAAGAGATCCACTTTAGTAAAATTTAGAAAAAGAAATAAAGAATTGGTCCTAATATTATCATCTTCGCCGGTGTCAAGATTTGTTGTTAATAAAAATAATTATCTTATCTGACTATTTCTTTATACTTAATGTTTATGAAATTAACATATTTATAATCGTAGATCTTTTTTAAAAGATTAAATTAAAACACTGAAAAGTTCAAAGTTAATTTATATACATATTTGCTTTATGCGCATTTCTGTTTTTACAGAATAAAGCTTTTGGCAATGAATTTATAGTAAAAATCATAAAGCAGATTTAAATGTAATGAGAATTTAAATGTAATCAGGAGATCTTTAGAATGATTTGTTTCTGGACTCCAAGTACATGAATTTAACAATCCTTTCCTTACCAAATTAAAGCATACTCTATATTATATCAGCTGATATTAAATTTCAAAATATAAACCTTAATAAGAATAAGTAATAAATTCAAGTTGAGATAATGATGTATCAACCGAAATGTGCATAAAGCAAAGATACCAATTAACTCGAAATTTTACCAAGTGTTTTAATTTAAAATTATATTATTATATATATAGTTTTATAATTTAATATTAAGTTTAATTCAAATTTTGTCAATACTTTAGACTTTGTGCATATAATTTTAGGTAAAAGATAACAAGATGGCACCTATATTTCGTCTCTCCCTCAGTTATCTGCATCTGATATTGTATGATCGCACTTCGTCTACCAGTAATTTCTAATTTAAAAATTCACTTTGTTTTTATATAAACGGCGCCCAACAGTTTCGATGTAGGTGTAGTCTATAAAACCACTGGGTGTAGGAGCGCTACTGTATATCTAGTATAAATGTAAGAGAACACGCTGACGTCACCGGTAGGCAAGAAACAAGTATGGTTTACCAATTGAGTAGCGTATGATTGTGAAAACTGATTAGTATTTGGGGAAAATATGGGCTTGTTTGGAATTTCAAGGCACTTCCACTAAATTGTTGTTTAATTAGGTCTTAAAAATTTTATAATCGTCCTTAGGAAAATTAATTGCATCTCTTATCTCAAGAACGTTCCATTGCCAACATCCTGTGATTTTCCTAGGAAAATAGCGGATGTAAATATAAAGTGTTCTCGCCTATATTATAATCAAAGATGTAATTCCTTAAAGAATACTACAATTTCAATCAATACTAAAGAAAAGAACCACAAGAATTGCAAAAAAAAAATATATTCAAATTTATTTTTTAAAAAAGAATTACTTTAATATTTTTTAATCGTTTAAATAATATTAAGAAACATTCATAAAAAAGTATAATAGAAAATATCTAAATAATCTTGTAAGACAGGTGGTCATTTATTAAAATATTTTTTTGAAAATTATCCCTTTTTCTTACATTTATTTATTCAAATCTAAACCTCTCTGATTTTCGCTTAAGCGACGTTTTGTTAACATTTATAATCCCTTTCGCTCAAAGTGAATCTACTTAGTTTGACACAAACAGGGTCTGCAGTGTTATTCTCCCTTCTTTTCTCTATTCTTTGTGTTAAAAAAGAAGCAGATGATCACGCAGTCTGTTTGATAAATGCGGGATGTTTTTAGATTCTCAAATCCACCAAGATATCTCTACTATATATTGCTCTTTACAAGAAAAAGAATGATTAAGAAAGTTGAGTTTTCTTTATCATATAATTTGCTAGATACAGTAAAGAAAATTTCGCATTGTATTAAGACAAAGTATGTTTTTACATCAAATTTATAACATTCTGTTAAATTTTGTTTTGTTTTTGTAGTACATATATATTTTATTAAATTTAATCAAGTCATAAAATGGAAAGTTTCTTTTTATTCTATTTTTTTTTCCAAGTGTGAAAATAAGTTGACAACTAAAAGGAATCATTTAGAAAATTAAATGAAAATTAATATTTTAACTAAAAAAAAAAGAAAAATTTACTTTATTTATTTCATTTTCTAAAACTAGTCATGTCAATAACTAAAATAATTGCTTTGTACGTTTTCACAAATGAATTTCACTCTCTCGATCATTCAAGAGTTTAATTTGCTGATCGTAGAGGAAATAACAAGTAAATAATTAAAATTTAGCAATATTGGTTGATTTAGGTACATAAAAGGGGAGATCATGGGATTCGATTTAAACTCGAGGGCCTGCATTGGAATTTTTAAGCTGATTTTAATTTTAATATAATTATCCATACGTATATTAATTGTAATATATTGCTATATATAATTTATATATATATTATGTATAAAATGAAATATTGATAAAAAATAAAATATTTTATCAATTTTTTTTTAGTTAAAATATTAATTTTCATTTCATTATAAAAATTTCTTTTGAATATTAACTTATTTTCACACTTAAAAATCATATAATTGTGTAGATGCCAGTCTGTAGGTATAGTTTAGATTAATCATTTTTTTTCATAAACTATAAGAGAAAAAAAAATGAGAATGTGATTTACATAAAAGTAAATATATATATATAAGTAAAATAAATGATTTTATAGAAATAAATCAATTATTGTTAGAAAATTAGACCATAAGATTAATATTTTAAGAAGATTCTAGTTATGTGATATAAATTAATTAAATGTTTTACAAGAGAACTAATATTGGACTTTAAGTTAAGTAGTTTACGAGAAATTTTATACTTAAAATGTTAGATTCAGCTGATAATATGAATATTGTTTAAAGCTTTGAGGATGAAATTGAGCGGACCAAATTTTGGAAAAGGAACTTTTCGAGGATTAAATGAATTAATCAACTTTTGCTGGAAAGAACTATTGATTTTAGGGGATGTAGTGCGTAATAGAAAGACGTTTGTTGCCATGTAAGCTAAAGGAGATGGTCTATTCTAGAATGTTTTACTTGACTAATAATAAAGACGATAATGAAGAGAATTATCACCATCAAATGACAGAAACATGGATGAATTATTTAAATAACTTCTGTTGAAACTTCTTATTTACTTGGCGTAAAGTAATAAAAAAATAACTAAAATGTTAGGGGTTGGTAACCTTATTGGTCAATGCTACTAACTTTTTGTTATATTGAAATTGATGATGAGAACATTCATTTTCAGTCGAACTACCTTCCAACTCTCCCCTTAAAGAATTTTTTCCCTCACCTCCCCCCACCCCCTTAAAGAATTCTTTCTAGCAAATTGAATATGCTTGCTTTTTTTGGTCTGCCTATATGGACTGGATTAATTCTATTCATGAGATGTCACAAATTTGGTTCAGAAGAGAAGGGTATGCTCTTAAATACGTCCTTTCAAGGATTTCACTAAGGGCTGATTGAATCTCCCCTCATTTAGATCGAATCGATTTGCCCTATCCAATTTGCTAAATGTCTAGATAAGCTAGATCAACCACACCTTAATCTACATAGAGAGGTTATATATTTCCAACAGGAAATTGATATCATTTTAAGTGGCGGATGAAAGACAACTCCAATAATTTTCACAGGTCGGCTTGGCAACATTGAAATTGATTTATTCGATCACATGAAAATCCATTAAAGTATATTTGAAAGCTTATTTATCATTTCAGGGCCAGTTATTCATTTAGTATTTGATAAATTCTTTGAATTCCAACGTACTTAGATTATTTCATTCCAAACTGGAATGAACACCCCATATAAGTAACCAACAAAAAAAGAAACCCCACCAAATAACATTTCTTAGTTTTCCATCGAATACAATTATTAACCCCATCCAAGTGAATTATACGCAAATGTGAAGAATACAATTCAAATTGTGTAAGTGAAAAAAAAAATTAAATAAAATAAAAAATTCAACAAAATTTCTTAAAGAAAAAATAATATTCCTAATTATGGGAAAAATTATTTATCACTAAAAGCATTAAAAAAAACATTTATAGGGTTATGGGGTGTGACTTTTATGTCTCCTGTCTGTTTTTGTTCTCGCAACGTCACTTAATGGTACGCTTTTCTTTATAATTAATTTTTTTTTTCTCTCTACCCACTCTTTTTCTCTGTTAATTTTATCTAAACAAATAAATGAAAGAATTAGTTTTGTATTCAAATGGTAATAAGAAAGGAAAAAGCTTCAACTTCTCAGTCGCGGAGAATTTTTTCTTTTCTATATCATTTTTTTTTTTTTTTTTTTTTCAAATAAAAATAAACAAACTTATGTAGATAGACTGATTTAAGTAAAATTATTCATTAACTTATTAACTTAAGTTTTTGTTAGTATAAGAATTTTTGTCCTGTTTCAAAGATTTTACATTTTATAGTTGAAAAGAAACATTCCTTAATTATAAATATTAAATATAGTATGTTTTTTTTTTTATTTTTACTATATAAGTATTACTTTTATAGGAAAATAACCCGTTTAATTATAAACATGATGTTAGTTCGCTAATTTCAATATTAACACATGAATGTCATAAATTCTATTAATTCACCAGAAATTTAAGAAATCTAAACTTAAAAATTTCAATAAACATTTTACATCCAAAAAAAAAGAATATCAATACATTATTTTCATCTTTTCTTAATAATTGAAAATAAATTAAAGAAATTACTAATTTTAAAATTGAATTAGGAAAAAATCATAATAAAAAAAATCTCACAACGAAATTCGGAAAATTATTAAAATGAAAAAAATTATTTGTTAATTTAAATATAAATAAATAAAAAAAAGGTGGGATGCTGTTTATCTGAATTTTTTAAACACAACAGTGAAAAGTTTTAAGTATTAATTAACTATCAACGAAACAAAATTATTTAATTAATAATCAATCACTTAATGAAATTCAAAATTAAAATGTAAATGTTACTCGAAATGAATTAAAAAAATTTTTCAATTTTTTTTTTTTTTTCTTTTTTTCATTTAATGATCGGCAAGAGATGAATTTTGTATATTAACATTAAAATCAATCAATCAATCAAATATTTCTCCTGAATCTTCAAGAGTATTATCACAACTTTCACTTCACATCCTTTTTGTAAATTATTGCGATAAATATTATTAAAATCGTTCATAAGTTACATTATTCCATCTTTTATTACAATAAACAAATTCCCAGTTAAATAAGTTGACCTGTGGCCAGGCGCAGAACCGAGCGACGGTTTGAAGTAAATTAATTTCCAGCTACAGAAACAATTTCAACTAATTTTAATATATCTATTAATGCAATAAAAAACAGATATGGATATAACATAAATATTTTTAATTTTATTTTATTTATAATATATAAGTAAGAGCTGGCTGTAACGTCATGAAGTGCTGGGTGACGTCATATAATTTTAAATTAAGAAAAAACTAATGAAGATGATTTTTTTCCGAGGATAAAACCAATACAAAGTGCATGATGAGAGAGATTCGTGGAGATATATAAAAAATCTCCTCATGTGAAATTTGGTGTGAAAATAACCCTTCCCTTTCTATCGTCGATCGCTAATACTACCACTTCCGGTTTCTGGATTTGCACCAAAAGTTGATCAATTCATCCTACTCATGCATTAAGTAAATATACCAAATTTCATTAAAATTCGTTAAGCCGTTCAAGCTGTACACATCTATACGGACGGACGGACGGACAGACATCATGCTAAAAATACTTTTTTCTGTTAAGAAAATGCATGATTCGTGGAGATATGTAAAAATCTCCACATGTGAAATTTGGTGTGAAAACAATATATCCCTTACTATCGTCGGTCGGTAAAAATTAAAGATATTTTACTAAATATTGGATGGAATTTTCCTAAGTTTTTGAAAAAATTGAAATAAAGTGTAAAATTAAAGATGTAAGTGAGGTAATATTAGTGAAAAAGTAGTTGTAACATCTGAGTCATATACATCATTATCTATTTTCATTCATTCCATTTTCGAATAACTTTTATTAATTGAGCTTACACTGTTGACATACACACAGCTCAAGGGACTTTAAAACGTGTATTTCCTTTAAACACTCGAATTCAAATTTAAAACCGATCATATTACTTCTCCTTTCTATATACATGATTTATGTATATCCATAAATAGGTAATTGAATTAATTTTTTTTTAAAATTTAATTGGATCAATTATACAAATTGGCATTTAAACCACAAAAGGAATTTCGCAAAATTTCACATATCATTAATAAGATTATTATTAGTAATATTATTATTAATCCGATTATAAATAAAATACCATGTAAGCTCAAACCACTTATTCATAATCATTATTATAAAGGATCCTTAATGAAAGGGGATGATAGAATCAAGTAATTTTGATAATACGTTTTAATCACATAAAGACATCGTTTACCTGTCCAACGATTGCAAAATGATAGAAGATTGTATTTCTCCCACTATTTTGCAACTTTGTTTCAAATGACCCATCAGGCCCTGTCTTAATTTAATTACAATCAATTTTTTCTATTTTCTATTTTCATATTTTGAATTTCTACATACCTTATGTGATTCCGACTACAAAACATCCCAACTGCGCATGCAGTTTAAATTCAATCCTAGACCAACTAATTATCCTAAACATGATTTTCTAATAATCTGATTTAAATCATTCCGCGATTAACACCATTATATCATTAAAACATGCTATTGTTATAAATATATATATATATATATATATGTAAAATATTTATATTTACCTCCACCTACTTATATCACCCTCTAGCGGACATCTAATTACTCATTTATTATTTATCTATTTATATGTGTTATCGACATCTAATTTTACAAATTAATTTTCAAGTTTATTTCTTTTAAATTATTTTACAAGTTTATAAATAAAATACATATAAATGGATAAATAATAAAATGAGTAAAATTAGATGTCCGCTAGAGGGTGATATAAGTAGGTGGAGGTAAATATAAATATTTTACATATATATATATATATATATATATATATATATGTTACAAAAAACACGGGAATTCAGATACTAGTTGAAACTATTTACCATCATTTGGGTATATCTTAAAAGTAGAATCTATTTTATTTTCTGACGAAAATATGGCAAAATAATTAATTAATTAAGAGTACTCAATTCTGTAGTTATTAATTAATAGTTCAGCAAACTATAAATCGTGGAAGTTACATCATGACAATGCTAAGATCTACACCCTATTTGGTGTAATGAATTTCTTGACTAATTATGTCATCAGATAGCTTCCTCGGTCACCCTACATCCCAGATCTCGCTCCTTCATACTTTATTCCGCTTCCAAATTCACCAGGCTACATCGAGGGTGTAGTAAAACATTCAAGTTACCATGAAACCTTTAGAGATTGACATAATCGCTGGAAACGCTATGTTGATGTAAAAGGGACATATTTTGAATACTACTAAGCCGTTGTGTCAAAATTTTGAAAAAGTTTAAAAAAAACTCATTCCTATTAATTCCAGAACAAACCTTGTATATATAGAATGGCAGATAAATATAAATATTGTTGTTTGTCAATCATACTGGGTAATAAAAAGAGAAAATGATAACTTAACCAATGAAGACTCGAACTAATATTATTTTCTCTCTTTATTCAGTTTCTAATGAGATAAGAAAAACAAAAAAAAAAAAAAATATTTGCCTATAGATAATTGAATTTCCTTGTTTCGAAGGTTTCCTAAAAATAAGAAAAAAGTTTCTCAAAAAGGAAAAACTTCTCTATATAATAATAATCATATTTTGCATGTATTATTTCATAAAATGTTATTCATTTTTTTCCTTCTTTTTAAAATATTTATCAAACTGATATCTTGGATATCTCACTCAGATGATATAATTTTTACATATATTTTTTTTTCTTTCGTTTGTATTTTAACTTTTAAAGAGAAAGAAGAAACCATTCAACCTGATGTTTTACTTTCGTCCCAATTAAAATAAAATAAAATCCCAATAAAATAAAATTCGAAAATTATAAATAAAATATTTTAGAGTTTTAGAATAATAATTAAAAATATAATAAAATAAACGGCATTTCTATAAAAAAAAAATTGAGTCATAAAATGAAAAACTTAATAAAATTTAAGTAACTTTAATAAACTGAAATAATCTAGAAAAAAATAAATTTTATATTTGATGCAAAAAGAATAATTATTTAAGAATATTAATATTATTTAGTTTTTGATTATTTTATTTATATCTAAATATAAAGTGAAGGTAAAAAAATAATAGAGTATATTAAAATATAATATATTAATAAAAAAAATTTAAGGTTGAATTTTTAAAGTAAAATACCATTTTAATAATAAGTAAAGAGGGAAAGATCAGGATGTTAAATTCAATTAAAAGTATGTTGGATAAAATTGATTCTTTCTCTTTCCCTCTCTTTATAACTATACACCGAGATATATAAAATGGGTTTTTGAATATAGAATAACATTATAACGGAATTATTCATTCTATAGTTAATTCGTTGTAGCAAATTTACTAGTCTTTAAAAATTATATTAATTATTTTTTTATATATAAGTGATGTATCTCAGCAAGAGGAAAATGATTTATCATTTTCTATTTATTATTTAATTTATTATTAAAAGTATATTTTATTCAAGAATAATTTATCATATTATCCGGTCTGTCGTTTTAATTTAATCAAAAAAATCGAAACCATGTTGCTATTTTTATACCTTCATTAACAAAAAAATTTAATTTTTAAGTATTTTATTTCATTCAATTTAAAAAAATAATAATTTGATCTTTTTTATTATTATACTATAACTTTCTTTCCATAATTGATACTAATTATTTATTTTATTTTTGATTCATAATTAAACTAGTGAATTATAATTATATATTAACTATCTAACTATAAACATTTTGATTTATATACATCAGAGGTTCCAAAGTGGTCTATATCGACCCCAGGGGACCTATGACAACTTACAAGGGCTCTAACGGCAGCGAATAAAAAATTTGGGGTCCATGAAATTAAAATGGGGGTCTACGATAGTGGATCTCAAGCCTATTTACTTACATTATACTATCTTATATGGCTCTAAAAAAAAAAAACGAAATTGTTTTTCCGACATTTTTGATTTTTCACTAAGGCTCTAAAAAAACAAAGTAAATTTTTTTTACAAAAAATAAATTTAGGGGGTCTACCCAAAACCGAAAAACATGGAAAAACATGGCAAGGGGTCTACAACATAAAAAAGTTTGGGAACCTATGATATACATAAATGAATTCATTATATATATGAAGACCTTAGAGCGAAACAGTGGTAAGCCACAAAATCAAAATGTTGAGATATTGCAGTTTAAAGTTTCGAGAAAAGATAGAAAACATTGGGTTTACTGCATATATTTCAAATTTGCTCAATATGTAATATCAGTAAAGGGAAAAAGTCAGCAACTATTATTTCTTAGATATATATAATTAAGAATAAAACAATTTTCTACAAAAGTGGCTTACCATTGTTTCGCTCTAAGGTCTTCATATATTATGAATGCATCTTTATATATATATATATATGATACTGTGAAAGACCGAAATCTTGTGAATGTCCGAAATATTTGCTAAATACTCTTATTTTGGACTTCCACCGGTGAATGTTATGATGAATGTTGAGCATTTCTTAGATTTATCTTTTGAAACAAAGGGTAAACCTTCTGACCATTTATTTGTATCGTTATCTTCCATTTATGTAGTTAGCATATTCTGTATATCCTGATTGACCCTTTCAATTGAGCCTTGTGTTTGACTATGACGAGGCTTTCCATGAATTATCTTAACATGTTTCCACATAGCGCATATTTGGGATATGACTTGATTACTTAATTCTCTGATTATCTGCTTGTAATATTCCTGGATCACCAAATGTTAAAAATATTGAAAGAATGTGATGCGCTACTTCTACTGCCCTTTTTGTTTTCAAAGGACATAGCTGGACAAACTTAGTTAAATAATCATGAAACACCATTATGAACTTATATTCGCCATCTCTGTTTGACTGCAAATTTATCAAATCTATTTGACATCTTGAGTTTTACTCAGAACTGATCATTGGTTTCACAACAATACCTTTCTTATGTGCACTGTGTTTCATTTGACACTGTTTGCATAAATTTATATACAATATTACAACTTCATATATAATATTTTTGTATTTAAATTGCAATCGTGTAATTCCTCCGTGGCCTGTTTTGGTATGAGACTCATATAGTATACTGAACAATTCCTCGTTGGTAACATAATACTGTATATTCTTTTCTCCTAGTTTTAATAGTACAATCAACTTCTCTTCATTATTAATTTTTAAAACGTCAAAACGTTTTAATCGTCTGTAATCCAAGTTTTAGCAGAAACTATCTAGTTTCGACATTCACCAGAGCATTTCGGTGATTGTCAACATACAGCGGTGAGGGTGAATTGTATTGAAATATTATATTATTTCTTTCACCGACGCATTTGGTGTTTGTTGACATTCACCGGTGAATGTGGACTTTCTCCAATTTCGGTCTTCCACAGTAACATATATATGTATTTATATTATATAGAATGCATTTATTATATATATAAATATATATACGTAGTGATTTTATTGCACAAATTGTCGAAGGTAAAGTTCAATTAAATATTTATAAAATTTTTATAAATAAATTGTAAAAATAAACAGATATGACAAATTCTAAAGACTGAATTCTGAATTCTTGAGGTCATGAAACATGAAGATAAGCAAAAATTTTAAATTCTGAGCAATGTGCAGACAAAAGCCTTTTATATATATATTATATATAGTATATGTAGAGATGAAGATGATAACAATCCATTAGAAGTGGCTATTATCATTCCCCTCGGGATAAAATCTCCTTAACATTTACTCACTTCCTCTTATTTCATTGAAGGGGTGGTACCTCAACCCCTCTCAAGGGTGTCCACTGGCTTCATTGCCATCCACCACTTCTATTAAACCATTGAGACGATATTAATGCAACAGCTTGTTGCAATCTTATTCAAGTCCCCTCTTCAAATAATTCCCAATAAAGAACATTTTATATGTAAAAACAATGAATATATTCCAAAAACACTAAAATTATTTAATTATATTAATTAACTATCTTTATTATTTACTTTAAAAACCAGCCTTACAAAAAAAAGAAAACAAAAATATTATCTAATGTATGTGTAAAAAAAAAAAAAGAAAATATTATTTCATTCATTTGACACCGATTAAGCTGACGTTATGGTCTTGGTTAGGACTATCTTCAGAGTTTGTGGGTTGTTAATATATATGAATAATATAAATGAATAGAACGAAGAAACAAAAAAAAAGTTAATCTTACTACGTTGTAATTTTGTATATATTATAAGCCGCTTTCAATTTAAATGAAAATATTTTTTGTGATTATAATTTGATGAATCTATTGACAAGTCAAAATTTCTGAAGACGGTCTTAACTAAGACCGAAACATTTGCCTATTGAATGACAAATAAGTGAAATATTACAAAAATCCTTTTCTTCTTTTTTTTCTCATTCATCGAACCTATATACATTTTTTAAAACAGATCACTTTTATTTATTTATTTAATAAAGAGAACAAAAGATATAAACCTATAAGTTATAATTAAGAGTTACATAATTCGCAGGGTAAAAAAATTCTTTCAATTTGACCGAACTGGATAACAGACTTAAATCAGTCCACATTTTCTTCCAAAGCTTTCTAACTATAACGTTATTTTATTCACCTCGACAACAGGACTATTTAATAAGTCGTCACAGGAAGTAAATTTATTATCCTAAGAAGAGTAAATTTATGCAATCAAATTAAGAATTTAATTAATTTCGTGATGAGATTAAAAAAAAACAAAAAAAATAACAAATTTGATATATATTATGTTGATATAAATGTTGAAATGTGATGGCTAATAAATTAAAAATAAATATAAAGAAAAATAATTATATGGGCTCGTTAAATTATAATGCAAAACTTTTGTTAAAATTAAATCCAATCTGAATTCATCAGGACGAGTGTAATTAAAATTTAAAATGTTAGTGTATCAATTTATTCTGCTTTTAACGACTATTTAATAAAATCTTAGTTAAAATTAATTCACATTAAAATAAAATAATAGTATTACAATACAAAAATTTTACAATAGCAAATAAATAAATATATAGATATAAATATATACTCGTGTATATATATATATATGTAGTGAAAATAGAATTTTTTAGCAGGGAGGGGGAGGCAAAAGCTATCAAACAAAATTCACCTTTATTTTTTTTTCATTTTTTATTTTTAAAATTTGTTTTTAGAATCTTTCTATTGAAGTTTATATATTTCAGTAATAATTAAAATAGGAATTTTGTTGTTTTATGGACTACAATTAATCAGATTAATATTAATATTTCTTATATTTTACTTAATTCGGAT
>OY720348.1:11915067-12302567 GCA_963082975.1 Labia minor
CGTGTTTTAGTGTTTGTGCTAGTATTGAGAAAAATGCAAAATTTAGCCACCCCCCCCCCCCATTCAATTCAAAATCTCAACATTCACTCTTGGTACACGGACTAAGACCCAACATTTTCGTTTTGAAAATGGGCGCCGAAGCTTAGAAACTCAAATCTCACAATAAAACGTGAAAATAATCCGGAAATAATTATTTATAATTCTATTACGAAAACCTAAAATATATATATATATATATATAAATTATAATATATTATTATTTAAAAATTTACTTTAAATTAAAATTAATTAATTAAAAAAAAAATAGCTAGAGTGTTTCCAGTCGACTATCTCGCAATTTGAATTGGATTAATTAACACATAAATTATATTTAAATTAAATTTAATTAATTATAAATTATAAATTAAAATTAATAAATAATATTTATTAATCCAGCACATGTTTGGCTCTTTGTTGATGGCACCACGTCACGTGTTGGCGCGTGAGATTTGAAATGTTAAAAAATTAATTTTGGTACTTTCAATCAAGCTGAAATAGCAGTTTTATACAATTTTTAATCATGTGAAAAAAATTATCAAACATATATCTTTATTTTTACGGTCACTTTAGAGGTAAAAAATTAAACGTAGGTTGAGGTTGAGCTATATTTCTCAAAAGTTGATAGAAAAGTACGAATTTTGAATAATGCCCATGTACCAATTTCATGATTCTAGCTCAAACCGTTTTTGAGTAATCTTATCTACATAGACACACACAAACACACAAAAATGATTCAGGAACCTTCAAAACGTATAAAAAAATCAAAATCTCGACATCGGAAATTTTCGTGGATCGCAATACCATCTCTGGCGAGATAGTAAAAACAAATAAATCAACAATTAAATTAAACCACAGATCATTTTTTTCAGAATTAAATATAAATTAGTAAAAGTGATTGAATTTTTGGTGTTTCTTTAATATAATGTCTAAAGGTTTATTTCTAAAATGAGAGAATAAAACATCCTAAATCTCCTCTAATCCTTATTTCTAGATTTTAATTGAAATTAATTTGAAAAAATAAAATTTGAAGATTATTAGTAGCTAAATAAAAATTGGCTTTAATAAAAGAACATTTATAAAACAGATCATTCATTAATAAAAGACATGTTTGAATAATAGAGTGAAATATTTATTTATTTAATACTCTCGTATAATTAATACAGCTTTATCTATGTATCCTTTTCTTCTAGAGTAAATTGAAGTTAATAGAAAGAAATAATAAAATTTTGAATTTTTTACAAATTATTAATACTAATCCTAAGAAATAATAAATATATATTTCACAATCATTCTCTAGAATAAATATAATATCTTATCTTATCTTATTATAGTAGCAAAAATTGTATATATATATTTGTATTTTTGAAATATTAAACCGCTCGGATTTTTTTGAAATTCACACCATAGATAATTTTTATTAAGAAAAATCAATCTGTATTGGTTTCGGCCTCGGGAAAAATAAAGTTTATTAGTTTTTTCTAAATTAAAAATAGGAATTTTAAATGACATCAGCAACTACGTTTGACAGCGCTTCCTTAAAAACATACGCGGACAGTAAAAAAGAATTCAGTTATACCATTTATCATGCTAAAACCCTTAAATCATTTATAATTATTTCATTTCGAATTCACTTGAGTCCCATTATTTTAAAGAAAATTTTATAATTAAAAAATCAGAAATGTAATATATATCCTATACAATATGATTAAATTAATTATATGTAGATTAAAGATAACAAAAATAATAAATGTATAATAATGACAATTTAATTAAAAATAATTTAATAATAATAATAAATTAAATTTTAATATATTTGATGAAATCTTTAAGACTCTTCAATAAATTGATTAATAAAAAATATAAAAAAGGAATTTAAAATTATAAAAAAATCCCTAATAAAATATAAAATTCTTCACTTATATTAAAAAATTATTAATTTAGAAATTAAAAAAATATATTTGACATTTTAATATTATATCCTTGTTTATTTTATTTTTTTAATTAAATCCCTAATGAAAGATTACAAAAACAATTTCTTAGGGCTTCTTTTGGAAATTTATAAAGAAAAATTTGCATTGCTCATCACCTGGAAATTTATATATATATATATATAATCCGATTTTTTTTATAGATATACCAATATCTAAATATATATACATATGGTTTTCAGAAATTGTCTTATATTGTCAAGAATTTATAATTACTATTAACAATTCATTATTTAATGAGTATATAGTTCTATCTTAATGTTTTAAAAGTAATTTAAGTAAAATAAGTAAATAAATAAAAATTCAATTAATTATTCATTTTATTAAGGAGAAACTAATTAGAATATAATCCGATCATCACTACTGAATCTATTTATTAATATATATATTGTTTTTTTTTAATGCAAATTTTGAATAAACATCAATGCCAATATTACTTGAGGATACAAAATGTCATGTCAAATTGAAAATCAACCAAAGGGTGGGAGAGAGTTTATTAATTCAAAAGATTTTTTTAAAGAATTAGAAAAAAGAAAAAGATAAAAAAAGCAAAAAGCAAAATACTTTAAAAAATATATATAAGTATATATTTTTTACTATCTCGCCAGAGATGGTATTGCGATCATGAAAATTTTCGATGTCGAGATTTTGATGTTTTTATACGTTTTTAAGGTCCCTGAGTCATTTTCACTAAGATTTAGAAAAATGTGTGTGTGTAGACATGATTACGCAAAAACGGATTAAGCTAGAATAATGAAATTTAGTACAACGGCATTATTCAAAATTTGTAGTTTTCCATCAACTTTTGACAAATGTAGCTCTTTCAGAAGAGGGTCACCAGGTTTTTAATTTTTTTCCTCTAAAGAGACCGTATAAATAAAAATATATATTTGATAATTTTTCACATGATTAAAAATTGTATAAAACTGCTATATATAGAATTTCAGCTTGATTGAATCGCTTAATTAATTTTTTAATATTTTTACTGCCAATTACGCGCCAGCACGTGACGTCGTGTGATCAACAAAGAGCCAAACACGCGCTGGTTTAATAAATATTATCTATTAATTTTAATTTATAATTTAATTAATTAAATTTAATTTAAATATAATATATGTTAATTAATCCAATTCAAATTTATAAGATAGACGAGTGGAGATTTTTTTTTTAGAGGATGAGTGTGTTAGGCCATCTATATTTTTATCCTCTATGAACATAAAAAATATAAATTATAATTTTTTATATTTCAATTTTCTATTTTTTAGATATTTATATTAATTCTTTGATTTATATATACTTATTAAAGAACATCAAATTTTAAATAAATTAAAAACAATAATTTTACAATTTAATTTAGAATAACATAATTTCAATTTAATTTTACTCTTATTTATAAATATAAATCATAAATTATAATTACTGGGATATATAATTAAAAATATAAATATATATAAATAAAAGACTGTTGAAGGGTAAATTTGCAGAATAAATAAGAGTAGTAGACGCAATGCGGCCGAAAAAGTATTTCTTTCTTTAACAACATTTTAGACTAGAGTTGTTTTTTTTAGAATTATTATTACTTTAACAAATTCCTAATATATTTTATTTTTTCTATTTTATAAGCATTTCCTTTTAAGGAATGTGTTTTGGTTTGAGAGAATTCTTAAATGAATTGAATGGGTGGGTGGATGGGTGGGTGAATGGAAAGGGTTAGAGGGTGTGGAGGTTTCTCTCGTTTATTAATTAATTCCTTTGTTTTAATGAAAAAAAAATGTCTAAAAAATTCAATGTTACTTTTATGGAATGTTCTAATAAATGTCAAAAAAAGAGATTATTTCGTTTTCCTTTTCGGGGAGATTTTCTTTCATGCCTGTTGCAAGTTGATCAATTTCAAACAACCACTTTACTATTGTTGCAATTGTTAAATGAACGTTTGGTTGTGACTTTTTTTTGTTCTTTATTTTTTTCCTCACCCCGTATTTTTTTTTTTTCCTTTTTTTTCGTTTTTTCGTTTCGCTTAAGACAAGTGGATACGAAGCACGTGTTGTCCTTCTCGCTGCATTTCCATTCACAATTGGATCACTTTTGTCTCTCTTTGTGTCTTGTTGATTCGGAACACGTCAACGAGAGGATGTTGGCGTTTCGGTGGCGAAGTGCCCCGCGGGGCGTGGCGCCTCCTCGGCTCCTTCGTCTTCGCCTATGCCCTCCATTTGGGGGTGAGGGGCCACGATCAAGTGCCGCCACGCGCATAAACTTAACAACAAGCCAAGCAGAGCCGAGGGCCACTATTGATCGGCACTCAGACAGGGTCTTTTTTCTTTTTTTTCTTTTTTTTTTTTGACGAAATGATGCTCTGGCAGGATGAGAGTCACATCCACCATCGCCCCCAACCCTCTCCCCCCTTATAAGCTTATGAGACAATTCAATTGGCCAAGATTCAGCGACCGGAGCCTACTTTCCTCGAGCTAAATGAAAAAACTGTTAACGCTGAGAAGAGATGCAGACAAGACCTCCCAATTCTTCTCCAACTGTCGAAATATCCATCCATTCAACCCTTGGACAACAGTCAACCTACTGCTCTATATTCGATCTTGGCACCATTTATCCCTTCCCCGATTGATGTTTTATTTATTTAATTAATTACCATCCTCTATTATTTTGATTAAACATTGAAAATTCATTACACACACACACACAAACAAAAGGAAGGAATTAATATGTGAGAATTCACACAAAAACTTTTCCCAATCAATTATTATGCAGGACCAAACTAATGTCAGAAGCAACTAAAACTTTTAACAACGACAAAAATTTTATTTTAGTTTATACTTCAACAATGACAGATCAACCATCTACCCTTATTTCAACTTTTTTTACAAGATTGATTTAAAATTATTCTATTAATTAATTTTAATAAAATTGTATTATATTTATTATTGCAACGTATTATATAAAACATATATAAGATATAGTTAACCAATAATAATTATCTCTGTGGCTCTACGGAACTCGAAAGTTCTTGGCCGCAGCAACCACACTTCTCCAAGTGTCCCTATATCATGAGCTATAACCATCTAACTCCTACCCTGTCCCATTTCTCTCACGTCCCTTCCTACATTATCCACCCACCGCATTCTTGGTCTTCCAAGCGGGCGTTTCCCACTCGGTCTCCCCCCCCTAATATATTTTTCGCCATTCTTTCCTCCCCCATTCTAGCCACCGCAACCTTCTCGATTTTATAATTCTAACTATATCTGGAGATGCATGGAGATCATGCAATTCCTCGTTATGCAGTCTCCGCCATTCCCCGGTGACCTCATCGTTCTTTGGCCCATAAATGCTTCGCAGAATCCTATTCTAAAATACTCTAAATCTATTCTCGTCACCTAAGGTCATAGACCATGCCTCACACCCATATAATACAACCGGTGAAATAATTGTTTTATATATATTTTAATTTTTATCCCCTTTGATAATAATTTTTAACCAATAATAAATAAATTAATAATATATACATATAATAATATATTTATATTATTATTATTATTATATATTATTATTAAAAATTGAAGTAAAAAGTTTGATTTATTGCAAACATAAAATTCACAATTTTTAGCAAATACTTTTGTATTTTAATTTGTAAATAAAATTGAAATAAAATTTACTCAAACGTATTATTATTCAATTTTCAATGAATAAAGAGACAATATAAAAATTAATAAAAATATATTTCTTAAATTTATACGAGTATTATTTTTTGTAAATTTATTTGTATCAGTGAGTCCAGAGGACCCGATCAATTATTAACATTACTATGATTGTTATTAGCTAAATATACCATTTTTGTAAACAGTTTAAATTTTTAATAACAATTTTAAACGATTCTAATGGCTTAAACTCTCTAAATTAAATATAAAAAACATGGAGTGTCATTACTTAATTACCCAATTACCCGACTTCACATGGGTTCCATCCCCCTTCTCCCCAAATAAAAGTTAATTCCGGGTTGTTTTCATTTAGGTTAATGAAAATTGATTCACGACGTTTTGGTGCCATTTTCAAGAGTCCTTTCTTAAAAATATTACAAATTGCGTTCAAGTGGGTGCTGAAACGTCGAAATTCTTATATGAATAAATTACGTGTTTATATCATATATACTATATATACTAATATTAATGATACCATAATTATTCTAACGAATATTGAACAAACTGAAAGATTTTTACCGACCGACGATAGTAAGGGAGGTATTGTTTTCACACCAAATTTCACATGTAATATTTATCGCAATAATTTACAAAAAGGATGTGATTGAAAGTTGTGATAATACTCTTGAAGATTCAGGAGAAATTTTTGATTGATTGATTTATTGATTTTAATGTTAATATACACAATTCATCTCTTGCCGATCATTAATTGAAAAAAAGAAAAAAAAATTAAAAAATTTGAAAAATTTTTACCGACCGAAGATAGTAAGGGAGGTATTGTTTTTACACCAAATTTCACATGTGGAGTTTTTTACATATCTCCACGAATCATGCATTTTCTTAACAGAAAAAAGTATTTTTAGCATGTCTGTCCGTATAGATGTGTACAGCTTAAACGGCTCATCGGATTTTGATGAAATTTGGTATATTTACTTAATGCATCAGTATGATGAATTGATCAACTTTTGGTGCAATTCCGAAAACCGGAAGTGGTAGTAATAGCGCTCGACGTTAGGAAGAGAAGGGTTATTTTCACACCAAATGAGGAGATTTTTTTATATATCTCCACAAATCATGCACTTTGTGTTGGTTTTATTCTCGGGAAAAATCATCTTCATTAGTTTTTTCTTAATTTAAAATTATATGACGTCACCCAGTCCTTCATGACGTTACAGCCAGCTCCTACTTATATATTATAAATAAAATAAAATTAAAAATATCCATATCTGTTTTTATTGCATTCATAGATACATTTAAATTATTTGAAATTGTTTCTGTAGCTAGAAATTAATTTATTTCAAACCGTTGGTCGGTTCTGCGCCTGGCTACAACTTATTTTTTTTTTTTAATTTTATTTTACAAAAAAAATATTGCATTTTTTTAATTTAAGGTTATAGTAAATAATATTGTTTAATTAAATAAATAAATTTGAAATTACAAACGGAATGTTTAAATTTTCTTATTAATCGTTTTTATTTTGGTCACAATTTCTGAAAATAATATAAAATATTTGAATTTATTAGCCACAAATTTTTTATTAACTTTATTGAGAACATTAAATGATTTATTTTCTTTAAGAGTTTTAAATCAATAATATATCATATATATAATAAAATTGTTTAATTAATTGCAAACAAAAACAGAATAAATTTATACCGAAAATAAAAATGGAATGTTTTAAAAAGTGATTTTTTTCATTATATATAAAACAAAAAAGTGACAATGTTTTCAAATATATTTTATTTATATATGTATTCTAAATAAATAATGAATTATTTTAGTGACGTCAATTTACATTTGTTTAAATAAATTAAAATAAAAAAAAATACGAAACACCATCCCTATTAATTTTATCTACGATTCACCGTTGCCATTAAATTAAATACACCAGTATATAATAACTAAATAAATTTACTAAATATTGTATTTTAATTATTAAAACAAATAACACGGGTCTATTTAATTGCGTGGCAATTTTCGAACTAATCTTTTCTTTCTTTTTTTTTTTTTTTTTTTAAAGAGACAGTTAAACCGGGTTCCGATTATTATTTTAGTTATTTAAACAAGAAAATATATTCTCTAAATTCATGTTTAATAATTTTCTGAATTTACTTCTTTATTTATTTATCTATATAAAAAATAGTAGGTATGTGCCATCAAAAATAGAATGAATGGTATTATACAAAGTCCTGTGTAAAATTTAAACATAAATATAGACGAGTCCATTTTGACTTACTACACAAACACTTGCTTGCTATTTTATCATTGTTATTAAAAACACTAGTGACAGTAATCTTTTGTTATTTGTTCAATAAAAGAACACTCAAAGATAAATCAAATTTTATGTTATACCATATATATTCGTTTAGGTATCCCTGAAAGATTTGTTAATAAAAATTTAATTTCGGGATTTATTTTATTATGTTATATTTTAATTTAAATGAATCACGAGCTTTCGGTGCTCATTTGAGTGCCATTTTCAAGATTCCATTCTTAAAACTTTTACAAATTGGGTTCAAGTGGGTGCCGAAACGTAGAAATTCATATCCCATTAAAATGCATGAAAATAACCCCGGAATTAACTTTTAATAATAAAAATTATATATATATAAACAGATTTCTATACCTGGGAGAAAATAGCAAATATTATAATTTGAAATTATTAATTTAATTGCATTTTCAAAGTTTATATTTGGTATTTGGCAAAATCGCCGAGTCTGCTTAAGGATCCCGAAATAGACAATGAAAATTAATCGTACCTGTTTTGTAATGATAAAGATTGTCATGTAAATGACAGGATAGTTTAGCTCTGAATCGTCGACAATTGACATCGGTAAATAATAATAAATGTTCATTACTGTCGGGGGACGAACATAGAAAATCAGAGAATTTGAAAATAAAATTCTTCTTGAAATAAACTGAAATGAGAAAAAGAGAGAAAGTATTTTTTGTAAATAATTTTATAACTTCTCCTATTTGAAATTGACTTTAATATATTAATAAAATAAATAAATAAAATCTTTACTAAACTAAGTGGGATATATTTCATATATTTAATATTTTTTTGAAGAACAAAATTAAAACAATTTGATTTTCTATTGGAAGTGGTTAACATATTTCCATTTATTAATGAATTTATGAAAAGCACACCAATGAAAAGAATCCGTAAACATCATCTGGTGCCGATCTTTTTTCATGATTTTAGGATTTTGGAAGAAATTCATAGGCTTTGTTTTTGCTAAAGTCGTGGAAACGAAATGATATCCAACCACGAACAAGATGAGGGAAAAAGAGGGAGAGATAGAGAGAGAGAAGTAGAAATCTGATTTTACCCCGCACTCGAATCCACTTCAAAAATATCCTGTTTCCTCCTCAATTATTCTATCACAACAAATGAAATCCTTCTTCAAGTATTGGAAAAATATTTAAAATAGAGAACCCAATGCAATTTCTATATAAAGAATTCATATTTCCTTCCTATATTTATTAAATCGATGGAAATTAACACAAATCCATTTGAAGAGTTAATACAAGTAATTATAAAACACCAGGTCGTGATAAGAGGGGTGAAGGGCGCCAAACTATAGAGGGCGCCAAATCCAGCAACTTGATCAATTTCAGTAAAATTTGGGAAGATTGAAAATATTTAAATGAACTAGATATTTAATTGAAAATATAAATATTAATAATAATAGTAATAATAATTAACTAATTATCTGGTTGAGGAATGTTCTATGCAAGGACAGAGTCTATCAAGTTGGTTACCAACTAGGCAAAGAGCTGTTGTTCTCAAACTGGTCATCATTTTCTTGATCGAGGTACTGATAGTCGTGCTATCCACCAAACTGCCATGAAGCCAAAAAATATGCATATATATATATATATATATATAATTTTAATTATATCTGTATTTATTATAAGATGAAAGAAATATTATTTGTTTTGTTGATAAAAAAATTAATCTCTCACGTATCAGTCTATATGTAAAAAGTTATTTTCTATACAAAACATTTGAGTTTATCTCAATGGTTTATTTAGCAGAATTTCGTATACCCGTGAGAAAGCCTGTGGAGGGGAAGAGGTTTGGCTTCGAATATAGATCCTATTTGAATTGTTCTCTATAATAGATTCCATTTACATGGAATAAAGACCGACCGACTGAAATAGAGAGCTTCATATACGTCCAACTAAATCATCCCCACTTCCCTAATGAAGAAAAACTAAAATAATGACTTGGATATTAAACCTCATCTCCCTATTATTCTCATTTGAAATTCCAGTTTCGTTTTAAAACAAATGCATACAACAATTTAAATCTAATTCAACTCTTAAATTTATTGATCAATGGATAATTGGAATAGATAGATAAACATTGAATAATTATTTTGAACTATTCCCCAATTTAGTATTTATTTTTCCCATATGATTTATTTAACAATTTAGGGATTTGCGCAAATTCATAAAATTATACTAGGAAAAAATAAAACAAAAATAAAAAAATTATTATCCCGGGTCGGTGGTAAATTTAATGCTGACATTGATTTGTTGTTTGAATTTTATTTCAAATGTTTACAACACTAATAATAATATTATTATTAATAATAATAATAATTTATATTTTCTATTAAATTTATAAATTAGTAAATAAATAATTATACAAACGCAAAGGAATAATTATAATAGCGTATAATCCCTCCAATTATCAATAATAATAATTTAATATGAAATATACGAACATATATATGCAAACGCATGCTTTTGCAATATATTTCCTTTTGAAATTATATTATTAAAACATAATGGATATAATAATCACTATTTAGTATGTTGATTCCAACACAATTTGATTAATTATTACAACTTAAAACTAAATTTCATTTATTTAAAATTAAAAAAAAAAAAATAAAATATTAAAAATATGTATTGAAGTTATGAAGTAAGTGTAGTTAAGTCACTAGGTAATTTTCCTGGTCCTATATCATCAAGAAGTTTATTTCTAGTAAATACACTTTCAGCCCTTCTTGACACTACACTATTTACATCAACCTCTATTTTACATACTTTATTTTTTTTTGGTAAACAATTTTTTTATCTCTAAAAGATTAAAAAAAACAACTCTTTAATATTAAAAAATAAATATTTTTCTATTTTAAACTAATAAAAAGAAATCTCTTAAATATCTTTTTTCCATTAACTTTAAATTCACTTGAAATTGCTATTAATAACAGTGAAATTATTACAAATAAATTTCAAAATTAAATTTTAGATATTAAATTAAAGAGGGATAGGGTTTCATAAAATTAGTTCCCTTTACCAGGCCTACATATATTGATCATCGTCAACTCATTTGTTTAAATCTGTATTATTACTCGTGTTTAATCTCTAATAGGGTATGTTATAAAATAGAAAAAAATAAAATTACAAAATTATTAAATTATAAAATTATTATTTTCCCAAATTATGGATGTGAACAAAGTCCGCTCTCAACTTCACATTATATATATATCCGAAAATTGAGGAGACATTATTGTATTATGTCACCCATTTATTTTTCTTTATTTTTATTTTATATAATAAGAGCATCTAAAAATAGCAAAAATATCTTTATTTCACAAAAAATGTTATTAAAATACTTAAAAATCCAATTTCCAAAAGTATTTATTAAAAAAAGTTGTAACTTCAAAAACAGTCACAGAATCACTTCCGCCCCTTTTTATATACTTTATATTTGTTTTGAATATTTTTAATATATATTTTGTACTGCGCATTCTGTTAAAAATTTAGAGGAACATTACATATGAGGCGTGGTAAATGACTTTGGAAGAAATAGAGTATTTGAAAATAGGTTTCTTCGTTGCAGGACACGTGTCTCGAATTAGCGAAGTAAGACTAGTGAGAATTCGTCTAAGGATGAACCAATTGTATAACGTCTGGTGAATAGAGAGGATTGGAAAAGAAGAGGAATTGAATGGTCAGATAAAGTTGAGAAAATAAAATACTCAAACAACTTAACAAAGGAAACAATACGAGTGGCAGATAGAAAAAGTTTGGTTACGATGTTTAAAAATAAAAACAAAAATTCAAGGAAAAGTCAAGAGTTGTATCTGAGCTGAGAGTTGATACGAAATCCTCAGAAAAGTTAAATTAATTTTTATAATACTTTGTTTAAATATATATTAAATAATTATACCAATTACGTGCACTTAGCAGGAGTGATGACTTCTTTAATAAAAAAATTAGCTGGAGTGTCTCCACTCGACTATCTCGCAATTTGAATTGGATTAAATAACATAATATATTATATTTAAATTAAATTTAATTAATTATAAATTATAAATAATAAATAATAAATATTAAACCAGCGCATGTTTGGCTTTTTGTTGATGGCACCACGTCACGTGTTGACGCGTGAGATTTTCAGTGTTAAAAAATTAATTCTGGTAATTTCAGCGAATCAATCAAGCTGAAATTCTATATATAGCAGTTTTATATAATTATTAATCATGTGAAAAATTATCAAACATATATCTTTATTTTTACGGTCACTTTAGAGGAAAAAAAATCAAAACGTTGTAGGTAATGACCCTCTTCCGGTTGAGCTACATTTCTCAAAAGTTGATAGAAAACTATGAATTTTGAATAATGTCCATGTACCAAATTTCATCATTCTAGCTCAAACCGTTTTTGCGTAATCTTGCCTACATACATACACACATACACACATACACACATACACACACACATACACACACACAGACATTTTTCTCAACCTTAGTGAAAATGATTCAGGAACCTTCAAAACGTATAAAAACATCAAAATCTCAACATCGAAAATTTTCATGATCGCAATACTATCTCTGGCGAGATAGTAATTAATAAAAATAGAAATTTGTTGGAAATAAAATAAAAATTGAATTGAGAAGAGAGCTTCTGATGGTGTAACAACCGAAATGTGCATAGCAAATATATCAAACTGCTGAAACTTCTCAGAGTGTCTTTAATCTAAAAAACTTTTTAAAGTAGGTGTCCCTAACTATGCCCGCAGGCGTCAGAAACTCGCAAACCGTTTTAGACGTAATAAGAAAATGAGAAAGAGTACAATGTGAGAGATCACATTGACTTGAAAATTCTACTTTATATAAAGAATTTGTGAACATTAGTAAGTAATTATTAGTGATGTACGTTAAATTTATAGGCATATATTAAATTTTGTGTCGTGTCCTTCTATCAACATACTTTAATAAATTAATTGTCCTCACTGCCTCACCTACCTCATAGTTATTAAAGTTTCTATTTTTAAGTTCATCACATAGATTATATAATGTAAAAAATACCTTCAACGTCCTTTTATATAAGTGCCAAACGCACCCTCGACTTCATCATAACAAATAATTTGAAAGAAAAGAATCTTATTGAACATCAATCAGAAAAAGGATAAGACAATTTGATTTATTTGATTTTGATATCGATTCCCTTATTATATAGGAAAAATTTAGCGAAAAAAATATCATATTTTATTCTAGAATTGTACCTATATTATAACAAGTTAAAAAGAAAAGTTATATATAAATTTGTTCAATTTATTTTGAAATAATTGCCTTATTAAATTTTCTTGAAAAATAATGGATTTTTCAAAAAGAAAAAGTGTCAAGAAAGCTAGAATCTAACTCAATGGGGTCAAAGAATAAGTTCATTATCTGTTGGAAAGGTCAAACTATAGTCTATCTTTCCCCATAAAATTGTATTATTACCTAAAAATCAAAAGCTGTCTTATTAATGAAAAATAACAATAATAATCTAATGAACTTTTAATAGAATATAAAAATTATAAAATAATAAAATAATAATATTATAATCAGAAAAATTTATTTTAAAAAATAATTTTTTAATCTGAATTCATTTCGTTGTCGAAGAAAAAACTTCAGATAGGAAATTCTAATAATGAATTAAATTGAAGTGGATTGATATATGTGCTTGATGCGAATTTCGTTTTTTATTCCATCCCTATTAGCATCAGAAGAAATTCAAAAGAAAGTTTTTGATGATGGACTTTAATAATTATAAAACAGTTTATTGCGTATAAATCATAGAGGATGAAGCCTTCCTAGACCAATTTAAATTGTATTATATATTATGAACTTAAACATCAAAATATAAACCTTAATAAGAATAAGTAATAAGACAAGATTAAAAATATGATAGTGTAACAACCGAAATGTGCATAATGCAATTAAATTAACTTGAAATTTCAGAGAATTTTAATTTAAGAAAATTTAACATTATTCTTAACTTTTATATTATTTAGCTTAAATTTTATTATACTCTTTTAACTGATTAATGTATTATATTTGCTTTAACAAGAATTTTGGTTGTTATATTATTATTAGAAGCATATAAAAATGAATATAAAAATATTTCAAAGAGTGCCTAGATTTAGTAAAATCTATTAATTTTATATCTATATATAAATTTTTAAATGTATCAAACCTCGGCAAGCGCACTTATTAAAATTACTATAATTTTAACCAAAATTGTTGTTATTTATCAAAATATATATTCCTATATTAATTTTATTTTATATAAAAATTTATCATATTAATTATTTTTTTTTTGTTTTATTATTTATATTAATATAATTTTAGTATTATTAAATATTAAAATTGATTTTAGTGAATATTTTATTTAAAATATTCGCCAGGGAGTTAATCCACCCATTCCATTTTCTTTACTACGAATATCCCTAATATTTATGTTCATAAAGTTGAAATATATATATCTACTGGGATGTAATCTTTCTAGAAGCAGCATCCGCAAAGTCTTGGTTATTACTGTGTATATATTTTGAAAGGATCTCGAAGAGAGAAACGAGATTAACAAAATAGTTCATCTTAAGTTAACAGAAAATGTAAAATCGTTTGTGGCCTGTTTAACAGTCGTTTCATTTCAATAGTTTTCAATTAATTGTTAATATGAAGATAATTATTATACAAATTTATATCAAAATTAAAATTTATCTACATAAAAAAAAACAAGAAAAGTTTATTATAATATTATATATTTTCATTTCGATTTGTCTATTTTTTATCTTTCCTTAAAAATCAACGAGAAGAAAAAAAAATTTGTTATTTTTTAAAGGTTGAGTTTAAATTTACAGTGTTTGATTAACATTCGAGGTGTATTGTTTGTTTGGAAATAGAAGATAAATCAATTTAATAATTGATTAACAATTTAGTATTAATAAATGATTAAACAAATCACTGTGATCAATTTCGAATAATTTAGTATTAGATATAAATTATATAGGTATATTTTATATACTATAATATAATATTTAAAGATATTTCCATGCTGTTGATTATATTAAATAACGCAATAAATAAAATTGATATTGAAAATGATAAGAGCAACCATGTGGAGTTTTGGCAAATGACACAGTACCAATCGATCAACATTGAGAGGGAGGAGGGTAGACTAAACGTTCTCAGATCATAACAATTAGAAAGAAAAGAAAGCGAACGATAAATGAATAAAAAAAACATCGAAATTTATAATAAGTTTAATAATCGATAATCAGTTATCAATCATCTGAATAAATGAAGGCATATATATATATATATATATTTCAAATACATACAAAGGCTGGATAAAATGGACATAGATCCCGAAATTTAATAAAATTAGATAGAAAAAAATTTATAAATTCTTAAATAAATAATACAATATATAATATATTATATAAAGATGGTAGATGAATTAATGTAAAGTTTAATTCAATTAATTAATCATGTATTTATATGTATTCGAAGAATATCTTCCCTGATCAGATAGAATTCAATAAAAATTCAATACACTATAAGAATAGGAATATTAATTTTTGAACATCAGTTTGTTCCAAGATAAGGATTATATATAATTAATATATATATATATAATTTAAGAAATTCAAATAAATTATTTATAAAAGAATTTATTTAAAAGATGTATATTTAAATATATTAAAATTGACAAGGGAGAAAACGAATATTGAAATAAATATTTAAGTATGAAATAAAATAAAAATGTTGAATTTTTTTATATAGATAATCGAAGTGATGAAATTGAAATTTAAATGGGAAATTTGAAATAAATTCAAATTTATCCTAATTAGTACTTATTTTAATTGTTAGTAAATTCATTAATTGTATCTTAATAATAAGAAGAAAAAGTTTAATACCTAGATTTGGTAAGTTGCCAATCCAATGAAAGAATGCATTCCAAAAAAATAAAAAGAAGAAATAGAATTGGAATAGTCACTGAAAAATAAAAAGAAAAAAGAAGACACATATTAGATAAAATCTTAAAAATATTGAAATTATTTTTATAAATATTCAAAATCAAAATCAAAAATATATAGTCCCCAATTTTGCTGACTTGCTGACAATCGATTTCTGTCTCTTTTCTACATCCATCCATAAGATGTATTAAATATAGAAAACCAAAAAAAAAACAATCATATAATTGAATTATTTATATTAAAAATTTAAAATAAGATAATAGTATGAAAGATATGAAAAAATAAATTAAAAAAATTATATATTTAAAATAAATATTATATTATTGTATATTTCAATAATTTTATATAATTAAGAAATTAAATATAAAAAATAAAAAAAGCCAAAAGTTTCACGTGAAAGATTATTCCCTTTTTGGAAGTGATTAAATCGCTAATAAAGTGCTAATCCAAATACTACGATACCTTAAAGAACATTGATAAATTAAATCTAACTATCTATGTGGCTCTACGGAACTCAAAAGTTCTTGGCCGCAGCAACCACACTTCCTCTATAATGTGGTTGATGTTTCATGATTTAATTTTTGTGGAGAAGAGAAATCACCTCTTCGTCCAACCCCCAATTGGAGGAACACCTATAATGGAGAAAATTTAAGATTTACATTTAATTATAATAAAAGAGAATATATATTAAAAATAAGGTCAATTAATCAATCAATCATTCACTTTAATTCATAATTTAAATAACCGTAAACATACAATAAATAAAAACTGAATATAATTCAATATTTCATGCAACGATAAATGAAATATTAATTAAAAACAATTTTATTGTGTATTTTTTGATTCACGATGAATTCCAAGAAAAGAGAATCGAACTGAATCCCAGATAATGAAAAAATAAAAATTATTATTATATTTGGAGATCAGTAAAATAGAAAAATGAATGTTGTTTCGGGCGTTTCTAGAATAATTGCCCTCTCTTTTTTAATCTTCTAGTTAACTATTAAAGCTATTTAATCTAAATTTATTATTATATAAAATATGAATATGAAAATGATTGATGATGTATGTAAACTAGAAATTATAGGTAATACCAATAAAATGTATAATAATAATAAAATACATAATAATAATAATAAAATATAAGTATAGGAATATTTACTTACGTGTTAATGGAGATGAGATCAAATGAAATTAAAGTGGGATTTCGAAGGAAATGATGAATTTTTAAATTCACCAACAGATTCTGAAAACAAATCCATTTGATTAATATAAATTGTATGAGAATAAAAGAAAAAGCAAAGTTGAATTAAAATTTATACGGAAAATGGTGAACTTCCAAACGAGAGAGACGCTTTCTAATTTTCATGGAAATTACGTTGAAAAAATCGAGGGAATCTTACCTCTGCGTATGCAAAAATACTTCCATTTTATACATTTACATGAGAAAGTGTGTGAAAGGTATCCTATCAGGTGAAATGAATGCATCGATGGCGAGAATTATTTGCAAGAGACTTGAGCCAAGTCAATGGCAGGCAACCGAATGCCAGCAGATGTGACGTCACCAAGAAATGAAGTGGGGTGGGGTGGGGAAAAAAGAGACCTCCTCTTCAATTGTACACAAACTTAAATCGTATTATACTTATAGAAAATAGATTGGACTTGATTATGTAGCTCTCATAATTGTTGCAATGAGATTATGGAGTTAATCGAGGTGGATTGATCGCTTGAATTAATATTCAAAAATGGAAAAGAGTCAAAAATAAATAAATAAATATACCTATATTTAATTAATTGTGAAAATATATATATACATATAAAATTACAATAGTATAATAAACTTTATCAAATTTTATCACCTTACAATTTTTGAGAAGGGCTCTCGACCTTGAAATGGAAGCTCAGCTGATATTTATTTGAAGGCGCACGCAGACAAAAAAAAATGTGAAAAATTTTCTTCTCTTTTATTATTCCCTTCAGATTTCTTGATATTCTAAAACAAAAGGAATTTTACAAAAATTAAATTCAAGTATCACAATTTGTCGAACTTGAATATGAAAAATATTAATTCGAATTGTATTAATATATAAATCTCCAGTAAAAAAAATTATATTTATAATAGATTTTTTTTATATTTTAGGATCCCAATTTGGATTCAATAATAACTCAACAATTTTATTTGAAGGTCGATCAGTATTTTATAGAAACGTAGTAGAATTGGACAACTATTTTTTATATATTTCTTCGTTGATACAATTCAACAAATCGAATAATTCGCAAAGGAGATATAATTTACTCGACAAGACAATTCAACGAAATACAACGAAATATAAAAAAGAATTGAAATAAAAGCAGTTGGTCGAAATAGATGAACATTTAAAATTAATACAAAAAAATATTCAAGAAAAGATGATTCAATTATAACGTCTTGCACAACGATATTTCGAATTGGAGGATGTTGGTTTGCGGGGATCAGTGGTTGACGTCATCACTGCATAAGTCAAAGTATACTTTCACACTTAAAATTTAAATCAAAGCTCGAAGCCCCAACAATTACTTTCATTTTTTTTAATAATAAAATATATATTCGAATGAATTAAAATATAAGTAATTAAATAATTTTATTAAATATAATTAATTTGTTTATATATTTTCTTGTATTATAATTTTGAAATAATTCTATGAATAAGTATTTAAACGCCTAAATATATACAATAAAAACAAAATTAAATTTATTTATCAATGAAATACAAGAGAGATCTTTTTTTTAAATTTAATATAAATCACTAATAAAGTTTAAGCACCACTGGACTACAACATCGTATTTTCTACTGGTTTTTTGTTTAGGTTCAAATGCCGTAATGGCTGGACTCCATTGCTAATCTACTCTCAGCTTTTTATTACTTCGTCTTTAAAACTTCCACTAAGAAAATACGTAGACAATTTAACGCAAAGCACATAAATGTTATTTTCTATTTATATTAAAACTTAACGTAGATGTTATTTACGAAATTATTAAACATAATAATAATAATAAAGTTGGTTTTTATGATTATCTTTAATATTGGTGTATTATATTTCTTTACTGATAGTGGTTATAAGTTCACTGAGATTATTTATCCTCACTAATGCATCTGTTTGACATACTAAATAATCTCCTCCCAGTCTTTTTGGTAAATTATTTGATTTTGGTGTGTCCTTCGTGATGTAAATTTTGTTATTCTCGTTATATTTCCTGCCTTTCCTCGACTTCAGTAGTTCTACTTTTATATATTTTATGTTATTATTTTTCTCTCTCCTCAACCAAACCGGCTTTCGATTGGTCTTTGTTCTACAAAAAGCGAGGATGTTCATTTCGCACATTTTAATCTCTTGACATTTCGCTTTGCTTGCAACGGAGCCTTTCCTTTTTTTTTTGCAAACAAATATTGTCCTGTTGAACTACGCTTTATTGTCTTTTCTAGTTGTTCTAACGCCTCTTCATCCTTCACTGACTTGACACATATTGAGCTGGATAGAATTTTCGAATGAACAAAAAAAAAAAAAATAAATAAATAAAAATAAGTGAAACAAGGAATTGGAATAATTTATTCAAAAAAAAAATAAACATCCAAAAATTACATAAAAAATAATAGATATTTTATTTAATTATTTTAAAATAATCTATTTAATATTTGGCCATCCTTATCACAATATAAGGAATATCATAGAATATCAATTTTTAAAATATTTATTAAATAAAAAAGAAAATAAGTTGACCTGTGGCCAGGCATAGAACCGACCGACGGATTGAAATAAATTAATTTCCAGCTACAGAAACAATTTCAAATAATTTAAATGTATCTATTATTGCAATAAAAACAGATATGGATATAACATAAATATTTTTAATTTTATTTTATTTATAATATATAAGGAGACGCTTGCTGTGACATCATGAAGGGCTGGGTGACGTCATATTATAATTTTAAATTAAGAAAAAACTAATGAAGATGATTTTTCCCGAGGATAAAACCAATACAAAGGGCATGATTCGTGGAGATATGTAAAAAATCTCCACATTTGAAATTTGGTGTGAAAACATACCTCCCTTACTATCGTCGGTCGGTAAAAATGAATAATACAATAAATTCAAATTTATAAAAATGATTTTTTATAAATCTTATTGACTTTTGGAACATATTTTTGTCAGTCTCCGCATCAATGAGAAGTTAATTATTATATCCTAAATCTAAGTGAATAACTTCTAATTCGGCTGACTTGGACTATTTTTATTTTAAAATGTTAAAAAAGAAATATTATTATATAGAAGGTGAAAAATATTGATAATTTTTTTAAAAAAATAATATATACATATATATAGAATCTATTATTTTGAAAGGTTTAAAAATTATTATTATATAAAAGGCGAAAAATATAAATATTTTTTTTTTAATTAATATAATTGTAGATATTAACTTTAGTAATTCCTCTTCATGTTTGTCCATCAGAGGGCAGAACTAATCAAGAACGCCTGCAATATATGCAACTAGTCATCAATGAAGTATTATCATATCTTATCTTATCTTATTATGCTAGCTAAAATTGTATATATATATAGCCATGGGTTCTCAAAAACCGCTCTAACGATTTTTTTCAAATTCACACTAGATATAGTATTTATAAAGAAAAATTGATTTTTATTGATCTCATCTCAGGAAAAATACATCTTAATTATTTATTTCTTAATTTAAAATTATATATGGAGATGTCAAAAATGGCATCCATATTGAAATTTGACTCCCGCCTTTTTTTAAAGGTTATTGTATTAATATTTTTTTATATTTAAAATATTTTAAAATTTTTAATTTAATTTCGAAATAAAATTAAAAATATATATTTTAATAATATTTTATAATTATAAATTACGATATATATTTATCATTCTTCCAATAAAAAAAAATATTCATTCACTTAGAAACATACCTAATAATACATATTTATGTATTATTGTGGACACCAAGTTCCATTCATTTTATTCAGATTGATGCATTGATGCAACATTTAATAATTGTAATAAATAATTAAAGAATTGTATTTCAGCTCGGTGTCCCAAGTATTAATATTACCAGCCAAACCCAATAATAATGAATTATTTTTTTTAACTTAAGTACCGAGCCGAGGCTCGGGGTCCCGGTACTTGTAATATTATTTTGGCATCATGGAGATTTAACATCTTTCTTATTAAACAAGATTTTCTACATTACATATATATTCGCTATCTTCCAGCTTTAGTCATTACAGAGTCGAATATAGAAAAAAAATTCCAATAATTGAATATAACATATAGTAAATTTAGAAAAATTAAAATTTATTTTTTTCTTATTCTTGGTCTTCTATACAATCATTAATATTAAAACCCCTTTTATATGTAATAGTTTCGCTTTATTTAAATTTTATCAATTTTCCATATCAAATTTTTAAATATGTTGAAATCTAGCCGTTTCAGTGATCTTTATATTGTAAATCAATCAATTTTTGCAATGGATTAAGATAACCATTTTCTAAAAGGCAAATTCAAAGTGGAAGACATCATCCTACCACGCAACTCGATGATTTACACAATCCTACCAATGGACTTCAAACGACTCCAATTGTATATTCCCCTCGTATTCTCCATGATAATCAACAAATCGCAAGACCAATCCTTGCAAATATGCGCCATCCATCTGAAATTCCCACGCTTCTCGCATGGTGAGTTGTACGTCGCGTGTAAACCATCATCGTTACCGAGTGGAAAAAAAGAAAAACAGCTAAAAATTTATGTTTACCACAAAACCTTGAAATAATAAAATACGCTCCATTCAATGGAATCCAAATCAAGTTTTATTCAATCACTAGATGTAACACATCCCCTCCACAAATGGAAGCTTTCATTATATATAAGTATATATATACATGATCGATGTTTTTTTATTGTACATAAACATTTAGTGGCCACGGGGTCTATTAATAGATATATACCATAAAATATTAAACTGTGTCATTATCATTAAACAATAGTCTATACCTAAATTTATGTATTCCACATTATAATGTATTATAAAATTTATTAGATTATAAGGTTATTTATAAAATAAAAGAATTAATAATAAAGAGCAAAGTTCATTTTAACTCTTACTTTATTGTAATTTATTGTATCTCGCTAGCGAAAAATAACAAATAAGTTGATGTGGCACTCTTAAACTGTAACTATCTCCATATATGTCTCATTAAATAAATAAAATTATATTTGACTTCACAACCCTCGGTAAATACTTCTCATATTTATCTAATAGGAATAGCTATTAGAATTTAATTTAGTAAAGTGAGTTAATTTCACTTTATATATATTATTATATTGTAGATATATAATATACCAATCCTTTATTTGTACTTTCCCAAAGAGCTGACCATTTTCAGCTTAATTAAATTTCCAAATTTTCGCTTGAATTATTAATTTGTACAATCTCCATGAAAGAGCTTACATTTGTTGAATTTGTTTTCTTTACTATTATCGTATCTTATTTTACTAGCAAAAATTGTATATATATATAAAGGGTCGAGTGATAGCTCGGTGTTCCAGGTACTTATTATTATATCTCCAAATTGTATTTGATTTATTTGAAACTTTAATTTTTTGTATTACTATTATATATATATATATATATATATATATATATATATAATAATCTTGTTTTTATTTTTATTTAATATTCTTTTCAAAATAGTACGATGAATTTTTGCTATTCATAATGATTTATAGTATTAAATATTTATTTTTATCATTTTAAGTATAAGTACCTGTATACAAGAAAAAAATATGTCCCTGAAAAATTATATACGAGGATTGTTGAAAAGAAGAGGAGAAATTTGAATTATTTCGAAAAGTATTTATTTATTCATCAATATCCATTTTGTCCCCTTCAAAGTAATTCCCTTCAGATATAATGCACTTATGCCAGTGCTACTTCCAATCGTCGAAGCACTTCTGAAATGGACCTGAAATGGCCCTCAGCTCGTTCTTCGATTCCGACTTTATCTCATCCATTGTGGCAAAACGCTTTACTTTCAGTGGTCTCGTCAGTTTTAGGAATAAGAAAAAGTCGCAGGGAGCCAAATATGGTGAATAAGGCGAGGCATGATTACGGTGTTGTTTTTAGCCAAAAAATCACGAACAAGCAATGATGTGTGAGCTGGTGCATTATCGTGAAGTAGAATCCACAATTCCGATCGTTTGTGCCGTATTGCTTCACGCAAATTGCATAACTTCCTTGAAGTATTCCTTTTTTTTAAGTAAAAAATCCAAGAACTCACAAAAACGTGTCTAACTTTTTCAGTTGTCAAAAACAAACTATTAATTAAAAATGGCTGATAATGTCAACATATGAGAAACATATGTGTACCAACATAACAAAAAAAAAATTGATAATCGAATGTACAGTCTGCGAAAATTCAAATTTCACCTTTTCTTATGAACAGACCTCGTTTATATATATATTTTCATTTATTTTTTTATTAATAAAATAAATATTTACTATAAATATGTAGAATAGAAAAAATGTTTTAATGAAATTTAAAAAAAATAATATAATGTAGGAATATTTCAAAATATAAAAATGTAAAAGAATCGTGTAATATGTACATTGTTTTTTTTTTTTTTTGGTTTTTTTGTTATTAAAAACTTTTATTTAGCTTACTCTGTGCCTGTTTGTCCGTTAAAATAAAACATTGCTTTGAGACCCAAGTGCACATGCGCGACCAGAATATATAAGATAACTTTTAGCATAACTTTGTTTTATTCAACTGATATTTGAATATTCGAAATTAAAATTAAAATTGATATATTCCTTTTAATAATTTTAGAAATTTGTTAGAATTGATATTAATTTTGTATTCTCGGGGTTCAGACTTGCTCGCTCAACAAAGCGTGAAGCTTTTCATAAATCCTTATTAAGGGTTTTATACCACAAATTAATTTCAAGGTTTTTTGAATATATGATCTTTAATCTATGTACATCCATACAAAAAAGGGTACATAAATTTAATTTAAGAATGGAGAATATTCATAATAATCAGACCCGACAGACGCAAAATTTCCAAAATAATATATTTGGATTACCCAATCCGGGAAACGTAATGGAAGGCAAAAAAAAATAATTTCTAAACAATGTACAAACAAAACCTTTATTTATATACAAGATTCAATGTAATATATTTATATATAAGAATATGACTTGTTCAGGAAGAGGGTAAAGGAAGCTTAAGTTAACACCCACAGACATGTAAGTTCATGCGCAACCTCCTAGAGTAGATTTCTAATCCAAGAGATTAATGAAATTTTATCCATTAATGAAATTTTATCCATTATCTACAATTAAGATGGATTTGATAAAGTAAATAGTTTGTTCATATAAAACACTGTTCCCCAAAGTAGGCGCTACCGTCCCAGATGTGTTTAGTGATTTAAGGGTGCATTTGAGGAAAATTGTATTATATTTCAATACTGAGTTCAATAAATAATTTTAAACAACAACGTCATTAATTGACACCTTTCTCTACTAAATTGTATGCAAAAGGTAGAAATATAAATACAGAATTATATTTTTCTGTTTAAATTGGTATATAAAATTTATAAAATAAAATTTATTTACCGGGGGTGCTGAGTAATATATTTTTGGAGAAGTGTGCGGATGCCCAAATAAAGTTGACAACCACTAATATAAATTTATAATTAAAAACATTAATAAAAATTATTTCTAAAGTTTGTATTCAACTGCATTGTATAGATTATGTTATACAGAAGCTAATAAATTTTATGAAATTTATTTATAAATTTTAAATCTATTCTTAATAAGAAATAAAATTGAAAGATAGAAGTGAAATTCTGTAATTTAATATTCTCCCCATGCAAAACAAAATTTGGCACCGTTTCATAGAAATTATCCATCCAAAATAAATAAAAATAAATTTTTTAAGAGATTAAAACGCATTTGTCTGCACAATATTGGATGATAAAAGCAATACAAATTCTTAGGTTTTATTATTTGTATTAGTAAATTTTTGTTTTTGTTTATTATATATATATATATATTGTGTTATTAATAATTCTGAGTATACAGTTAGTTTTCTTATAAATAATATTACAATTATTCAATCTATTGAAAATAATTAGCGTTTCAACTTTTATTTGGTATTCTTAAAGAAAAAACAATTTATTGCTTGATTAAAAAATCGATATCTCATGGAAAACGATCAATTTCAATTGATAAAATTTAAAAAATAATGAATGTAAAAAAATATTTTATTTTTATATCGGCGCTCCTCAAAATATGGCGCCCCGGACGGTCGCCCGGCTTTCCAGCCCCTTTATCCAATTTTGATCTTGACTATATACTATAGCAGTATAGCACATATATCGTTATGTCTTGTTCTCTTACTGCTAATCTAATCTCATTCTGATGTTTCATTTTAATACAAACATTGTGAAATACCTGGTAGAAACTTCGACGACTGTTTATATATATCTATAATGAACGCTATTTCGTTGATTTATTTTAATCTGATTAATTTTTTTTAAATCATCATATTTTTAATTTTTTTTTTTCATTAACGTAATCAGGTTTATTTTAATCAACAAACAAAATATTTATTCTGTCTAAAATTAAATGCTGGATAATCGTATCCACTGAATAAATTATATAATTGTTCACACGATTTTATAAAACAAAAACATAAAAAAAGTAAAATGAAATTCACCTGTTTTTTGTTGTTTTTTTTTTTTTTTTGTTTTTGTCTTTATAAAAAGTTTTTCTTCTAACAGACAAAGTCGTGATAATTTTCTTGTTGTTTGTAACCCTTTGATCAAATTAAATGGGAATTTATAGATAAAATAATTTAGAATGGTCGACGGGGGGTGGGGTGGGGGGGGGGGGATGGAAGCGAACGGACATGTAACAAATAAACCTATCAATTTTCTCATGTGAATCCACCTGGCTGCTTTAAATTCCCACAATTTTGGATCAATTGCAAAAGTGAAAGTAAGTGTCTTAGTAAAGTTAATATAAAATTGAATTGGGATTCCTTAATAAAACCTGTTGTTGACTTTATTTGGGAACATATGGCACAATCGTAAAAGGACGAGACGCTACCATTTCAAAAACGGTTACACGATATTCGTTTATCTACCTGGAAATGGTGAATTTATTCTGTCTTTTACAGGTTTTACAAATTATTATATACTACTATTTAGTAGCTGATATTTTTTTTCTGCCAATGCACCTCTGTAATATTCCATTGAGAACAGTTTATTATAGGAAGGAATAGAATATAAATAGAATATATATATACGTATATAAAAGTTGTTAAAGTATATTACAGTTGGTAACCCTGCACCTTCTTACCTGTATATATATTTATAGTATGACCTTAGAGTAAATGTTCACCTTGTATTAAAAACACATTCAAACTCGAACAGTGCATTTTCATTAAACACATTTAAAACTCCAACAGGTTATGGGCCCAGGTAAACACTGCGGGTAATTGGGTGATAATTGGAAATATTTTTTAATCTTAAAAGGATTTTTTAAAAAATGGAATTTCTTAAAATTGAACCACTACACCGACACAACTATGATACCTGGAAGATTCAGATGGAAGCCATCCTAGTAAAAAATGGATATTGGAACATAGTCTCCGGAAACCAAAAAAGGTCAAATATTGATGAAAAAGATACGAAAGGGATTGAAAAATGGGATCTCCTGGACCAAAAAGCTAAGTCTGATCTAATTTTATCAATAACACCTAGAGAATTAAGGATAGTTAAAAATTTAAATAGCTCAAGTGAAATATGGAATAAATTAAAGGAAACCTTTGAAAGTAAAGGTCCAGCCAAAAAGGCTTATTTGTTAAAGAAACTAATTTTAAGTAAAATGAATATAAGTGATAATATGGATGACTATTTAAATACATTTTGTGAAATTATAGAAAAATTAAATGATATTGAATTTATAATAAATGATGAACTATTATGTATAATATTATTATATAGTCTACCAGACGAATATGAAAATTTTAGATGTGCTATAGAAACAAGGGACACTTTGCCATCTTTAGATAATTTAAAAATAAAATTATTGGAAGAGTTTGAATGTCGGGGAAGTCAAGGCGATTCCTCAAATCAAAGTAACTTTATTAAAAATAGAAATAAAAATAGACCTATTAATAAAAATTATAATTTTAAAAATAATCCTTACAAAAATAATTCTTTAAATAAATATAATGAAAATAATAATAATAAATATAATACGAATAAAAAACATAATTTTTTCAATAGGGATAAAAGGTCAACTGATTATAATAAATTTAGTAATTTAAATAATGAAATTAAAAATAAAATTATATGTTTCCGTTGTAAGGGCGAAGGCCATAAAATTTCTCAATGTCCATCTAAGTCGACTCATATGTTAGCCCTAAAAGTCACTGATGATAAAAATGATTGGATTTTAGATTCTGGCTGTACAAATCACATGATAAATAATAAAGAATTACTGGAAAATATAAGACATCCAAAACTAAATTGTTTAACACTAGCCGATAACAGTAAAATAAATATTGATTGTATTGGTGATATGATTATTAACATAAATAATAGACAAATTGAATTAACAGATGTACTATATGTTCCCAAATTAAAAACGAATTTATTATCTGTCGGGTCATTTACTGATAAGAATTTTGAAGTTTTATTTAAAAATCATAATGCATTTATAATGAATAATGACGAACTAATGTTTACAGCTAAGAAAAAGGAGAACGGATTATATTATTTAAATGAAAATATTAAAAATAAAGATAAAAATGATTTTTCATATTATTTAAATAAAAATAAATTATCAAAATTAGACATATGGCATAAAAGATACGGACATTTAAATGAAAGAGATTTAAAACTAATAACCAAATCAGATCAAGTTTTCGGTTTAGACCAAAGTATATTAAATGAAAATTTAAATAATTGTGAAATATGCATTAAAGGAAAATTATCTCAAACACCTTTTAAAAATTCAAATTCACAGAAAAATTTAGAAATATTGGAAATAATCCATACAGATATTTGTGGACCATTTAGAACCACGTCTATCGGTGGAAATAAATATTTCATTACTTTTATAGACGAAGCAAGCAGATATTGCGAAGTTAAATTTCTAAAATACAAAAGTCAAGCTTTTGAAGCATTTATTGAATATAAAAATTATATTGAAAACATGACAGATAAAAGGATTAAATATTTGCAATCAGATAATGGAAAAGAATACATTAATAATAGATTTAATAATTTTTTAAAAAAATCAGGAATTAAGCGAAGATTAACAGTTCCTTATACGCCCCAACAAAATGGATTATCTGAACGTATGAACAAGACTCTATTGGAGATGACGAGATGTATGTTAATACAAGCAAATCTAGAACATTCCTTTTGGGCAGAAGCAGTAATAACTGCATGTTATTTGAGGAACAGAAGCCCAACATCATCTTTAAAGGGACAAATACCTTATAACATCCTTACAAACAAAAAATTTAATGTCTCACATTTAAGAACTTTTGGTATGAGAGTACATTTTTTAAATAAAAATAATAAAAATAAATTAAATTCAAGAACAATTGAAGGAATTTTTATAGGTTATTGCGAGGAAAGCAAAGCTTATAGAGTATATGATCCCATGACCAGAAGGGTACATATTACTCGAGATATTAAATTTATAAACGAATTTCATAATAAAAATGGAGATAATTTAAAATATAATGATTTATTAGAAGAAAATTCAAAATACAACAGCTTGGACATAATGATTGATAAACATAATGATGATGCATCTTTAGAAAGTGATATAGACGAAAATAACATTGACCAACAGAGAGGAAGAGGACGTCCTAAAATGATTAAAAGTGGAAAAAGGGGAAGACCCAGAAAAGTCTATCAATACAAAAAATCCGAAAGTGAAAATGATGAAGAAACAATTCCCAGCTCTAGAGACAGTGATGTCTTAAGTTCAGAAGATGAACTCTCGATAGAAACGACCGAAGGAGAGGTCCAAGGACTTAATGTAGAACTGAAAATTAAAGATGCACTATTGCAAGAAGACTCGAACTTATGGAAAACAGCCATGAGGAAAGAAATGATTACATTAATTAAAAACGATACTTGGACAATGGTCAGGAAACACGAAAATCAAAATATAGTGGGTAGTCGTTTTGTCTTAACGACCAAAAATGATAATACTAAAAAGGCCAGGTTAGTCGCCAAGGGATATAGCCAAACTTATTCTATAGATTATTTTGATACTTATTCACCTGTCGCCAGAATGAGCAGCGTGAGGACACTAATGGCTAAGTCTATAGAAGAAAAGTGGTACATTGAACAAATGGACGTGGAGGCAGCATATTTAAATGGTGAACTGGAAGAGAACATTTACATGGAATGTCCTGAAGGGTTTAACGACATATTGAAAGATTTAGTCGAAAATGAAAATGAAAATATAAAAAAGATTGCATTACAAATGATAAAAGACTTTAAAAAAGGGAAAAATATATTAAAATTAAAAAAGGCTATATACGGATTGAAACAATCCGGACGCCAATGGTACAAAAAATTAGACATAAAATTAAAAAATTTAGGAATGTCTCCATTGGAGAGTGATCCATGCATATATATTAAAAATAATAATAATAATAATAAAAACGTATTAATATTAATCATTTACGTGGATGATATAATCATAATAGGATCAAATAAAAAGGATATTAATGAATTTAAAAAGAATTTGTCTAATGATTTTAACATGAAAGACATGGGAGAAATAAATCAATTTTTTAGGCATAAAGTTTGAATACGATAGAGATAAAAACGTCTTAAGTATGCCTGCTGATTTTCTCACGAAAACCGTCTCAAAGGTCAAGCAAGAAGATTGTATGAGAAGACTCAAGCAAATGAATTAATTAAAAAAAAAATGTTTATATTGTAAAATTGTAATTATTTATATTTTTTAATTATTCACTTGAAGGGGGTGTGTTAAAGTATATTAAAGTTGGTAACCCTGCACCTTCTTACCTGTATATATATTTATAGTATGACCTTAGAGTAAATGTTCACCTTGTATTAAAAACACATTCAAACTCGAACAGTGCATTTTCATTAAACACATTTAAAACTCCAACAAAAGTCATCCTCATATAGAAGTTATTTTTTATAATTAAGTAAAATAATATTGTATACTTTTAGGAGGTTTCCAGAATACAAATTCTATAATTTAAATTTTCAACTAAATATATTTTCATTCCAGTATGTGACAATTTTTAAATTGCAAAATTAAACCCTTCCACTCATATTTGAATTAAATTTTTAAGTAAAATTAAGTGATTACTTAATGGGTAATTCAAAATTGTATTAATTATATTAAATAATAAAATTTACCTAACTTATGGTAATAATTAAATAAAATATATTTTTAGATTTTACCACTGTTCTAACACCATATAAACAATATCAAATATTTATATATATATATATATATATATAAACTAAACATTTTAATAAAATACTTTTATTATAAATACCATAAAATTTGTTTGAAAATATTTATGAAATTCTTCTATTTAATTTTCTGCATTTTCGTGATTCTTATTTTGTATGTTGACATAATTCTAATTATAATATATTGATTTATTCTATATATAAAATATTAGATTAAAAAAATATATTATTTTTAAACCTTAAAAAAACAATTATTATATAGAAGGTGAGGAATATATATTTTTTTTTTTAATTATAATATAATTGTAGATATTAAGTTTAGTAATTCCGCTTCATTTTTGTCCATAAGAGGGCAGAACTAGTCAAGAACGCCTGCAATATATGCAACTAGCCATCAATGAAGTATTATCATATTGTACATAATATTATTTTGGTAGGAAAGAGATCTGTCTCTCTTTCATTATAAAAAAACAAGATTCTAACAACACATACATATACATTATATATTCACTATGCACCAAAGTTAGTCATTACCCAGTCAAAAATTTGAAAATTCCACTGAACATAAATTTATAAATATGAAATTGAATTATTCTATATACAACGAGTCATTAAAAATTTAATTATAAAATTAAAAACACTTTTTTATGTAATTCACTTAGTTTATTTAAATTTCTATGTTCATTATTATAAGAACGACTAAATAAGGTACGAACAACAACGATGTTATCAACTTTCACCCACCAAATATTTTAATTCTTTCAAATTGCCTGGATTATCATTTTTCAATTGAGAAATCATATTGAGAATCATCAATCAATCTTGTGCAATGAATTGAGATAACAATTTTTTCAAAGACAAGTGGAAGCCTTTTCATTGACCTAGCGATGGACTGAATTTAGATGAAATAGGTAATGACTTTTTGTTGATTTGGATTTATTGAGGATATAGAAATATAGATATTGTTAGCTGGTTCACTGATTTCCTACATTTCAAGGGCATAATGGAAATAGAAATTTCAAAAGGAAGCTGATGAACAGGATCTGAGACTTAGCCAAAGTTGTTGAGCTCCAAAATAAATAAATAAATATTAATATTTGTGATTTTAAGCACGTTAATAATTCTAAGAGCATAATTTTATATTCTATAAAATATTCAAGTCATTTAAATAATAAAATTTCAAAAATGAAAAATATAGTTTTTTTTCTGAAAGAACCATTATGGTTTCTATTTGGTTTATTTATATTATTTTCTTTCCCATTATTTGTTTTCATTCGGGGTAGGGAAGGATTTGAATTAATAATTCCAATATTGAAATGGATGGACCAAATATCGATTTGATAAATGAACCTTTTAAGATGCACAGAGATCGGATTATTTTTTGTATTAGTATTCTTTGTGCCTTTGGGTTTTGTTTGACGTTGCATTTCCCTGTCTCCATGATACTTTGTTTGATATTTTGATTCAGTTCATGATCAGAATTTGGTCCAAGTGACAAGAACTTGAAATGCATATATAATAATAATATATCCATCAAAGAGGGCTTAGGAGCGCCCAGGCAAGTCATTTTAAGTACATTACTATTGAGTGGGCTTTAACAGAATGGAATGACACTCGAGCTGCTTTTTCGAAGGCCAATCATGTCGCTGTCAGTCCATGACAGATTAATCAGGACGCCACTCGTCCGTGACTCCACCATTTTATTGATTCCCAACTACTTTCTCTAGCCACCATCACTAATACTTAGAAAAGAGTATTCTTTTATTCACAGTGGACGGGAATTCTTTTCAAAATGTGTCAAAAGGACAACCATTCTTGACATTCAACCACGGTCTGCAAATGACTGTAACGTATTCGTCATAACCGAAAGGATTTTTATTTGGCACATATAAATTCTTTTCATTTTTATTTTATTTTATTGTAGTCTTAAGAAAGAGAATATTCCGGATCGAATGTATATTGACAATGTGCCAGCCATGATCTGGTGGTGCCCATTTTTATTCCCCCTCTCACCAAGAAAATAATCGTCTGACAATAAGAATAACAACTGCAAGGCTACATCACACAGATTCAATTTAGTTTAAAAATTAATATTATTTATAATTAAAAAAATTTATATATATATAAATATATATAAAAAAAAAGATATATATATTTTATATTTATTTTATATATAGTATAAATATATATAAAAAAAGAGTGATGATATAAATATATCCATTTTATTGTTAGATTATAAATTTTATATAATGTATATCAGAAATTTTTTGAATGTTCAAAAAAATACAATTTTAAACTGAACCGAATTTAGCTGATAATTCAGCAAGTCCTCAAACGTTAAAACGTTAAACGTTCGCTGACGACATAAAATATCGTTAAATCCTAAATAAAATTAAAAAAAAGACTTGATATTTAGTCATTAAATTTATTTATATATAAAATGAATTTTAAATGTAATTCATACATCAAACATGGTTGTATTCATGAAACTAAAATAAAAAAGTCATGAATAATATTTTTCATTTGGAATATTTTATTATAAATAAAATTGTTAATTCTGTTCTTAATTTTGAGTCGTTTTGATTAAAATTTACATGTTAAGCACATATATCGTTTAATTATTTATAAATTGTTGTTTAATTCTTTTTTTTTTTTTATTTGTTAATTATTTATTTTTTTATTATTAGGTATATAAAGTTAATATAGTAGTAAATGTATTAATTTTTCTTTATTGAATTTTTAATTAGAAAAAATAATCTTTCCATGATCCAGTGATTTTTGAAATGATATATATTCTCATTAAAAAAAATAAGGCAATAAATGTCAAATTAGTTAATAATTTTGTTTTGATTTTATGATTATATATATATATATATATCTGTATTATTATATTTAATTAGGTAATATATTATTATATATGCAGTGGCGGATTAAGTTGATTGGGGGCCCCGGGCGGTAAAATTGAAATGGGCCCTCTGTTATTTACAATTATAATTGAAAGACAAATTTTGTTTATATTATAATTTAGGCTGTTTTATACTTACATAGATAGTACTTATGTAAAATATACATCATTTTTACTGTGGTCGCCGAGACCCAAAATTGATTAATTTTTCTTAAGTTAGTCGGGGTTCAAACACGACCGAATAAAGATCTGTTGTTCAATAAAGATCTGTATCAAGAATAACTTGTTTTATTTAAACTCTGATTATCTATAAACTCAACGGTTTTTTTAAATTTTTTTTAAGGAAATATTTTTATTCGGTGGGCCCCTCGGGCTGGTGGGCCCCGGGCGGCCGCCCGGTCCGCCCGGCGTTTAATCCGCCTCTGTATATATGTATATAGGAGAAGGTTTCTATCGATGGCCTGCTCCTAAAATGAACTTTATTAATATCTCAAAAGATATGGATATTACATATATTCAAGTGTATTCTCAAAGGATAACCATTTTAGTTTGGAAATAATTTAACTAGACAGAAAGAAACTTAGATTGAAAGTAAGATTTTAACTTGTTTCTTCTATATAATTTCCTTATTTTATTGAAAAAAAACATTTCAGCAAGATGTTAATAGTAATAAAATGTATGCAAGCAATATTTGAATGTTGGATGAATTGTCAATATTTTGTCATATTCCCAATATAAACTTAATTGTTGTAAACGGAGACAGGCTCTTGACAAGTGATGCCATGCTAGTTGCTTTAAGTGAAACACTGTATATGCGCGATGATACGAAACTCGGTATTTGTGAGCCGTTTCACAAATACCGAGTTTCGTATCAAAAAATTAAAAAGAAACAATAAATAATATTAACCGACTGAATAAAAATCAACGAGAAATATTTAGTTTAATAACATTTAAAATGTTGTTGTTGTTAAGAAATAGATGAACTATTAATTCATAATTAGGTTAATGGTAATCAACTCACTGTTTAATTAAATAATAAATTAATAATACTCTAATAATTATAAATTTAAATTGTAACAACAAGGTCCCTTCGAGTCGGGAGAAATCAAGGAAACCAGTAGCCGGAAATGGGTCGAGCTTTTTATTTTTCATATATCACATTAACATTAAATATTTATTACTTCTGTGTTTAATATAGTGAAAAACATTATATAATGTATCTATCGAATTAACAAATATATTCATAATCCATGGATTTTATTACAAATATCCTTAAAGCCTAGTTTACACGGGCTTAGTACTTGTCATTAGTTCAGGGGTGGGCAAATACTTTTAAGCGCGGGCCAAAATTAAATTTTCAAAATGTCTTCCGGGCTGGAAGACCATATTTCGAAAACACTAATAAAAAAAAATTATTTTTTTTCTTTTTTTTTTTTTTTTTTTAAAGACATGGAACGAAAAATTAAAATAAGAGCCAACTTTTTCAACGCCAGGCGGGCGTTCAAAAGGGCCGCGCTTAAAAGTATTTGCCCACCCCTGAACTAATGACAAGAATTAAGCCGGTGTAAACTAGGCTTAAGTGGCCCATCGATAGCAACATTTTTCTATATATATAATGAATTGATCAAATATTATTTTATATGTTATGTTTATTACATATTTAGGGTAAATGTACCAGTAGTTGACACTTGTACATTTAATATCGGATAATAAGACTTATATATGTATAAACATTTCTAAATGTGCGTTATATGAAAGTAATTCCTTCTTTATTGAAGATGTGCAAATATAAAAGTTATGAGTCACCGTCTGAGTAAACGGCACAACATATACTTTTTATAGAATCGAACAAATGGATATTTTAATATTTTGTTCTTTGAATTCTTAAGGAGGCAAATCACTAATTTATATATATATTTAGTATTAAATATTATTAATTGAATATCCATATTCCCTAATTTTAAGTATGTCAACTATTGGTGCTTTTAGATGCTAATGTTAAAAAATTATAAAAAATAATAGAAATAGAAAAATTACATTAGCTTTCAGGTAAATTATTCATTATTAACCAATGAATCATTAAACCCAAAACTCAAATTGATATCTGATAAAAAACAGAAGATATCAAATTTTTCTCATAAAGTTGTCCTTATAGTGTCAACTACTGGTACATTACCTTAGTCAATATTTGTTTTTGTTAAAATTATCCAATTAAAGATTTTGACTCTGTGTAAAAGATGTGCAATTATTAATATTTTCCTTCTGAGTGAGTTAATTAATATCATTATATGTGTGTTTACATTTAGAGAGGCAATATAAAGTGATATTGAAATGAAACAGATGGCACAAATAAACTTGAAATATGTTTCAGTTAGTTAAAAAAAAGAACGCAAATGAAAAAAATATTAATGAAGATACTTTAAAAGAGTAAATTGATGTGGGAGGGGTGATCATTTATTATTCTTTATAATTTTTTTTTTATTCTATAATTGAAGATAATTAAACTATTATTTTAATTTCAAATATCAAGTTTAATATTGTTTAACCGTTAAACTGAATCCAATTACAATTTCCACGTTTGTAACAATCCATTGTAATTAATGAGGAATGAAAATATTCTAAGAACAAAATCAATCAATATGTGGAAACAAATAAAAAATCCATAAGTTTGAATTTTTGTCAAGAATAGGAGAGGAAAGACTAGCGAAAAATCTATTTGTAGGGAAACTGATTGGAAAGCGATTTGTTGGAAGATCAAGAACACCTTGAGCAGTTAATGTATGTATGGTAGTAAAAGAGATGGGAGAGAATAGGAGTTGGATGGGGGTGGCACAGGATAGGGACATTTGTAGAAATGTGGTTGCTGTAGCCAAGAACTTTCGAGTTCCTTAGACCCATAGAGATATAATAGATAAATAATTTTGCTTTTTAATTTTGCTTGTTATTTATTATTATCCGATTTTAGCTCACTTTCTCAGCAAATTGCTGGAAAACTTTCACCCATCCCTTTAGATGTTGTATGGGATTGGGCTCGGACGGTGTGGAGATTATTATTATTATTATTGTTATTATTTAGAGCTCGATGCATCTCAACAACAAAGACCATTGTTATGAGGAAATCATTCATTATTTCTTAACCAAGCAACCCAATCTGGGAGAATTTGGTCTTGTTCGCAATGCACGGCCAAGTAAACAATAAAATTCTGAATCTTGACCAATTCAATTGGGTCAGATTCAACGTTTCCAGAAAAAAACTATTTTTCCTTCAACCGAATATCATCAATAAATAAATAAAACAAAATATTTTTGTGTATTCATCATATTATTTAATTATATAGTAATCACACACATAATAATTATTATAATTAAAATTTTAAATAATAATATATAAAAACATGTAATTTTAAAATAAGAATATGTAACAAGATTTTGGAAAATTCTTAATATAAATAGAATGAAAAAAATTACAACCGTAAAATTGGTGAAATAATGGGGAATTGGCTGAAGATGGTTCAGGATAGTGAATGTTGTAGGAATGTGTGGTTGCTGGAGCTAAGAACTTTCGAGATCAGTAACGCTATAAGCACAGATGGAAAAAATACTTAATGAGGTTTGAAACAATAAACTGTTAATTAGAATGCTAATATTTTATCGAGGTGAGGAATACTTATTCAGTTTATAAAATAAATAAAAGAATCCTTTTTTTTAATTTAGAATAATAAGCTTATAGAAAGTGTATTGCAATGGATTGTAATCATTAAGTATTCATTGATTAAATGGTAATTGTGTTAAAGGGGTTGCAAATTAAAAATTGATCGAGGATTGTATAAAATAACAGAGATAAAGTAAAAGAAGTATTGCCCTGTATAAAAAATATCAATTGGACTTTATTTTATAATACTATACATTAAAAGACCAGTTTATTATTATTATTATAAATTACGAATGAGAAATTGATAAGGTTATAAGTAAAATAGAGAAATACTTTTTAAATATTTTTTAAAAATAATTAAAATTAATTAAGGTATAAACAAGTATTCAATTATTTATTTTAATATTAAATAATATATAAATTAATATAATATAAATTGATGTAATTATTTATGAAATATATATACACATATATATATATATATATATGTTCTCTTATCCGAAATCATTCTGATCTATAAGACCTAGATTTCACAAAAACTTCTTACTAATAAACCTAGTTTTATTATTACAAAAAAATGACTTGATTTTTCATATGAATAAGTAAAACTAAATGCGTCCAACGTTTTTCGTTGTATATGTATCAGTGTTGATGGAGATTATGTTGAAAAATATAGCAAAAAAAAAAAAATTTAAAAACATCGATTTTCTTGGCCAGGTCGGAAACTTTTCAGACCACCCTCGTATATTATATTTAGAATTTATAGATTAATGAAACCTCTAAGTATTTTTATGATTTTAATCATACAACATTGATCCAGACAAATGCATTTTAATCCCTAAAATGTTTATTTTTATTTATTTTAAAAATATAATTTGTAATCATTTTGCTGCTAAATTATTATAAGTAAATAACTCTATATTATTTTTTACACGGTTCGTTATAGTATCGTTCTGTCTTTTTATACTATTTTTTAATTTGCAGTAAATTTGTATATTTTTGTATGAAATGGCGCTAAATTTGGTTTTGACCGAGGCGCTTAAAACAATAGAACTGGCCCTGTGGTTGAATTAATCTTAAACAAATATAAATATATATATTAATGGGGTAATGATCGTTTAAAATTATAAATGTGATTATCTATATTATTAATTGAATTCAATGTTTGTTTGTCTTTAAATTTTATTTAATGAACTGGAAGAATATTTTAATCAAAATAATTGGATCTGGTTAGGTTAAAGTTTTCTTGGTTGTTATAAGAAGGTGGGGGTGTAGATGGAACTCCTGTTCTAAGCATAGTAGGGCATTCACCCTTATTTGATTACTATTGTTGGTTTATCTCGTTTGGGGTAAGAACAAACCGTAACCAAGGGTCTTAGCCAGGTTGAGTGAGCATCACCATAGAATACTTCACTGTCAGTCAACTCTCCATTCAATGTCTTGTAAAATTTAATCAATTCTCAATCTACATCTCTTTCGATGTTCAACAAAATCTAACACACCGTTAGACGAGTGTTATTAATCGGAAAGCATCCTCTTCATTCATAATCCATTTAGTATTTATTGTTCATGGAGAAATTTATTTGAAACATTCATCTAATTTCTATTTTTGAATTTAGTGTGATACCTATTTTAATTTTATATATATATATATATACGGTTGATGAACGATATCTCTTCACCCCTCTATTTTCTCTTCTCATTATATTCTAACTGTATTTTTTTAGTATAAAAAAAAATTCTATTTTATTTTGTGTTTTTTATGTAAATGACAACCAAAATCCATTAGTTAATATAAATCTGTTGCGGCTGGTTTGTAGAAGAGTAACTTATCTATTTTATGATAAAGGAGAGAGCTTGGATATTAAAACGCAACATGACAGAGTTATTGAACCTGAATCTCAAAATGGATACATATATTCTAATTCTAATAACTACTCGTCAAATTGTTATGGTCCAAGCGGTATAGATAATATACATGAAATATACAATTGCTCCAAAATCCTCATCCCCACTATTTCCGAAATCCTACCCTCATATACAAACACAGATACATTTTACCATGTTTATAGGACAGTTTTATATGGATTCTTGTTATGAAAATCAATTCTAAAAAAAAAGAAAGAAGAAAACATATAAATTAATCTTTTTAAATTGAAATTCAATATATATATATATATGTATATAACTTAAAGAGACTTTTATCTCATCCGTTTTTTTTACTTTCCGTTGTATTTGCCATACTACTACGCTTGACCAGTTAAGACAAATCACCATATACTCTATAATAAAATAAAAAATTCGCTATTCTCTTACATGTAGCATTGCAGAGGATATTGGAGAAAACTATGAAAAAAAATAATACAGATAGTATAAAAATCGTTCAATATTATATAAATATAATAATTATTATTACCATAAATTTATCTACAGATAAATCGTTGTTTTTACCGATCGACGATAGTAAGGGAGGTATTGTTTTCACACCAAATTTCACATGTGGAGATTTTTACATATCTCTACGAATCATGCATTTTCTTAACAGAAAAAAGTATTTTTAGCATGATGTCTGTCTGTCCGTCCGTCCGTCCGTCTGTACGTCCGTCCGTATAGATTTGTACAGCCTGAACGGCTCAACGGATTTTGATGAAATTTGGTATATTCACTTAATGCATCAGTATGATGAATTGATCAACTTTTGGTGCAAATCCGGAAACCGGAAGTGGTAATATTAGCGGTCGACGATAGGAAGGGAAGGGTTATTTTTACACCAAATTTCACATGAGGAGATTTTTTACATATCACCACGAATCATGCACTTTGTATTGGTTTTATCCTCGAGAAAATCATCTTCATTAGTTTATTCTCAATTTAAAATTATATGACGTCATTCAGCCATTCATGACGTCACAGCCTAGTCTTACATATATATTATAAATAAAATAAAATAAAAAATATTTGTTATATCCATATCTGTTTTTTATTACATTAATAGATATATTAAAATTATTTGAAATTGTTTCTGTAGCTGGAAATTAATTTACTTCAAACCGTCCGTCGGTTCGGACCTGGACACAGGTCAACTTATTTTGTTTGCATTAAAAACAAATTAATTTAATATTATTAATAATACATTTGTATTTATTTAAATTAATATTCTGAATAAGAATAAAAGAAAAAATTTATTGAAAAACCAATTTTCAAAATTAAATAACATACAAATAATCACTTTATATAAAAAAATATCTCACTTTTGAACATCCTTTATGAACGTTTAACAAGTAGATTGCCAGCTAAGGGTAGAGGTGTTGCATTATCAGTATAATGTATCCAATCATACTTTATTCTGATTTTCTCGATCGGAATCCGCAACTTCTTATTTCAAGAAGCTTTTCAATTTTGATTAAAAATATTGTGTTTATCTCGTTCTCTTGCTTAATCACCACTTTATACTAATAATAAATATAATCGTTGATTTATATTTTATAATAAAAAACAAATAAATAAATATTTTAAAACTATTAGAATGGATATCCAAATACCATCACAAACGGCAATTTAAAATGAATAAACACTGAAAATTACTCTGAAACAAATGAAATTAAAAAATAAATAATAATATATTAGAAATAATATCTAGTTACACAGCTTCTTTTAATAAGTTTATCTTGCCAAACCTTCACACTTTTATTGTGTGACCTATATTTATAATTTCATTAAATGTTACCTACAAAATAATTGTCTGTTATTTTCGACTTATACTTTTGAAAATGTTCTGGTTTTGCATTTAGAAAGCAAACATTATTTATCCACTTTCCTTCCATTTCATTAATTAGTTCTATTCACCCTTATATTCATTTTATTATAAAAAATATCTTTGTATAATATATATATATATATATATAAAACACTAATGAAAATAAAAAACTTGTAATTTAATTTTAAGTAAAAGTTTTAAAGAAATAGATTAATTTTAACATCTGTTAAGAAATAAAAAAAATTGTTCTTTTTTTATATTTTTTATATTTTTTTTTTTTTTTTTATTTTTCTCCCTACTTTTCTCAATTAGTACTGTCTTGTATAATCCTCAAATAAATTAGACGCTGCTGGAGATAAACCACTTAGTTAATGAAGCGTCATTATGTTCTTTATGAGTTGTTTATTTTGGCATTAATGCTTATTAATATGTGGGACTTACTTAGCAATGCTGTACCCGAAAAAAAGGCGATCGTGCGCTATTCTTCTTTAATAAGCAATTTACTCTTTCAAAGGCGGTTGAAAAAAATCTGGAGGTAACAATTGGAATTGGGAAAAAAAGGCTTTGGATCGAATTTTTTTTTTTTTTTTTTTTTTTTAGTAATGCAAACCTCGAGATTGGAATCTTGTTATGGTTGACCACTTTTAGGCAAGCCCGAGTCAATACCTGAAAATCCTTTCAAAACCATTGCAAAAATATAAGTTCTAATGGATGGTGACTTTGAAAGGGGAGGGGTTGGAATAGGAGGGGTGAGAAATCATACAAGTTATTAATTCATAAAGCATTTCCTTGTCAAACAATATGTGAATTGGTTTAAAAAAAAAAAGTAATAATAATGGATAATAGTGTGTGAGAGAGGTTTCGATCAAAAGGATTTTTATTGGCAATAAATAGATTCCAGGTCACCTTCCCTGTTGTGGCTTAATAAAAGCTTTCATCGCAGGATTGTACGGGTTCGACAGGTGGTCCTGATCAGAAATCATTTTAATCTATACCTTAAGACCTTATTTCTACCCACACTCCAAAAAAAAAAAATGATCCAACGATTATAAACACGATTTAATATCAGGAAACTAAATAATCCAAATCCAGAAAATAAACATTTTTAAAATCTGATCGAAGAAGTATAAAAAAGAAAATATTTTTTTCCATTTATCGTTAAGAACTTTATTTTATTATATATATAAATATTTACTTTGTATACGCGTGGGTTTATTTTAAATATTTCATTTAACATTTATTACTGTTCATAAATATCAAACATTGATTCTAAAAATTATTGTAAATCAAATTTTATTGTAAAGTTATTATTTATTTATATATAGTTTATAATATATAATTAAAATGAAGGATTAATTCTATTTATATTTGAAAGCAATTCATTTATTTAATCACTCAATTACTATTATATTTAATAAATCTTCATTTATTAAGAATATATATGGGGAAACCAAATGAAGTACAACCAGAACACCGATAGAGGGGGGATCTTAATATAAAAAAAAAATTGGATATATGCTAGAATTGGGTTCAAGATAGGGACTGTTGGAGGAATACGGTTGATTCGACCAAGACCTTGCTAGTTCAGAAATGCGATAGAAATATATAGATAGATATTGGATACGAGGGTAGGTCAATAAGTCAGTAACATTTTGAATTTCCCGTCTCTTAAATGAAATGGCAACACTACTCCTATCACGAGGCAACTAGCAGCTAACTCCTGTCGAAATTTGAACCAGCTGGGTCTTTTAGTATTCGTTTGACATCGATTACCACCAGACTACATACATGAATTGGGATACGAATTGCTCCCCCATCCGTCTTATTCTCCGGATTAAGTTCCGAGTGATTATTTCTTGTTTACAAATCTCAAGAAATGGCTCGGCTGAAAGAGATTTGACTTTACTGATGAAATCATCTCACAAACAAGTCTATTTTGATGTCCTCGACAAATCTTATTTTTTGGAAGGGATAAAAAATTGGGGAAACGTTGGACGAAATGTATTGAGCTCAAAGGAAAATGTTGAAAAATAAAATAATTTTTTAACCAAAGACCTGTTTCATTCAAAAAGTCACGGACTTATTGACCTGCCATCGTAAATGCAATATTTACATATATACAGCGGTAGAGCCGTTGGATGGCATAGTGAGCTGTGGTTCTATAAATAACCTTAAATACCATTATAGTAAATGTATTTTCAAAATTCAAGTATATTCTAATAATAATATTTTAATAATAATTATAGATGAGAGAAAGTACTATTTATGTTTAAACCGGTATTTTGGTAGGCAAAATTGTAGGATGGCTAAAATAAGATAAGCAAAGAAAAGACAATAAATTTTGTCAATACCTGGGAATTATTTTAAAATTTTTAAGACCTAATTAAACAACTGTGTAAATTATTTGAAGTTCAAAAAATCCCAAATCTTTTCCACAAACAAATCATTTTTCATAATTGATAACCAATGATTTGACACTGCATATTTCATTAATTGACTTATTCCGAACCATGTATATAATACAAATATGTATATAAATAGTATATATATATACCATATATTAGTTAAATATTTTAAATGTATTTAATCTTAACGTTATTTTCGAACACACTATAAATATCATCGTATAAATATTAAAAATGTATTTCTTAAGACAATAAAATATAAAGAAATACCAAAATTTCATAAGTTTTTTTTTTCTCGAAAGTAAAAATAGAAAATTACTTTTATCGAAAAAATATTCATTTAAATATTGAAAATAATTTTCAAATAAATTCTTTGGTGAAAAAAAAACGAGTTCTACATATATCATCGATAACTGATATATATGAGAAATTCCCAGATATTTGATTTATTCAACCTTAAAAAAAAAGAATGAAATTGAAATGCAATAACAAATTTATTAGATAAGTTCAATGTTTATAGAAATTCAAAACTGCCTTTTAAGTAGTAAATCTCATCCTTTTCAAACGCCATTTAAGACAAACTCAACAAGCAACATTTTCGACAGGCGAAATTTGTCCTTGTCTTAATTGTGACCCTAAAAAGGAGTTTACACTAACCTCAATAAGATCATGAAGGAAGTGAGGTAAATCCTTGGATCGCAGTTGATAAGGAGTGTGGAGGAGGGGGAGGGGTCGAAAATAGGAGTGGTTAAGATGATTCAACCGAATAATTAACGATCTCTAATTTAACTCGCTGGTGGTAAGTGTGTTTTCTATTGATTGAAATGTTTTCATCACGGTCCACGAAATCTGTAACAACATTTATTATTATGTAAATATGTAATTTAAATTCACGGAGAGAAGTAAACATATATTTATTTATAATTATTAAATAAATAAAATAAAATAGAAAATCATTTATTTATTTGATTCGAATTAAAAAAAAAAACAAAAATAAGAGAAATTTTGTCTCTCTAGTAAAACAATTTGTAAATTGATTCGATGAATTATAGCAAAAAATAAAGATCATAATTAAATCATAAATCAATAGCATATATTTTGTACAAGTTTAACATGTACAATTTATATATATATATATATATATATATATATATATATGGAGGAGGTGGCTTGGCTGAGAGTGTAGCGTGGCAACCTTCTACACAAGAAGTGGGCGTTCGATTCTAACCAAAAACGGATTTTTCTAATAAATTCAATTTAACATCAGCTGCCTCCGGCTCCAGGAACTGACAAGCCCTGGTTCTATATAACCCTGCACCAGCAGGACTACCTCAAAAACAAGCAACCATAAGCAACAATGGATAGTTATGAGAATAACTCCAGTTGGTACCCAATCCGCCCGTCTCCTGGAGGATCCGGATCTTCACGAGCCCTCAAAAAAAAAAGAAGAATAAAACTTAACACCTAAAGAACATTCATATATGGGCACTTAACATCAATACCCTTATTCAAGCAACAATGGTTCGTGATGAGAATAACACCGGATCTTCATGAGCACACAAAAGAATAATGAAGTTAACACCTAAAGAACATTCACATATGGGCACACTTAACATCAATACCCTTGTATATGGGAGCTTTGCGTGATCCTAGATGGTCCAGACGCAAATAATAATAATAATAATATATATATGGATTACAAATAAATACAATAAAGAATATACTTTCATTTTGTATAATTTAATCCAATTTATCATTAACTTAATCTACATATTAAAATAAATAAAAAAAAAATAATCAATTTTTGTTTGTTTATTATTATATTAGAATTAAAATAAAAGAATATATTTTATTATAGTACATATATAATTTAATATAAATTTATATACTAGTATATTATTCCCGATAAATTAATACATATTCGAACCTTTAGAATGTTTTTTTCCCTTTCAAAATTAATTACTTCTAAAAAAATTTGATTCAATTTGATTTTGATTTAAAAAAATAGTAAAAATTGTAAAGTAGATGTTTTTTGTGATTACAATAATTGTAATCACATTGTAAACCTAATTATTATGTTTAGTAGTCTTTCATAACCCTCTGAAGAATTCTTGATTCGTTCGTTACTCAGTGCGCTTCTTATTTCATAAAGTGGGATGTGTTTTCTCGCAGTTACCCTCCCTCAAAGGGTTGGGTTTGCATAGCCAAGAATGACTTTTTGGATATGGTGGGAAAATATATTTCGTTCATTTCACGATGAATTCTTCATTTTATAGAAACAAATTATTATGAAATGAATTTTCAATGAAGTTTTGTTAATGACTTGTTTATGACTTCTTCCTTTTCCAAAAGGGTTAACCTATTTTACCTGTTCTCTGGGCAAGTGCCGTTACACAAAAATCAAAAATTAGATCATAAATATAAATTATGAGTATAAATATATAAAAGCTGAAAATACAAAATTTCCAAACACTAAAGGCGCAAAGCAACAAGGGGAGACTTTGGACAAGCGTCGAGGGTCTCCCCAGGCGCCTTTTATCAATTAAATTTGTGTATGCAAAACATCTGCTGAAATAATGTTAAATAATATCTTAAACACCAACCTTGTACAGTAACTAGATGTAATAAAAAAATAAATTTACTTTCTACTTTTAAGGTTATTAAAGAATAACAGGAAAGGGGCAAAAATCAGTTTTATAAAAAAATATTGGCCATTTTTACTATGTGAAATGTTTATTATAATGCCCACATGCCAAAATTATTTTAGCTCAACAATGTAAAGAGGGGTCGGGAAAAATCGGGCTTTACATTGTCTAATCTTGTCCAAAGTCTCCCCGGCCTCCTCTATACGAGAGGCATTTGAAAAGTTTGTGATATAAAGTACAAATGGCTGCATCAGTATGAATAAAAAAAAAATAAATAAATAAATAAAAAGGGTTTTGACATAATATCTTAATTGTGGATTTAGAGATGAAAAAACTTCCGACATATATTAACATTGGATCAAAACCGTCAAAGGAGGAGAATTTGCCAAGAGAATTAAAATTCTATTAACACAAATAAAACCGATTTTGTTATAAGATTTATTTCAACATCTGAAACTTGGGCTCACTATTATACATTGAAAATGATTTTTCTTTAAGAAGGTGTAAAATCAGCCGTCAACGGTTCTTTTATAGGACTTGGAGAATCGCACTTTCCTGGTGTCCTAAAAGCTCTGAAACCTTGTCGGTTGGAATGCATTGAACTTCAAGATTACGTTAGAAAAAAAATATATCATGAAAAAAATATTTTTTTCATTTTTCCTTCCATTTTGCGAACTTTTTGTATATATAGATATAAATAAACGTTCTCCTTGCTTCTTCATTTAGATTTTCTTTTGAATAATATAATTTCATTTTCACTTAATATTTAAATTTTAAATTGTTTATCACACAACTCAGATAGAATATTATTAAATATTTCAACTGTATATGTATTTAGAAACTCTAATAGAGATTAAATTAATATAGATTTAATAATGAACATGCGAACAATCAATGATAATTAAAAAGATCTGGAATGTCTCCACTCGACTATCATGGGAATTTGAATTGAATTAATTAAAATATATTATATTTAAATTAAATTATAAATTAAAATTAATAAAGAATATGTATTAAACCAGCGCGTATTTGGCTCTTTGATGATGACACCACGTGCTGGCGCGTGATTGGCAGTCAACGTTTTAAAAAATTAATTCCGGTACTTTCAGTGATTCAATCAAGCTGAAATTCTATATATAGCAGTTTTAATCATATGAAAATCTATCAAACATATGTCTTTATTTTTACGGTTCGTTTAGAAAAAAAATAAGTTGACCTGTGGCCAGGTCCGAACCGACCGACGGTTTGAAATAAATTAATTTCCAGCTACAGAAACAATTTCAAATAATTTTCATATATCTATTAATGTAATAAAAAACAGATATGGATACATAAATAATAAATATAAACATTTTTAATTTTATTTTATTTATAATATATATGCAAGACCAGGCTGTGACGTCATGAATGGCTGGATGACGTCATATAATTTTAAATCAAGAAAAAACTAATAAATATGATTTTTCTCGAGGATAAAACCAATACAAAGTGCATGATTCATGGTGATATATAAAAAAATCTCCTTTGGTGTGAAAATAACCCTTTCCTTCCTATCGTCGATCGCTAATACTACCACTTCCGGTTTCCGGAATTGCACCAAAAGTTGATCAATTCATCCCACTGATGCATTAAGTAAATATACCAAATTTCATCAAAATCGGTTGAGCCGTTCAGGCTGTACACATCTATACGGACGGACAGACGGACAGACGGACAGACGGGCAGACGGACGGACAGACGGGCAGACGGACGGACAGACGGACGGACAGACATCATGCAAAAAATACTTTTTTCTGTTTAGAAAATGCATGATTCGTGGAGATATGTAAAAATCTCCACATGTGAAATTTGGTGTGAAAACAATACCTCCCTTACTATCGTCGGTCGGTAAAAATGAAACCATGATAGGTAATGGTCCTCTGCCGAATGAGCTACATTTCTCAAAAGAAAACTACGAATTTTGAACAATGCCCGTGAACCAAATTTCATTATTCTAGCTCAAACCGTTTTTGCGTAATCTTGTCTACACATTATATATATATATATATATATATATATAACACACACACAGACATTTTCTCAACCTTAGTGAAAATGACTCAGGAACCTTCATAAAACATATAAAAACATCAAAATCTCGACATCGAACATTTTCGTGATCGCAAGAAAAATGGAATAAGAATTGTTATTTACTAATGATTTTGAAAGGCTCCATCTTTTGTTTATTTTAGATATAGAATTTTTTTTAGATCTCTCTATTGACCTAAAATTAGTTCTTTTTTCTCATTATACCCTTTAAATATATATATATATATATACGTTTAGGCTTCCATTAAAGTTTTTATTATTATGAGAAGTTATTTCCGGATTCTTTTCGCGTTTTTATGGGATTTGAGCCTCAACGTTTTGGCGATCATCTTTGCCGCCATTTTCAAGATATTTATTTTTGGGATTCTGGATCTCAGGCTGTGTAAAGGAGGCGAAGGGTTGGGAAGGGGTGTGTAAATTTTGAGAAACTGCATTTTAAAGTTCTGAATAACTTTGCCACAAGCACTGACACTAAGCCATATCTTGTTCCGGCGATAGCCCGAGGCCAATTGAAATAAACACTTAGAAATGATGCCGAAATAGGCACCGGAACATCGTGACTAAAATCCTACAATAAAACGTGAAAATAACCAGAACCAGAGTATTAATAAAGAAATATTAATTAATAAAATTAATATATGTAAGTAAATAATTCGTTAATTAATGAATTTAATTGCTTAATTATATACTTTGGTTTTAAAACCCTTATTTCTGTAAATATAAATACTAATTCAATTGTTTATCCACGATAACAATCAATAAATAAGATAAAATTTACCTTTATTCAAAATCCTCCTGAAACTAAATCCATCATACATTTAATCATGATTGGATAAAATTTTGTGATGAAGAAAAAAAAAAGAAACTAGAAATGATTTTATTATTATAATAAAAATGGATTTGAAAAAATCCCTTCTTTCAATAAAATGTATGGGATATTAATACTTGTAGGTATAATATTCGTTGAGTCAACAAATAAAAGTCAATGTTTTCCTGGAATTGAATTGGGATCAATCGGTCTGGACCCAAAAGTCATCGAATACGCACGAACGAACTGACCAAAAAAAAAATCTTCTCATCTTTCATTTCTCTATTAGAATTGTGTTATTTAATCATGGAATCGAAGGAACGAATACTAAGCCCTCTCTTTCTGTGTATATACTAAATTAATATATCATATCGTTATTATCGTATTTTATATATATATATATATGTATATATTTGTATATTTTTGAGATATTTTATCAAATTAAGGATTTTTTTAATAATGACACAATAGAAAATTTTTATAAAGAAAAATCGATGTTTATTGGTTTCAGCCTCAGGAAAATCATCCTTATTAGTTTTTTTTTAATCAAAAAATAGTAATTTTAAAGATAAAATCCAGCAGTGACATCAGCGACTTCATATTGACAGTTGCCTTAATTATGTATTAATCATTTTTTTATATTTAAAATATTTTAAAATGTTTAGTTTAATTGCAAAATATAGAATTAAATATATTTATTTTAATAATATTTTAGAATCAAATTACGAAATATATTATCACAAAACCACACAAAAAAATATTCATTAAGTTAGCGTCATAATAATACATAATAATAATTATATATAAATCAAGAAACTTTAAAAATTATTTATTTTATTTAAAGAGTCCTTGAATAAACATTTGGAAGGTTTTAATAAATTCTTAAAAAATGTTTTATACTAGAAGATTTCTAGGGTTTTGAAGTAACAATATTGATATTTTTTAAAATTAATTTAAAATTCATCTTATTAGTCTGTCAAACATTATAATTATACACGGTCTGTCGCAAAAGTAAGTGAACAGATACTATAACTTTGCTCAGGTAAGCGTCATCTGCACTCTAAAAACTGCACTAAACGTGTAAACAAACATTGTATCATTCATGAAAGTTTCACTTTTCTCGTGTTTATAAGTTTTTTACAATTCTCTTTTTTCTGAACCAACTTTTCTCTCCTCGTCATCGAAAATAATGAATTCTCGATCCGAAATTCGCGCCAACATCAAATTCTGTTTAAGCTTGGCAAAAGAAGCACTGAAACATTTGAAATGATAAACAAAGCACATGGAGAGTAAGCCATGAATCGAAAGAATGTTTTTAAATGGTTTGCACTCTTTAGTGACAACCGAGAACAGGTTGAAAATCAATTCCGGTCAGGAGGCCCAAAGGAGGCATGCAGTGATGATAACGTGAGAAAATTTGCAAATCTGGTTGCTGAAACGAATAACGCCCGTGTGACCCCAGTACCGGCAGCAAGGCATGTGGCATTTACTGCACAACAATGCCCCTGCACACAAGTGCAGAATTGTGAAAGAGTTTCTTGAAAAAAGGGGAGTTGTTTTGTTAGAACACCCCCATACTTGCCGGATTTGATACCGGCTGATTTTTGGCTGTTCCCAAAATTGAAAACGTCACTGAAAGGAAAGCATTTGGGAACCGTGGAAGAGATCCAAAACACGGTGACCAGTGTCCTAGACAGCATCCCAAAAATTGAGTTCCAAATTTGCTTTGAATCGTATTACAGAAGTGCCAACCATGTATTTACGGATGAGTTTATTTTGAATAAAAACAAAAACAAATTGTTTTCGTACTCACTTATCTTAAGTCAGTCCCCTTTTACGACATACTGTGTGTATTCATATTCTCTTTCTGTCTTTCTAATTTTCAAAATTGTCAATATATTATTTATGATATTTTAAAAATAATTTCATTCACTAATTGATAAACATTTAAAATGATAATTAAAGAATATCTTATTTCAAATAAATTGTTTATTAAAATAAGTACTTTTACAATACATTATATTAAATAATTTAAATGAAATTATATATTATAAGTAAAATGAAAAAAAAATTATATATTTATTGTTTGTTAAATGTTAGAATTAATATTAATAATTTTGTATTGTGTTGAACATGTATGGATAGATTCTTTTAATAACCAAAATTACAAAAAAAGAAATTGATTGGTATTTTCTATGTATAAATAGAATTAAAAGTGAGATTTTAAAATAAAAATTGTATAAAGATGAAATTCATTATAACCAATTTATTAATATATATATATATATATATATATATATATATATTCCCAACCAAACCCATAAAAATCTTAAAATAATATTCACATTCCATACTGAATAATTATTTTAAAGTACCAAGCGGCGGGTCGGTGAACAACATACTAATTATATATATATACTATATAAATACTATATAAATATATCTTAATTCTGATTTCATTAATGTCCTCAATTATGTATATCAGGGGTGGCCAACACGTCGACCGCAAAGGCTTTAAAAGTAGCCCGCGAAGCCAAAGTTGGAAAAGTTAAAAGGTAAAGGACATGATTTTTCCATGGGAGAGGGAAGGCAGAAAAAATCATGAGCTCACGTGAGGGCAGGAACGCCAATCCCTGAAATAGATTTCTTTTCTACTGGGATTATAGAAAAGAATCTACCCGTTACCCAGGATATTATTTTTTAATTTTACATTTCATGAAATTTATTCAATTTTTTCTTATTGCTTCATATATAAAAACAATAAAATTATTTCCTTCCTTTTCAAGTAATTTTTATGTTATTTTAAGTTATTTATTTTTGAATATAAAATTTGAAAATAGAATAGAATAGCAGGAAAAATGTTTCAATGTTAAAATACAAAAAAGAAGGAATGATTGGGATGGAAAAGTTGGTTAAATCGATTTATTAATATAATTCGTATTAATTTATATGTTGTATAATACGTAGTATAATTAATTTGTATATAATTTCATTTAACGAAGGGGAAATAATATAATTTATTTTGAAAATAAAGTCAAAGGCAGTTGAATCTCATCCATTGGGGGTAAGCAAGAGATTGCTATGGTGTCCCCTTCAAGGTCACTGAGAAGCAAAGCATTGGAGGTGGGGGCGAAATTTATTAAATATATATAATTAATATATCAGTAAAAAGTTAAAAATCTATATTTTATAAAATTAAATTTTTATTTGAATATATTTAGAAGAAATCATGAGCTTACATGAGGGGAGGGATGTCAATCCCTGAAATAGAATTCTTTTCTACTGGGTTCATAGAAAAGAACTACTCGCTACCCGGGATATTATTTTTAAATTAATTAAAAAATAATTTTAGATCATAATCATCCTATATGTTTTTACATCTTTTATATACCATATATTTATATATTTTTCTTATCCCGATAATTTATATACTTTTTATCCAAGGGCTTCCCTTTCTCAAAACACCGTTTAGTCCTAGACTACTCTACTCTACCCAAATTTCGGCTCTACCTCCCCCTCCTCTCATATCCATTCCAAAATGAAGTATTTATTTTAATTGAAGTTATAAATTTAAATGAAAAATAACAGCCCTTCCATTTACAATTTTTTTAATAAATATTTGACTAGATATTATAATAAGAAAGGTAATATTTTCAAAATTAGTGATAGAATCGATTTGAAATCTAAAAAGGGATGATTTGAAAAAATAAGATAAAATAAATAAATAAATATTAATGTATATGTATATATATATTTTAATTTTCTTTTCTATTTTTATTATCTAAGGAATTAATTAATTAACATAATACTAATAAAATTAATTTATATTCATAATAATTAATTTAAATAATATTATATTAACATTTATAATTATATTAATAAAAATCTCTAAAGAATAAAATTATAAAAAAAAACAAATTGAAAGATTTGAACTCAGACAAAAGAATTACTAATCAGACCCCAACCCGGTGCGACTGTTTGATCAACTAGTAAAAACATTGGTGTTTCCGCATGGAACCTGAATTCAAATAAATTTGAATTCCCGCCCTCTGACTAAGTTTAAATAGTAATTAATTTAATATTTATAAATATTAGTGTCAATTAATTATATAATGTAGTTTAATATTTTTAAGTTAATTTAATTTATAGTTTTAAATATTTAATTGTTATTGTCATAAATTCATGAGGTTGACCACCCCCCTCCCCTACTATCTACATATAAAAAGACAGGCCGAGCTCTCCGGAGCCCGCTGCTGTTGTACCTGTCGCCCGAGTGCCATTGCCTTTGTCTGTCGCTGCTGCCTGTGTTTTTATCTGCTCGTCCACTGCTTACTGGGGCCCCTTGGCCCACCGACGCCTTATTCGACCCGTTCGAATTTACAACTCGAACGCGGTGCTTTTGGGGTCGTCGACGAGGCTACAGATTGCAGCCGCCGGTCCTGTGCTCCAGAGTTTGTTCCGAGGGGGCAAACCCAGTGATTCCTGAGGGGATCATCTCTACCTTTGGACCCGTGCTGGTCCATTCATCCCGTTGGAAACTCGAGGAGGGTCCAAAGCCAATTGATCGTTGGATCAATTGCGAAACCAGCAGAGAAGACATCCAGGCAGCGAACGGCAGCGTAAACCCCCATTTAATTCAATTCCCGGTGGTCAGATAAGTGCACTTATGAACACTTTGAACTATATTAATTTTAGATTTAAAATTTAGATTTAAGTTGATATATAAAAATATTTAGGTGACCCTAAATATAATTAATCCGTTTTTAATTGAACCTAATTTTAATTTAATTAAATATTGTAAAAGTTGATTATAGAGTTTTCTTTAGCGATCTTTTTTCAATTCCAAATCCCTAATATATTAAACATTCGACCTTTAATACAGTCCATTTAAATTTCCAGGTGCGATAGAAGTGAAGAGGTTTCTATCGTAATTTTATTAATTCCTCTTTTTAGCCTTCGAGCAAAATTAATATATATTAAGGATTCATCCCCTTCCATTTCCTCCCACTTTCGATTTTCAGGAACAATAGCTTTCTATTATTTTTTAGGTCTTACAAGCCTCTATAGTCGATGTATCAAGCGGATACATCATTAAATTTTTTGGTCCTTCTTTAGCCGGATAAAATTGAAGATTTTATCTGGTTTTAATTTAATATAAATAATTTTATATTTGTTTAAAAAGAAAGCATTTGTTCCTGAGATAGAATTTTCATAAACATTATATTCAGTTGGAATATTTTGTTACCTGACCCTTGCAATAACAAATTTCCTTTCCATTCATTTTCTTTGTCCTTTGTTTGAAAAAAGGTCGCTAAAGTTTTAAAAGGTTCGTTTGAAATTAATATTTTAAAGGATCTTTTAATAGTTAAATAAATAATTTTAGTCTCCTAGGTAGATTAATTAAAATTAAATAAAAATTTTAAAATGTCGAGGGCATTTAAATTATACCACAGAAAATTAAATATATGTGCAGGTTCTGTGCACACCATCACTTCCGCCTTGGGGGATATAGGTAAGGCCGACTCGGATGTTTTAGAGGTTCGATTAATTCAGTTGGAATCTTCCAATGTAAGCATCAACGAGGTGAACTCAGATGTTCTCTCAGATGCTTCATTGGGAGATGAAGAAACAACTGAGATGATTAATCGGATTCTAGACATGTCGGGTGGCCTGTTATTAAAAATTAGGCAAATTAAAAACGAGCTAGAGGCTCGTAGGCAGACTTGCGATAGGCCTAAAATTATGGTAAAGCCAAGTCTGCCTCAATTAGAGATTCCAAAATTCTCGGGAAAAATTGAACATTGGGAGGGTTTTAAAAACACCTTTTTATCAGTAGTAGGAGATCGAGATGATTTATCCTCTCTCGAGAAATTAAATTTTTTAAAAGGAGCCTTGCAAGGGGAGGCTTTAGAATGCGTGGGCATGTATCCAATGAAGGGTGAGAATTACAAAATTGTATGGGACACCCTCAATAAAAGATACAATAGGGAATCGGAAATCGTGTACCGGTTTATTGGGCAGATTATTGATATCCCTAAAGCCACTTCACAATCGGCGAATAGTTTATTCAAAGTATTTTCAACGTTTCAGAACGTTTTAAACAATCTTGAGGCGTTGAAAATACAAATAGATGACTGTGACCCTCTTTGGACTTTCTCTCTTCTAGAGAAAGTTGACTACGAAACAAAGCGGGCATGGTATTATGAAATAAATAACTTCGAACTCCCCAGCCTAAAAAAGATATTGGCCTTTTTAGAAAGGAGGTATAATTCTTGCCTAGGAGCTCAGCCAGGCCTGAGCATTGAAAAGGGCAATAAAACAATAGACCATGGAAGGGAAAAACAAAATTTTAAAAAGGTTGGAATTTTTCATACAATGGGCGGGCTTCCGTTCGACTGCAGCATATGTGGAAAAAAACACTCCTTAAAAGAGTGTCATAAATTTAAAAAATTATCACTTGGCGAGCGCAAGGGAAAAATTAGGGAATTGAAGCGATGCTTCAATTGTCTAGGATTGAAACATTCTGCGGCAGACTGTTTTAAACCTCCTTGCGCTCAGTGTAATAAAAAATTGAATAAATTGCTACACATAGATGTAGAAAGCAATAAATTGGAGGATAAACCAATTAATTTGAATGTAGATGCATTACAAACGCATATAATGCAGTCGAATGCGGGTTGTAATAATAATAATTTTAATCCATCACTATTGGCAACTGCGCAGGTACAAATAATAGACCCCGAGGGAAAATTGATAAAGGCTAGGTGTCTATTAGATAGTGGGGCACAGGTAAGCTGTGTTTCGCTTTCAATGGCGAAACGACTCGGTCATAAAATTGAAAAGACCTCTACAAGTCTATTCAATTTGAGTGGCCGGTCAATGAGAGTAAAAGGGAAGGTTCAGCTCACCTTTTGCCCTCATTTCGGTACATCGCAAAATTATAAAATAGCACCTCTTGTTTTGGAAAAATTAACAAGTGAACAGCCAATACAACAGGTAAGGATCCCCCCTTTCACACTGCCGGCAGGTGATAAATTAGCCGACCCAGAATTTAACATACCTGCAGGCATTGATATAATTCTCGGAGCAGAAATATATCCTCTTCTAATGAAATCGAAAACGAAAGTATTTAGAAGGGATTTACCAAAAGCGCAAGACACCCACCTGGGGTGGGTTCTAATGGGCCCTTGTAAATATATTAATTCATATCAACAAAGGTCCAATGGGGAAAGGGTAGGGGAAAATAGGCTACCTGGCTCTAGGCGTGATCCTGGGCAAAATTATTCAACCAATCGGCAATCTCGTAAAAAGTGGTTTCGGGAGAACCCTAGTGATTTGCGTAATAGATTGGTATTGATACCCGATTCCGGCGTGTCCCCCTTGCAATGGAAACTGGGGAAAATTATTAAAACTTTTCGAGGAAAGGACAATTTGGTACAGGGGGTTAAAATAAAGACCGAGAGGGGAGAATATAACCTTTCGATCAACAAAATTTCATTGCTACCCGATAGCGTAACTTTAAATAGATTTTGACAGTCCGTCAAGGGGGGGAGTGATGTTTCCGCATGGAACCTGAATTCAAATAAATTTGAATTCCCGCCCTCTGACTAAGTTTAAATAGTAATTAATTTAATATTTATAAATATTAGTGTCAATTAATTATATAATGTAGTTTAATATTTTTAAGTTAATTTAATTTATAGTTTTAAATATTTAATTGTTATTGTCATAAATTCATGAGGTTGACCACCCCCCTCCCCTACTATCTACATATAAAAAGACAGGCCGAGCTCTCCGGAGCCCGCTGCTGTTGTACCTGTCGCCCGAGTGCCATTGCCTTTGTCTGTCGCTGCTGCCTGTGTTTTTATCTGCTCGTCCACTGCTTACTGGGGCCCCTTGGCCCACCGACGCCTTATTCGACCCGTTCGAATTTACAACTCGAACGCGGTGCTTTTGGGGTCGTCGACGAGGCTACAGATTGCAGCCGCCGGTCCTGTGCTCCAGAGTTTGTTCCGAGGGGGCAAACCCAGTGATTCCTGAGGGGATCATCTCTACCTTTGGACCCGTGCTGGTCCATTCATCCCGTTGGAAACTCGAGGAGGGTCCAAAGCCAATTGATCGTTGGATCAATTGCGAAACCAGCAGAGAAGACATCCAGGCAGCGAACGGCAGCGTAAACCCCCATTTAATTCAATTCCCGGTGGTCAGATAAGTGCACTTATGAACACTTTGAACTATATTAATTTTAGATTTAAAATTTAGATTTAAGTTGATATATAAAAATATTTAGGTGACCCTAAATATAATTAATCCGTTTTTAATTGAACCTAATTTTAATTTAATTAAATATTGTAAAAGTTGATTATAGAGTTTTCTTTAGCGATCTTTTTTCAATTCCAAATCCCTAATATATTAAACATTCGACCTTTAATACAGTCCATTTAAATTTCCAGGTGCGATAGAAGTGAAGAGGTTTCTATCGTAATTTTATTAATTCCTCTTTTTAGCCTTCGAGCAAAATTAATATATATTAAGGATTCATCCCCTTCCATTTCCTCCCACTTTCGATTTTCAGGAACAATAGCTTTCTATTATTTTTTAGGTCTTACAAGCCTCTATAGTCGATGTATCAAGCGGATACAATTGGAAAGATATTCACTTGAAGGCTACGAAAATTCCGCCCATAAGCAATACATGGCGAAGACTTTATTCATTAAATATTGATAAAACAAAGAAAAATGATCATGGAAATAGTTATAATACAAGAAATACAAGAATCAAAAATAATCTTGTATTAAGAGAAGAGATATGCAAAGAATAATCATTTAATATAATTAATCAAAAGATTCGACGTCATCAACATGGCAGCCGAAATCACATTGCATCTGTCAAAATTCAATAATTAATATTTAATTAAGGAAGCATCATAAAATTATATAATGCCAGTGAAAATGAATCTACATTGAATAACGAGTATTTTGATATGCGTTTTATATATTGTTATCAGAAAATGTTTATTTCAAGTGTAAACATGATACCAAATAAAAATTAATTATAATTTTCATTTATATTTCACTAAAAATCCATTTTATTGAAAATCTGGCAAAAATTCTGTTGTATCTTTTGACTTTTATTCATTTTTTATGAAATTTTGTTATTAATTTGTATAAACTGAATCCAATTGAATAGAAGTGTTTCTGCTAATTCTCCAAAATGTTCAATAAATAGGAGTTCCAAATTTTCTAATAGTAAGAAGCGTTGAGAGGTGGGTCCTCTCAGAGGCAGTTATAACATATGTCTCACTCGTAAATTACGGGGTTTTGCTATTCGAAAGATTGACGTAATCTGGATATATTTGAATCAACCCCCCTCCGGGGGGTTGATTCAAATATATATAGGAGACTCTAAAGAGTCTCCTATAAGAGACAAGATTTCAATTTTTTTTCTTTTTAATGAAGCTATGCTAGGTATTCTCCTTCATCCAAATAAATTCTATTTTTTGAATGATCAGGGGAGGGGGGGGGGGGAGAGTAACAGTAAGGGAATGGATGGAAAGGCGTCAATGGGTAAAGGACATGATTCTTCTAGGTAGAAGAGGGATTTAGAAGAAATCATGAGCTCACGTGAGGGCAGGGACGCCAATCCCTGAAATAGAATTCTTTTCTACTGGGTTCATAGAAAAGAATCTACTCGCTACCCGGGATATTATTTTTAAATTAATTAAAAAATAATTTAAATCATAATCATCCTATATGTTTTTACATCTTTTATATACCATATATTTATATATTTTTCTTATCCCGATAATTTATATACTTTTTATCCAAGGGCTTCCCTTTCTCAAAACACCGTTTAGTCCTAGACTACTCTACTCTACCCAAATTTCGGCTCTACCTCCCCCTCCTCTCATATCCATTCCAAAATGAAGTATTTATTTTAATTGAAGTTATAAATTTAAATGAAAAATAACAGCCCTTCCATTTACAATTTTTTTTATTAATATTATTATAATAATTAAAACTAACATACAGTGGCGTACCTAGGGGGTTGCGGTGGGTGCGGTCCGCACCGGGCGGCACTTATCTTTGGGCGGCATTTTTTATAATTAGTTATAGTTGTAAAAAGCAACTTATTCATTTCATATTTATTTTTTTTTTCTTTCTTGAATAATAAATGATTATAAGTTTACTATTTGATTTATATAAATTATGATTAACTATATGATTTCGAATATTATTCCTCGGTGTATATAAATGCATTTTGGTGTAAATTTTGAATTCTAATTCCAAGAACAGGATAATAATTTTATTTTATTGTATTCATTAAAATTCGTTGAATTCGTAAACGCATCTTTACGATTTTGTTCAGCAATTTTTCCTAACTAAAATTTTTTGATATCAGTTTATAAATGTCATTTCTTTTGAAAAGTTTATGATTACTTTGAAGTGATATACCAATATTTTTTTAAATCATCGATTTTTCTTTTGAAAAGCAGGGCCGGCGGAAAAAATATAAATATAAATTTTGAGAGCATTATACACGATTTTTCTAGTATGAAAGCTAGAAGAGTAAATATTATATTAATATGTTTACGAGTGCATACAAATATGTGTAAAAAAATTTACTCTCTGTGTATTAATTAATATTGATTAAATAACTTAATAATTTATTTATGTGCATTAATTTATAAATACCACTATTTGATTAACTTATAATAAAAAGGGCGACAAACTGGAGATCGCCCCGGGCGGCAAAAGTTCTAGGTACGCCACTGCTAACATATCTTTCATATGTCTAAGAACATATATAAATATATTATTGATTTAACCTTTCTATATTTTAGTATTTGACTATATAATTAATAATATATAATTTTTTCCATTTTTAGCACTTTATTACAAACATATTATATATTTTAATTTTTTTATTCGTTGATCAAAAATAAAATATATATAAAATATATTTCTTTATTACATAATAAATAGATAATTATATTATTATATAAGATAAATATATAAAAATAAATTCAATTGAAATAAAACGATTGTGTCAAGATTCAACATTTTAATTCATACTTGTTCGCTCAATCAAATTGAAAGAGAACAACCAACTTGTTATATTCAATTAAAAAAAATAATAGAAGTAAATGTAATTAAATAGAATTAAAATAATAAAGTAAATATTTATTTATTACATAATAAATAGATATATATATTATTATATAAGATAAATAAATAAAAATAAATTCAATTGAAATAAAGAATCGTTTCTAAAATTTATTAAACTTCATTTAAATTAATAGGAATAAATAAATTTACAATTTCTTGATTAAGGGATGATTTCGGTGGAAGCTGATGTTATTGGAATGCTTCTAAATGAATTTGATAGAAGTTTTCTCAAACTAAGTGAACTTGAAGATATTGCCTCTTAGCCATTTAATGACATCGACGTTGAGTCTTGCTCAGAAACATCAAATTTTCTTAATACTACAAATATAGCAGAATTAGAAGAAGAAATACTAAATATGAAATGCGATATAAATCTAAAATCAATGGTTTCATATAGCAATTTTTGGAAACTAATAAGCAAATATAAATATCCAAATATTTGGACAATGGTTGCTCGTCTTAATTCCTTCTTTGGCTCCACATATTTATGTGAATCCGCATTTTCTTATATGAATGCGATCAAAACAAAACAGCGATCGCAAATAACGGATCTACATTTAGAGTCATGCTTAAGAATTGCTTTAAGTTCATATGAGCCAAAATTTTGAGAAACTTGCTGCTCTTATGCAATGCCAGATTTCATCCAAATAAAAATTGTATGCTTAAAATTTGTTTTGTTCGTATTTATTTATTAACATTGTATTTTTTAGAATTTTAATAAATATTGTTAGAATTCATAAAATAAAAAATATATCGTCGGCTTAGATTGCAAACCTGCTAACTCATATTCAGCATATTTTGCACAACTTTCTTAAAACGCATAAATTTTTTGCTTGTCACGTGATTTCAATTAAATAGGTGCATAATAGCGGTGTTTCATAGCCAATGTAAGGTGTTTTTCTCTTTCTAATAGTGTGAAAATGTAATTTTTGACCAAAAGTGCAGGTTTGCAATTTAAATCGGCGATATAATGACTTCTTTAATTATCTTCTAAAATTTTAAAATTATTTCCCCATATCCATAGTCGACCGCAGACTATATTTTACTGAAAAAGTAGCCCCTAAAAGCTAAAAGTTTGGCCACACCTGATGTATATGATGGGTCTTATCCTGAAGACAATAACGTTTATAAAAAAAAATCAAGCCAATAACAGGCAACAATTTATTTTTTAAACAATTTATTTTTTACGAACTAATATATGTATATTATTTTAAGAATATCACGAGTCTATTCATAAATTAGCTCCGCCATTTATGATGATTATGATCCATTCTTCTTGTCTTAACTTAAAATTATCACTATTTGTACCTATATATTAAATAGATCATCAATCAAATTATTTTTTTAAAATTTCCTGAAATTATTTTTGTTTTTTTTTTTTTAGTTTTATTTTTTTTTATAAAATTGGGTATCCTGATACGATTTAATGGAAAGCCCCGCGCTATTCATTCGATGCTTAGTTCAGGTCGGAAAACATGTCTATTCGACAATAAATATAGAAATATTGATTCAAGCTATTCCCAGCCAGGATTATTAAAATATATTAATATTTATTATTATTACTAATAATCAAATATTATTGAAATTTATTTCATTTATTTTAAATGTTATAATTTTAATCTATTCAAAAAAATTATTATTTAATCAAATTGAATGAATATTTTAATTGAAATAAGATATTATTTAATTATCATTTTAAATGAATATTAATTAAAAAAATGGAGTGTAATATATATATAATAATAATAATAAAATTCATTATGTTTTCGAAAGCCAAATTGAATTTGTAATGTTTTAATTAAGATATTTATTAATGACTGTAATTAATTAGTGTAATTAAAGAAAAAAAAATTATATATGTATATATATTTCAGAATGGATAAATTACATTATTGTATTACAAGACTCTCATCTCATCTATTTTTACTATACTATAGATAAAACATTTAAGAGTGGTTACGATTTTATGAATTTGCTTTTTACTATCACGCCAGAGATAGTATTACGATCACAAAAAATTTAGATGTCGAGATTTTGATGTTTTTATAGGTTTTAAAGGTTCCTGAGTCATTTTCACTAAGGTTGAGAAAAAATATATATATATAATATTTGTATGTGTGTATGTGTGTATATATGTGTGTGTATGTAGACAAGATTACGCAAATTCATTTTACTAATTAATATTTCTATATTAATACTCTGGTTCTGGTTATTTTCACGTTTTATTGTAAGATTTTAGTCACGATGTTCCGGTGCCTATTTCGGCATCATTTCCAAGTGTTTATTTCAATTGGCCTCGGGCTATCGCCGGAACAAGATGTGTCTTAGTGTCAGTGCTTGTGGCAAAGCTATTCAGAACGTTAAAATGCAGTTTCTCAAAATTTACCCACCCCTTCCCAACATCCCCTCCTTTACACAGCCAGAATCCCAAAAATAAATATCTTGAAAATGGCGGCAAGGATGATGATGCCAAAACGTTGAGACTCAAATCCCATAAAAATGCGAAAAGAATCCGGAAATAACTTTAACGGAAGCCTAAACGTATATATATATATATATATATATATTTAAACGGTATAATGAGAAAAAAGAACTAATTTTAGGTCAATAATGAGATCTAAGAAAATTTCTATATCTAAAATAAACAAAAGATGGATCCTTTCAAAATCATTAGTAAATAACACTTCTTATTCCATTTTTCTTGCGATCACGAAAATTTTCGATTTCGAGATTTTGATGTTTTTATAAGTTTTATGAAGGTTCCTGAGTCATTTTCACTAAGGTTGAGAAAATGTATGTGAGTGTGTGTTTATATATATATATATATATATGTGTGTGTAGACAAGATTACGCAAAAACGGTTTGAGCTAGAATAATGTAATTTGGTACACGGACATTATTCAAAATTCGTAGTTTTCTTTCAACTTTTGAGAAATGTAGCTCATTCGGAAGAGGGCCATTACCTATCATGGTTTCATTTTTTTTTTCTCTAAACGAACCGTTAAAAATAAAGACATATGTTTGATAGATTTTCATATGATTAAAACTGCTATATATAGAATTTCAGCTTGATTGAATCACTGAAAGTACCGGAATTAATTTTTTAAAACGTTGACTGCCAATCACGCGCCAGCACGTGTTGTCATCAACAAAGAGCCAAACACGCGCTGGTTTAATAAATATTCTTTATTAATTTTAATTTATAATTTAATTAATTAAATTTAATTTAAATATAATATATGTTAATTAATCCAATTTAAATCAGGTGAAAAAATAAACAAGACGTGATAATAAAACTCTCGATTGTAATATGCATTAATGTAAATTAATTGATTAATATTAACAATTGAACTATATAATAATAATTATAAAATTAATATTAATTAATATAAAAAATAAAAGCCTTAAAAGTGAATCTCTCAGAGTTCTTTTTCAACTAATCTATCGATGGATCCACTTCACGATTTTGGTTTTTTTTTTTTTGTTTTTTTATTTATCGGGAGCTTTTAATATTAATTTTTTTTTTATTTTTTTATTATCTAATCTATATTCATCGATTTTTATAGTGAAAATTTGAAAATCAATAAGATATATTGAGTAACTCTCAATTATTTGAAGTTGAATACTTCGGATAATTAAATACTTACTTTTATTTGTAATTCCTATCTGATATACCTCATATATAATAAGAAGGTACATAATCTAATTATATATATAATAATTTATTATAAATACATAGGTGAAGGATTTACTAAATGAATTGAATTATTTAATTTTGATTGAAGTAGGTGGTGTATTTTGAACGGACGTTCAACTGACATTGGAGTGGGGGATGCCATGGCAGGCGGAAAACAACCGGCTCAGTGTAGGGGAAGAGAGAAGGATTGGGGTGAATATACAGTATAGGAGCGGTGGCTATAATTTATATATATATTTATTTATTTATTTATATTCCTTTATTTTCTAGAATAATATTGATGGTATGAAAATAAATATTTCAAAATATTGTACAATATATTGTTAGTATAATATATATATTTATATAAAGTTGTTCTGAAAATAATTTCGTTTTTTCCGCCAGAGGATTTAATTATATTTTTTCGAACACAACTTCACACTAATCATTATATGTTTGGAGAGATGATATAGAAATGATTGTGTATGAAAAAGTTCAATTAAATCTACGCAATAATTTTATTTTTGTAGCCCGTTTAAATAGAAGAGCAATAAGTAGTATTTTCGTCCTATTTTACTTTTTTCCTATAGAAAAGGTAAATATGCAGTTCAAGCCAGAAAGAAATTAACGGATGTGTATGTAGAAAATGTTTTAACAATACACCAGTGCCAGAACTGGATTGCAAAATTTAGTTCCGGCTATTTTGATGTCGAAGATGCACCACGTAGTGGAAGGCCAGTTGAAGCTGCAAAAGACATGATAAAGGCATTAGTTGATTTTTTGAGCGGTTAAATCTTTACTTCAAATAAAGAGGTTAAAAAAATCATCTGGATTAGTTTTATGCCAGCAATATATATATATTTATTTATTATACAAAAATTGTTTTTTAGTTTTACAAAATAATTTTCCTAACAACCTAATATATTTACTGCTGAATTATCCATTAAGTGAGACTAGGCATTTTTTACTTTCCCGCATACTTCGTATAAGGGAATTATTGGAATCGTCAAAAATTTCGACTTCGAGATTTCTATAGATCTTGACGTTTTAGACCTCCCTGAGTCGGAAAATACCTTTTTTCGAATTATGTCTGTGTGTGTGTATGTATGTATGTATGTATGTATGTATGTAATGTCTGTAAGAAAATTTACTCAAAAACTAATCAAGCTAGGACTTCGAAATTTGGTACACCGATATTATTCACAGTTTGTAGATTTCTATCAAAATTTCGTCAAAATCGGTTAACCGGAAGTGGTACTTTACCTACACTGGTTGCGTTTACCTTTCAAGTAAAGTACCAGGTTGCTTCGAGATATTTGCTTCCTATTTTGTATATAGATTTAAAAATATGAAAAAAATATGATACCAAATTTCATCATGATCTGACTACCGGAAGTGACATTTTACCTATACAAGTAGTGTTTCTTTTTTACCGACCGACGATAGTAAGGGAGGTATTGTTTTCACACCAAATTTCACCTATGGATATTTTTAGGTACATATCTCCACGAATCATGCATTTTCTTAACAGAAAAAAGTATTTTTAGCATGATGTCTGTCCGTCCGTCCGTCCGTCTGTCCGTCTGTCCGTTCGTCCGTATAGATGTGTACAGCCTGAACGACTTAACGGATTTTGATGAAATTTGGTATATTTACTTAATACATCAGTAGGATGAATTGATCAACTTTTGGTGCAAATCCGGAAACCGGAAGTGGTAGTATTAGCGATCGACGATAGGAAGAGAAGGGTTATTTTCACACCAAATTTCACATGTGGAGATTTTTTACATATCACCACGAATCATGCACTTTGTATTGGTTTTAACATCGAGAAAAATCATCTTACTTATTTTTTTCTTAATTTAAAATTATATGACGTCATCCAGCACTTCACGTCTCAGCCAGCTCTTATATATTATAAATAAAATAAAATTAAAAATTTTTATATTATATCCATATCTGTTTTTTTACATTTAAAATATCAGTTAACCGGAAGTAGCACTTTATTCTATATATATATATATATATATATATATATATATATAAATGTTACCAAATATCAAATTTGACACCAATAAACTAACACGAACTGGCTCTTTATCAATACCAAGTTTACACATTCTAAATATTCATTCACAACTCTTTATACCTATTTATATGCGGGAAAGTCTAGGGGAGGACACTCCCGATATTTTTATATATAATATTTTGTTGTTTATAATAATTAATAATTTTTTATATTTTATATTCATTTATTGGTGATTTGTTATTGTTTTGTCATATTAGTAAAATTATTAGATGACAAAGCCATGAAATTTCGTCTGCCTGAGATCGAGGTGTTGTCAAACTCAAAGGCTAAATTGAGCCAAACAAACTCGGTTTAATTTTAGGTAAACCGCAATCTGTCAAAAATTCAGTACTCTAAATTTAACATATTTTAGATATTATAAATGGTTAACCAGTGTAGTTACTTAATGGTGGTATATTCAAAATAAATGTATTCATTTAGTTTACTTTTGTATTAACAAAATAAGACTTAAAGTAACTAAATATAAGTTAAGCTAATTCTTATTTTTATTTAATTTATTTCGTTTTGTTATTATATTTTGTGCCGATATATTAGCCGGGCAGCAAAGATGTTGGTTATAGTCCGCGGGTTTGACATCCCTAGGGCAACCAGCTTGTTTAATCTGACACTGTAAATATAACAATATATATACATATACTGGTGTAAATATATGCTGTATATATATATACATTATGCTATATATATACTAAATATATATATATTAAAGGTATTCTATCTCATTTAAAATTGATTGAACAGAAATGGGAAGTATATTTTCCCTCCGTTGGAATTAAAGAGAACAATTTACTAGTTATCCTGTAATAGTTTAATTATATAAATCAATTTCATTGTAAATTACTTAATTAATTAAATAATAACTATTGATTGTGTTTATTTTCAATATTATTTCTTTCTTAAATATATATTAGTTAAATATTAGTTTAAAAACATAGTGTTAATTAATTGATGAGTTAGTATTGAAAATTAAAATACAATTAATATATATATATATATATATATATAGATTATGATAAATTATTTTAGGGTTATTTACACGTGTTTTATTGTGAAAAATGGAGTTTCAACGATTTGGCGCCCATTATGGCGCCACTTTCAAGTATTTTTAATCCCAGAATCCCAAAAATAAATGTTTATTTCACTTCTAAGACCCAGAATATCAAAAATTCCCTGTTAAAAATAACTCTCGTGAAAATGGTAGCAAAATAAGCGCTGAAACGTCAAAACAAAATTTCTCACAGTAATACGTGAAAAGAACCCTTAAATAATTTCTAATAATAATCAAAATCTTCTCGGAAACCTAAACGAACATATATATAATTTTTATTAATATTGAAATAGAAAACAAAATCAACTCAACCAAGAAATTTCAATTATTAGTAATTAATACATTTAATTAATAATATTTTTTTTTCTTAACCTTTCATATTAATCTTCCTCCTGCTTAAATTATATTTTTCTATTGCACAATACACTCCACTCATTGTATTGTTGTTATTGTTGTTGTAAGTAAGACAGTAAGGTACACACTTTTGGGACATTATCACAAACGCTTTTTATCATTAACGCCATTTAGAATATAACTTATGCAGAATTTGATTCTATTTAAATTATAGAAGGTTGATAAATATTCTTAACATGTTCAGGGCAAGGTTTGTTGCTCTTTGAGGATCCTGAATGTTTAATCACCCAACTTAAAGAATTAGTTCAATTAGTATCTATGTATGTATATTCTACAAATATATTGTATTTTATACGAGAATATCTAAAATAAGCTTTGTTATTTGTTGTTTGTTTAAATGCTTTTCTAACGAATTATATATCATTTTTATTTTTTACATTTACACTCATGAACAAAATTCGAAAAATAAAAAAATACTATGTAAACAAAATAAAAGTTATAATTTAATTTGTACCAACTCATTATCTTGATTATGTTTTAAATAATATTATATTAAATACTTTATTTTATGTTAATAAATTAATTAAATGGGTAATAATGTTTACTTATGTATTGTGAGATTTGAGTCTAGACGTTGCGGCGCTCATTTTTAAAAGGTTTTTTAAGGGGGAATTTTTGGGATTATGAACCTTAGTCTATGACAGTGATTCTCAACTACTGTGCCGCGAGATTATGAGGCTCTTAAACATTTCCACCTTTTTTTTCTAAATTTTTCCAATATGGTTCTAAAAAAAAGGTAAACCGTTTTTGGGACCACTTTTTTCAATATGGTAAACTTTTACACTTAACTTTTTCTTTGTGTGCCGCCAAATTTTTAAACCGTTAAAAGTGTGCCGCGGTAAAAAACAAGGTTGAGAATCACTGGTCTATGAGATCAAGAGTCAATGTTGGGATTTTGGGTTAAATAAGTGGGTATCTTTGTTTAACTGCGTTCTCTGAAACTCTGAAGAATCCTCGGTACTAGTACTAGTAACAAGCCTGGTTCGTATGACAGCTTCTCATAATAATAAAATCTTTCACAAATATATATATTTCTATAATAATTGTAAAATATTCTAATTTAATTATTTAATAAAAATACTAAAAAAATAAGTCGACCTGTGGCCAGGTCCGAACCGACCACCGGTTTGAAGTAAATTAATTTCCAGCTACAGAAATAATTTCAAATAATTTTAATATATCTATTAATGTAATAAAAAACAGATATGGATACATAAATAATAAATATAAACATTTTTAATTTTATTTTATTTATAATATATATGCAAGACCAGGCTGTGACGTCATGAATGGCTGGATGACGTCATATAATTTTAAATCAAGAAAAAACTAATAAATATGATTTTTCTCGAGGATAAAACCAATACAAAGTGCATGATTCTTGGTGATATATAAAAAAATCTCCTCATGTGAAATTTGGTGTGAAAATAACCCTTCCCTTCCAATCGTCGATCGCTAATACTACCACTTCCGGTTTCCGGAATTGCACCAAAAGTTGATCAATTCATCCCACTGATGCATTAGGTAAATATACCAAATTTCATCAAAATCCGTTGAGCCGTTCAGGCTGTACACATCTATACGGACGGACGGACAGACAGACGGACAGACGGACGGACGGACGGACAGACATCATGCTAAAAATACTTTTTTCTGTTAAGAAAATGCATGATTCGTGGAGATATGTAAAAATCTCCACATGTGAAATTTGGTGTGAAAACAATACCTCCCCTACTATCGTCGGTCGGTAATAAGAGATTAAAATATAAATATTTATATAATAATTAAAAAATATTTTTTCGACTTCTCATTGATTCGTGAAATATTTTTAAAGTTTCAAATAGTTGTATTACCTGTCTATATGCTTGTTTTGTTTTATTTTGACCCATTAGTCTAGTAAATTTCAAGTGCTTTTTATCAAAGTACAACTTTTAAAATAGATTAATAGATTTATTTATTGCCAATTCTAAATAGATTTAAAAAGTTAAAATAAATAAAAGAAAAAAAAACATTTGTCCCATTTTAGGAAGAAATAGAAAACTCACAAAATTCAGCGTAGAAAGTCGAAAGAAAAAAATAACATAACAAAACTTTTCCCCCTCTTTAATCGGTTTTATTTTATTTTAACTTTAAAAGCATCAACCTTCAAAATTACAAATTGAACAATATTGAATGGATTTAATAAATTAAAATAGCTAATAGACGTATCAAATAGATATAAAAAAAATATTATATCTATATTATCAATGGCGATTTATAATATAAATGAAAATTTCTAAAGTTTGCTATAAGTATTTAATACAATTTTTTTTTTTATGTATAACAACAAATTTAATTAAATTTTGAATGTTGTTTTTTATAACAGAAATTATATATTTATTATTTATACATAGGGCAGATTGTTCCTCATTGTGTACACAAAAAAGGTGATTATTTAATTTAATTATCGAGTTATTTTTTTATTATATTATTATTATTAATATTTTTATTTTTATTATAGATAAATATTAATCTTGAATGAATTACAAAGTGATTAGCTCTATACTGTAACCCTTCCATTTAATTTCAATTCTCCCACCTTTCTTTGCCCATTTAAGTAAATCAAATAACCCGCCCATTTTAATCTCTTTCCTTCGATGGTATTAACACCGTGCCAGGTGGTACGGATTTGTTTCTCCCCTCCAATTTGCATTTTTTTAAAATCTCAACTATAGTTGAAGTACCATATAATTGCAATAATTATTTCATTTGATTTTTATTTAATTTTCATTTTATTTTTAACTTACTTTTGATTAAAAAATCAATCAACATAGCTATATATATATATATATATATATATATAGGTAAATTTATTAAAAATTTAAAAGAATAGAAATTAAATTTAAATTTAATTATATATTTTTTTTTCACATGAACAAATTAAAATAATCGATTCGATTTTTTTTTAAATTAATTAATAAATAATTAAATCTTAGTTTTAACATATTTGAAAGATGATTGGTGTTATCGAACGTTTATGCCGCTTTTACCAGCTCCGTACTCCTTCCAAACACCTTCTTAATTTTAATATATGGGTAAGTGGAACCTTCAATAAATATTGTATAAGGAAAAGATAAATTTCAAATTATAATACAATGTAAGTATATACCATAAGATAGTTAAATAAATTTAAAAAAAAATTTATTTTAATTTTAATTTATTTTTAAATAGGATATATAATGGGAAAATTCAAAACTAATTTTCTGGATGTCTGTAGCAAAATTCGAAAATAAAATATATTAAAATGCTTCCCTGGAATTTTATTATATCTATAATGAATATCATCTTAGTTGGAGGTATTGAGAAAGGAAATTAAGACATTCTCTTTATAAAAAAATATCTGGCTTTTGAACACCCTAGCAATTCGGTGGTAGTAGAGGTGTTGTATGATCAATACAACAAATCTACCATTTATCTTGATTTTCTTGATCGGACGGTATTACTTCTTTCAAGTAGCTTTAAAATTTTGATCACGTACAAATATTTATAAAGGCAAATATAAAGAGAAAGATTTAAATATTAATTATATTTTTTTTTTTTGAATATCAACATATTATAATTTAAAATTTAATTTAAATATCTGGGATTGAGAAAGTTTCCATATGTTTTCGAGGGCATGTGATTCTCGAAAGAATCTTCTTTTACGATGATGGGCCTGACAGCACCATTATTGATTTCTAGTCAATTGTTATTGCATCTAATCAGGCTGTCTTTATGAAAGAGGATAGGTGTCAAGAAATCTTATCTCTTGTCTGCCTGTCTTACTGTCTGTTTTCTAGAGGAAGTTTTCAATCGAATAACTTGCCAACGAGAAACCAGGTCAGTCAGTCTCAATGAATTTTGTTTTGTATTGAATATAAACTAATAATCAATTAAAATAAAAGTTTAGTTCTTGTGTGTTTGTCTGGGAGTGATTTTTTTTTTATTTTATTTAATTATAATATTTGAAAATTTTAAATCAAAATTGAGTAATTTTGATTTATTTTAAATTGCTATGTATGGAGTAATGAAATTGATAAGAAAATGTTTTTCAAAATATTTAAAATGGTTAATTAATTACCTCTTTTAAAATTGTGATGAACTTATCAATCTAATTTAGAAAATATATAACAACGAGGTGAAAAATTATTCAATAAAGATATATGATCAATTTTTATTTTTGATAATGTTATCAGGGCCATTCTAACAGGGGCTAATTGGACGTTAGCGGAAAATCGATCGGGAAAGACAATTTTACAAGTTTTATGTGAGTAATAAAACATTTGAATGAATGTCTTTTTTTGTATCAAGGGGATGGGAATCCTCATGGACTTATGGGGGGTCCATAAGTTGTTTTCACAGGGAAAGGCCAGACATTAATCGGTTAAAAACTTATTCTCCTGCCCCTTGGAGTCGCCGTAGCGGATGAATTTAAGTGGAGCTTCTTAAATTAAAGATAATTTAAATTAATATTTGAAAATACTTCAAATATGCCATTACAATCATCGTTATATTTAATTTATCTTTATTTATATACTTTTTTTTTTAAATACATTTACTTTTTTACTATCTCGCCAGAGATAGTATTGCGATCACGAAAATTTTCGATGTTGAGATTTTGATGTTTTTATACGTTTTGAAGGTTCCTGAATCATTTTCACTAAGGTTGAGAAAAATGTCTGTGTGTGTGTGTGTGTGTATGTGTGTGTGTATGTATGTAGGCAGGATTACGCAAAAACGGTTTGAGCTAGAATGATGAAATTTGGTACATGGACATTATTCAAAATTCATAGTTTTCTATCAACTTTTGAGAAATGTAGCTCAACCGGAAGAGGGTCATTACCTACAACGTTTTGATTTTTTTTCCTCTAAAGTGACCGTAAAAATAAAGATATATGTTTGATAATTTTTCACATGATTAATAATTGTATAAAACTGCTATATATAGAATTTCAGCTTGATTGATTCGCTGAAATTACCAGAATTAATTTTTTAACACTGCAAATCTCACGCGCCAACACGTGACGTGGTGCCATCAACAAAAATCCAAACATGCGCTGGTTTAATATTTATTATTTATTATTTATAATTTATAATTAATTAAATTTAGTTTAAATATAATATATTAGGTTATTAAATTCAATTCAAATTGCGAGATAGTCGAGTGGAGACACTCCAGCTAATTTTATTTTAGTTTTTAAAAAAAAAATTCACAGCACAGTCGGGTACTGTATTTGACATAATAATGTTTTTAATTAAAAGTTACTATATATTGTATATATTTATATATTTAATCATAATTTAAAGTCAAGGAGAGGCACCTGAATTAAATGGGCAAGTAAATTGTGGCTAGAATTTATTTATTAATTGGGGGATGTCCAGTAAATCGCTGGGCAGACAATATAAGTACATGGATTGATGAATTAACCTTATTTTAACAAAATTACTAAAAAAAAACTATTAAATACCTTCTATTTGACATAAATGATAATGAATTAATCCAAGCAAGAAGTTCTACAATCAAAATATTGTGAAATGAACCATGATAACTTAAGTGTTATTTAAAATAAAAAGTGAATCATAATAAACTGCTCAGTTCGGGTTTAACAGAAAAAGCCTAAAATACTTTTGTTCACCGACTCCGAATTTTCAAGTTAATTTGCTTGAAAGTGATAAATGAGCTCACGCCAACATCGATATTCTACTTTTGTCCACGAAGAAGTTTATTTGTTAAATAAACATATCCTCTGGGTTAGAAATTGTTAAGTCAAGAAATGAAAAATCCCTGCCGAAAATGAAGTCATTTTTCATTTACATTATTAAAATCTATTATATTCGTATACAGAAGTATATAAATCTAAATAGATAAACAGTACTACTTATAAACATTATATAAGTTACTCTTACTCAAAAAGTCAATAAAATAAATAGAAATTTGTATTTTTATAATTTTATACTAAAAAGAAGAATATATTAGGTTCTTGCAACTATATATTCTGATCATTTTTTCACTTTAAAAAGGGATTTGTTCAGAAAAATTGGTTCAATATATGTAGTAATCACACTATTTTCCATCAATTTCTTCAACTTTTACCCATCTTTCTTGCAATTGAATAGTAATTATAAAGAGTTGTAAATATGAATATTATAAATTAAATTAAATTTTATTTCATTAAGCAATTGCAATTATATTAATAAGCAAGGGTCGACCACTTAGCTGTATGATTGATAGGAATAAATGGAGAATTCTTAGAGACGGAGTCTTGTATGTCTTCCCTGCGGATTTCTCTGGAACATCTCGTGGGCTGCGGCGCTTCTCAAAGGGGGGTGGCCGGGATGTCACTCCTGTAAGGGATTTGGTGTCTCCTTCTCCAATTTGAATCAAGACTGATTCAAAAATTCTTGTTACACCAATTACGAAAACTCGTCATCCCTTTCCCCCACTTTGGATACACGGATGGGTCTCTGTACATCTGGAGATCAGATGTTTTATGACCAAATGTCTTTTATTCTTCAATTTAACAAAATTCTTTATATCATTTCACATGTGTTAAACAATATCTTTCTAGAAGGTTGCCGCACCATTGTATACTAAAATGCATTTTTATGCTTATATATTATAATATATATAGGGAAATTGTAAACTTACAGTAAAAATTAAATAAATTTATATGATAACATTTAATATGAAAACAGTATCATACATAGCTATCTATGGAAATTTCAATAATTTTAGCTTGGTTAATATGTTATAAAAAAAAACAACAACAAAACTGTTTCTATACAAAAGGAAAGACTTAACGTGTATATAATTTAGAAAATGTATAATTTAAAGAACAATTCTTCTCTAAGATGTCCTCTTTTGTAAAATTTAGGAATAAAATTAAAAACCAAAAGTAGGTATAAATCTATAATATTATTAAATTATAAGATCTATCAAGAATTATGATTTTAGAAATCACTAAATATGACATTAAATTATGTCATAAAAAATATAGTAAAACTAAAATATCAAATTTGATATAAAATAGATAATCGAGTGGCATAATACTTATAATCCCCTTAACCAGACTGTCCCCTCTGTTTTTAATACAATCCATACCCATAAGACCATAAATAAACTAATATTAATTCTAGCAATTTTCAAGAATTGCTTTGATGATAAGTTATTTGTGTCGGACTCTAATATTATTCATTTTGTTAATTGTACAAATAAAATTGTAAATTGTAAACATCGAAAATAATTAATTGTTGTAGTAAAAACAACGTTTACATATATAAGTATCAATTTGCAAATGCCTTGAAGATTTCACAGCCAATTCTTAGAAAAAATATTATCATTAACGATATTTAATCTTATATTAAGATATAATTTTTTGAAAAAAATCGAAAATATCGATCCTAATCAATAGAAAAAAAGACTGATTTACAATTTAGGGTGTTAAAATGTGGTGACAACCTCTGGTAATAAATAAAATTTAATAGAGAAGTTTGAAACTATTATTAAATAAATAAAATAAAATAAAAAAATCAAATCAAAACAAAGATACGTGATCGGGCTGTTGATTTTATTGTAAGACTGGCGGATGACATCGTATTATGTAAAGATTAGAAACAATCCAATTATTCTGCTAGTGAAAGTTTGAATAAATAATAATAGTATAAAAATAATAAAAAGATTTATAAAATTATTAATTGAAAAGTTAATTCACAGTAGAAAAAACAATAATTATTTATTTCTATAAAAAATCTGAAGTGTCTCCACTCGACTATCTCGCAAATTTGAATTGGATTAATTAACACATATATTATATTTAAATTTAATTTAATTAATTATGAATTATAAAATTAATAAAGAATATTTATTAAACTAGCGCGTGTTTGACTCTTTGTTGATGACACCGCGTCACGTAGACAATTTAAAAAATTAATTCCGGTACTTTCAGGAATTCAATCAAGCTGAAATTCTATATATAGCAGTTTTATACAATTTTTAATCAGGTAAAAAACTATCAAATATCTTTATTTTTACGGTCAGTTTGGAGCAAAAAAATGAAAACGTGGTAGATAATGACCCTCTGCCGAAAGAGCTACATTTCTCAAAAGTTGATGGAAAACTACGAATTTGGAATAATGCCCGTGTACCAAATTTCATTATTCTAGCTTAATCCGTTTTTGCGTAATCTTGTCCACACACACACACACACACACATTTTTCTAAACCTTAGTGAAAATGACTCAGGGACCTTTAAAATGTATAAAAAAAATCAAAATCTCGACATCGAAAATTTTCGTGATCGCAATACTATCTCTGGCGATAAGTAAAAAATATATACCTATATATACGAGGTACGTCCAGAAAGTAAGTTCCTTTTGAGCTTGGCGCGATAAGTAGTGGGGGTAGCGCCGCCATTCTCACATCGGCGTGCACAGCCGTTCAGTACGCTTCTAGCTGTGCTAGAGAGAGAGAGCATCGTACGATCGCGCGTTCTTTTGTTATAGTCTAAAAACATGAGTGCCGCAATAGAAAATCCCGCCAAGTGTGAAGTGCGTGGTGTAATAAGATTTCTGTGGTCGAAAAATTACACAGCAGCTGAAATTCTTCGTGAATTGTGTGCGGTGTATGGAACAAACATTATGAGCGATGGTGTAATCCGTCAAATGGGTTCTTTTTTTTAAAAATGGAAGAACGAACGTTCACGATGAAAACCGGAGTGGTCGGCCATCTCTCGTCAGTGATGACTTGGTGAACAAAGTGAACGAGAAAATTCGTGAGAACCGGCGCTTCACAATCTCGGGACTTTTCGATCATTTTCCTGAAATTTCTCGAAGTCTTGTGCATGAGATAGTGACAGAAAAACTTGGCTATCTCAGGTGGGCTACGCTCTCAGGCGGCAGATTTTTATGCATACGGCATTTCAAAAACTGTTAAAAGATATATTTTTTTAAATATTTTGCTTTTTGCTTTTTTGACTTAATTAATTGAATTTTTATTTATTTACTTATTTTACTTAAATTACTTTTAAAATATTAAGATAGAACTATATACTCTTTAAATAATGAATTTTTAATAGAATAAGTCATTAGTTATTATAAATTCTTGACAATGTAAGACAATTTCTGAAAACCATATGTATGTATATTTAGATATTGGTATATCTATAAAAAAATTGGATTCCAAATATATATATATATAATTTCCAGGGGATGAGCAATGCATATTTTACTTTATAAATTTCCAAAAGAAGCCCTAAGAAATTGGTTTTGTAATCTTTTCATTCGGAATTTAATTAAAAAAATAAAAAATAAAATAAACAAGGATATAATATTAAAATGTCAAATATATATTTTTAATTTCTAAATTAATAATTTTTAATATAAGTAGTAAAAAGAAAAGGTTATTTTCTAAAAAATAATTTTATAAGAGGTTCCCTGGCTTTAGAAAATGAATATAAATTTATTATTTTTAAAAAGATATCAGCGTTGTTTGATGAAATATTATAAATAATCAATTTAGGCAATGTCAGATTACAACCCTTAAAAAGAATTTATGAAAATATAAAGATAAGAATATTTATAAATGAGTGTAGGGGGAAGGGAGAAAGTAATTTTATTGGCTATAAACATTTCTTTTTTCAATCAAAGGAGTGGTTCGGGTGGTGTCCCGAATTATAAAGTCGCCGAACGATAAATGCGCCGAACTATAAAATTGTCCAAAGATAAGGTTGTGGTAAAACAATTACAATTACAATACCGGGGTAAGATAAGTTTTTAAATGTTAAATTTATTATATATAAGTAACTAATTTATGATTTTTCATTACATTATATACGAACATTTAAGTATTTATTTAAATTGTATCGATAATCATTTTATCTCAGTATTTATTATTTATTAGATTAATAAATTTTGATATTTATTTTTCTAAGGGACTAAATTATTTGTATATTATTTATAAAATATATAAATTAGATATATTTATTTATTTAATAACTAGCATTTAATTCATAATACTAATGAATTCTAACTATTAATATTAAATGTAAATTTCTTATCCCCCTACTCTTTAAAAAAAATGAAAAATTGTAAGCAAGAGACTATTCTTAAGATTTTATTGTTATTAACTTTTTAATATATTTATTTTTTTTGTTTAATTATTATATACCAATTTTGTTTTTTCTTTTTATTAATTTTAATTTTAAACCTTATTTAAATTCATCTAATAATATTAGAAAGGAAAAAAAAACTTTATGAAAACTTTTACAGAATATTATAATATTTTTGGCAAAAATATCTTGGAATTATTTCTTAAAGAAAAACAAATAAGCCAATTTAAAGTATAAAGAGTTTTTTTTTTGTTTTTTTGAGGGTGTGGCACTGGGAGGGAAGAGGTGAGGAAAACAATAGGGTGTTATGATTAAAAAAAACTGCATTGCCTCCCCACTGGCAACCTATGACTGTGTGGGGAAAGGGGGGGGTTGTATTAAATAAGTCTGCTTTAAGGACTTGGTGGTAAGTAAAAGCCCTGTTATATAACCCATACATCCATCAACTTAGATATTTTTCTTTTTCCTTGGATTTAAAATTCATGCGAATAAATGAACAGAGTAGCCCAAGTCTTTTATCAACGCATTGCTTTGTATCAGAGGGCTTCTTCAAAATAAGTGGGAAATTAATCTGAAGAAATTGTTCCCATCGCCTGGGATAAGCATCGGATGTTGATTTATTAACAACATTTTATTCTTCTTATATATTTAAGATGGAAATTAATTTAAATACATATATATATATGTATTTAAAAAATCTGGAATGTCTTCATTCGACTATCTCGCAAATTTGAATTGGATTAATTAACACATATATTATATTTAAATTAAATTTAATTAATTAAATTATGAATTTTAAAATTAATAAAGAATATTTATTAAACCAGCGCGTGTTTGAATCTTTGTTGATGACAACAAGTCACGTAAAACAATTTAAAAAATAAGCTGGAGTGTCTCCACTCGACTATCTCGCAATTTGAATTGGATTAAATAACATAATATATTATATTTAAATTAAATTTAATTAATTATAAATTATAAATAATAAATATTAAACCAGCGCATGTTTGGTTTTTTATTGATGGCACCATGGCACGTGTTGGCGCGTGAGATTTGAAGTGTTAAAAAATTAATTCTGGTACTTTCAGCGATTCAATCAAGCTGAAATTCTATATATAGCAGTTTTATACAATTATTAATCATGTGAAAAATTATCAAACATATATCTTTATTTTTACGGTCACTTTAGAGGAAAAAAAATCAAAACGTTGTAGGTAATGACCCTCTTCCGGTTGAGCTACATTTCTCAAAAGTTGATAGAAAACTATGAATTTTGAATAATGCTCATGTACCAAATTGCATCATTCTAGCTCAAACCGTTTTTGTGTAATCTTGCCTACATACATACACACACACACACACACACATACACATACACACACACAGATATTTTTCTCAACCTTAGTGAAAATGATTCAGGAACCTTCAAAACGTATAAAAACATCAAAATCTCGACATCGAAAATTTTCGTGATCGCAATACTATCTCTGGCGATATTGTAAAAACAAATGGGGTCATTAAATTTATATTAGTATATTAACGGAAAATTATTACAATAGGTTTCAACGAGTGACTGTAATTAGATATGCACTTTCTTTTATCTTCTTTTATATTGACAAACATTTTCTCTTACTGGTATCTATGGGACTGAGTCAACTCTCAGCAAAAATTGGGAAGCTACTTCATAAAAGATAGCGCCTCCGATAAAGAAAATCAAGGTAAAGGTTGATAGGACTCGTTCTACTGATCATAGAACACCTAAATGATATAACCGATTTGATAGGCGTTGTCCTTGCGTAGAACATATAAAAGTCAGAGTTTTTTTTTATTGACAAAAATACAATTTAAAATTAAAAATATTATATTTTATACAAAGAAGATAACAATAGATAAAGTATTGAGCAAGTATATTTGTGAAAGATTTTGGTGGCTAGAAGTGTTTCATCTCTCTCAAAAGATAAATTTGATTTGAAGAATTTATTTAAGAAACTTGTTTGATGATTTTATTTTATTTATTGAGCATTTCGGTAATTACACCATTAGTCAACGCTGAATATACACTTATAATCCGCTATATTTTTGTTTTCTAGTTTTAAAATTTATTTTGCGTTTATTAAAACGAACGTCAGCATTTTTTCAGTTTTGTTGGTTTAAAATGTCATCATTATTATAATTTTTTTTTTGTCAGTATATGATGATGTTTAAAATTGAGTCGTCTCTATCTTTGATGCACTTGGGAGGTTCTATTATTTATATTTTCTCTCACTCACTATAAACTTGCCAAAGCAGGTTTTTCCTACGATGAAAACCTGAACGCAAAGTTTAAATAAGCAACTGACACTTCATTCAAAAATAATATTTATTTAATTTTTTACTATACCAGTGGGATTTTTCATATATAAAATGTTCTTTTTCTACCAACTCCTAATATTCAATGTACCAAAAAGCTTATTTTTATTTTTGTCTTTTTCTACCAACTATCTGAAGCACTCCCCTGACAGAGATCCAAATAGGTGAGTATTTTACCTGCAGAATACTGTCGGTGAAAGCTCCCGAAGGATTGTTGTTGAGATATTTCTTCATTATTTATTCTTGGGAAGATGATACCAACATATTCCATCTTATCTTGAGGTAAAAAATCTTAAAAAAAAAAAATTTAAGTTATATTATGTTTTTAAAAGTAAACACAAAAACTAAACCTTCAATAAGAACATAAATTTAATTTAAATAATGATAAAAATTGTAAATAAACTTGTTTACCTTATGCTCATTTCGGATATTTCAGTAACCAAAATATTTTAAAAATAGAAAAAAAAATATTTGAAAATTGAGAATATATTAAACTATTAATCATATTTTATAGTATAAGAACATTAAAATTTATCATTAATTAATTCAGAGTATAAAATTATTTCTAATTTAATGAATATCTCATTGTTATTTTTAATATACAGAGTACGGTAAAAATATCTGTTTTCAAAATTTTGAATTCAAGATATTCGAAGGCCGAAAGATCAGGTCACCTGCGATTATTTTTTGTGAGGATATCTTCAAGTCCCGAAATTTTCATTGAAAACCCCCGCAATTTTGGATGAGCCAAAGGCAGCTTTTGTTCGTGAAATAGGAATAATACCCATGAACATGCTACAGGACGTGATGAGAAACTTCAGTACCCGACTATAGCTATACGTTGATGTTGAAGCATTTTCCAGAGGTAGTTTTCTTACTTAAATTATGTGGGATACATTTTTTTTTTGTAAATAAATAATTCAAAATGGCAAAACATCTAAAAGTAAATAGTAAAGAGTTATATTTTCTTCGTGAAACATTTTATTAAACTTTCAAATAGACTCATAAAATCGAGAATGTTGCGATGACACTTGGCAAGAATAGGAGATGAAAGACTGGCAAAAAATATATTTGTGGGGAGACCGATTGGGAAACGTCCATTTGGAAAACCAAGGACGTGGTGGGTGGATAATGTAGGAAGGAACGTGAGAGAGATGGGAGATGGTAGGGGTTGGATGATTGTAGCTCAGGATAGGGATATTTGGAGCAATATGGTTGCTGCAGACAAGAACTTTCGAGTTCTGTAGAGCCACAAAAAATAGATAGATAGATGGATGGGAGTGGCTCAGGATAGGGACGTTTGTAGAAATACTGGGCTAAGATCTTTCGAATTTGGTAGAGCTACAGAAATAGATTGATTAAACTCAAACAAAATTCTCAGAAATTTTTACCGCATCCTATATAACTTTTTAGCAATTCATTTAATATTTTACTTATTTATCATTTTTTAATATTTGTTTTCTTCTCATTATTTTAATTAAATATATTTTATATAAAGATGTATAATGGTTGTATGCGAATATAATTAATTTCATATATATTAAAAGAAATTAAAAAATATATATATAGAATAGTTATTTTCTTTTTAATATTTGTTCGACATTTATATATTTCATATGAAAATGATATTATATTATTTTTTCTTGTTTTTTTTTTAATTTATTTTTATGCATCGTTTGGAAATCAAATAAAAACATTCAAAATGTCAACTTAATAACGAAAAGTTTTCATATTTAAATTAATATATATTATATATATATATATATATATATATATATATAAAAGAATGATTATAGAATAAAATGGGGTGAACTTGTGTGCTCTCTCATTCACCCATCCTTGTTCTATCATTTCCTTCCCTCTCCACTTTGATTTTGATTTGGATGGATAAATCGCTGACAAAAGAGGATCCAAGTCTTTAGTAAATTTCTTGAAAAATCCAATATGGTGATTCGGAGGGGTGTGGTGGGACATTTAATTCTTATCTCAAATGATTCAATCATTCCTTTCTTTAATAGTGGAATTAGAAAGAAAGAAAGAAAATATAATCAAATTTATTATCAACGAATAATGATAATTGACTTTCATTTCAAACATAATTCTAATTTTAGATTTTTGTTATTAAATTTTTATTTTATTTTTATTATTTTTTTTTTCTTTATACGTATTTAATAAAAATATTATCAATCAATTGAAAACGAATTAATTATTAATAATTATACTTTCATCATCTACCCAAAATTTAACATTCTACAAAAATATCGAATGATGTGTAGGGAGGGGTCTATCGATCTCTGGGACTGTACGAAACTCTCTCTCTCTCGAAAGTTCTTAACCAAAAAACCCACATTTCTCCAAACGTTTCTATTCATAGCCACCCCATCCAGATTCTATTTACTTTCTTCTTTCTTCCTACATTATCTTCCAACAAATAAATTGTTCACCAGTCTTTTCTCTCCCATTCTCGTCACCTTTTTTCAATAATAAATATGACCCAATGGTTGGTTGTTCGATGTATTATAGACCTGGTTAAATGTATGTACCCAGTACTTTAAAAAAAATTATTCCTTATAAACTTTGAATATTTAAGATTAAGATTATTATTTAAAATAAATAAACGACAAAATATATTAAACAATTTCAAATAATTTAAAAGAACATAAATTAAAAAAAAAATAGTCATAATTCATACAGCCCTTAAACGTACATATTTTTACCGACCGACGATAGTAAGGGAGGTATTGTTTATTTATAATATTTTGTATTTAAGGAAGTGCTGTACGGCGTTGCCCGGCGCCATTTTTTTTTATTAAAATTTCTATTTTTTAATAAGTAAAAACTAACAAAGATGATTTTTCCCCAAGCTGAAACCAATACAGGTCGATTTTTCTTTATAACAATTATCTATGTTGTGAATTTCAAAAAAATCCTTAGAGCGTTTTAATATCTCGAAAATATACAAATATATATATATATATATACAGTTTTTGCTAGTATAATAAGATAAGATATAAACACCATTTCATTTTTAATATTGTTGAATATTCAATATTAAAAATGTTTCAACTGGGCTGTTGAATATTCCATCTAATGGAATTTCAAACAAGCAGTATACGTTTCCATTACTATGAAACTCATAGAAAAAATTTGGAATTATTTTGATTAATTTTATATTTTTGATTTTTTTTATATTTTTTTCTAAATTTGATATGTATTGTAATTGGCATAAATCAAGTCTTAATAAATTTTTCATAAAATATTTATATAAAAATTTAACTTAGAGAGGAGAGTTTTGTGACACAAAATAATAATAGTTAGAAAATTAAAAATTTTAATTAAGTAATTTTTATAATTCAATTTAGATTATGATGTTGTGGCGCGAGTTAAAACCGCCACAATGTTAAACAGAGTTAAAACCGCCACAATGTTAAACAGGACTTATTCCTAGCGTAGAATCATTAATTGTAAAAATGGGCGGTTTCGTCTGCACAACTCAATTTGTACTCCGAAAAAATATCCATGGGTTTTATTAAATAAAACATTCTTGGGCATGAGCCAAAATTAAATCAATTAAAAAAGAATGAGGTTAGGGTTTCAAAATTCTTCAGTTGTAAAAAAATTTAACTTTTATCTTTTTTTTTTATTTCCTGTTCTTTGATTAATAAAAAAAATATAAAATATATTTATATTATATTTAAAATTATAAAAGTTTCCTTTTTCTGTCAAAAAATAAATATAAAGTGAAAATTTAATTTTTTTTTATACAAAATGATACCCACCAACAACAAAAAAAACAGTATTTTTTGCAGAATGAACAATATTTTATAAAAACTTTGGAAACTGGCTTCATTTCTCCAGAAGCATTTATATACCTAAACAGAAAAGGTTACATCCTGGGATTCCATTAATTTATCAAATCAACCAGAAAAATAAATGACAAATCAATAAACTATGAACTTTCTTTAAACAAAAATGTATCCATGAAAATGTTAAAACAGAAATTCTACTCCAAATAAAGACAAAACAGATAGGATCAAAATATCCAGCAAATAGTGGTGATTAACAGATTGAGTGCCACCCTATACCAATAATTATATAATAATAATAGCAATAATAATATATAAACTAGGTTTTTCTTTGTAATATATATATATAGACTTTTTCCTAGTTAGTAAGTCAAATAAAAAAAAAATGATTTCAAAATATGTAGAATGTGAATGTAAATAATGGAATTCGATGTAAAAATTATTGTAAACCATTTTGTTTTATGATATGGGATAAAAAATAATTTGATGTATCACAAATTGGCTAAAAAACATACTTTTTTAAACTAAACTAAACTAAAGAGATAGTTCCTCTCAGAGGCATTTATAATTACGAGATTTTGCTAGTTAGAAAAAATGCGCCACAATTCAAAGAATCTCCTATAAGAGAGAATATTTAATTATTTATTTTTAATGAATCTATGATAGGTATTCCTCCTCATTCAAATAAAATTGATTGTTTTTTGGTTCAGAGAGGGGTTAAGCAAGAAAATGAATTGAAATGAGTTCAAGGGTAAAGGACATGATTCTTCCACGTAAAAGGAGAGTGGAAAAAAATCATGAGCTCACGTGAGGGCAGGGATGCTACTCCCTGAAATAGATTGCTTTTCTAATGGTATTGTAGAAAAGAATCTACCCGTTACCCGGGGTATATATTATTATTATTAAAATTAATTTTAAATTTTATGAAACTTATCCAATTTTTTTTTTATTTTTCACACACATTTAATAGAAATGCCCCGTCATCCGCCCTATTCTCCGGATTTAGCCCCGAGTGACTATTTCTTGTTTCCAAAGAAATGGCTTGGCGGAAAGAGATTGGACTCCAACGATGAAATCATCTCACAAACAAAAAAGAAACTAATAACTATTTTGATGTCCTCGTCAAATCTTATTTTTTGGAACGGATAATAAAATTGGAGAAACGTTGGACGAAATATATAGAGGTCAAAGGAGACTACTATCTATCTATCTCTGTAACTCTGCGGAACTCGAAAGTTCTTGGCAGTAGACTACGTTGAATGAAATAAGTGTTTATTCAAAGACCTGTGTTTCATTCAAAAAGTCACGGACTTATTGACCTGCCCTCGTGTGTGTGTATATATTTATATATAATTTTCAAATTCACTTTCGTCTCAAGTAAACAAGATAGCATTGATATGTTGAATGTGTTAAAAAATTAATTCCGGTACTTTCAGCGATTCAATTAAGCTTATATTATATTATAGTAGTTTTATACAATTTTTAATCATGTGAAAAACTATCAAACTTTATTTGTTTACCGTTTTTGCGTAATCTTGTCTACATACACACACATACATTTTTCTCAACCTTAGTGAAAATGACTCAAGGACCTTCAAAACGTATAAAAACATCAAAATCTCGGCATTGAAAATTTTCGTGATCGCAATTATCCTGGCGAGATAGTAAAAAGTGAAAAAAAATTACTAATAAATGACTATGATCATTTAATTTTGCATATGAATTTTATAAATTTAATTTACTAATAGAATATTTTTCGAAATAATCATTATTTAAAAGGATGATATGTGTAATCAACAAAACAACACAAAATAATAATTATATAATTAAAATATAATTATCCTCCAGTAACGAACTCTGAGATTCTATTTTAAAGTATCTGAAGTCTATATAAATATTTTTTTTAATATAATTTTTTAAGATTTATATAATTTACAAGTATTATAATTTTAAAGTATAAATTAAATAGGCCAAAAGGACAAAATATACTATAATACAGGTGTGTAAAACTCATAGATACACTTGGGTCATTTTATCTTTTTTTTAGAGACAAATTTAAAATTTTTTAAAAAAAGTCGAAAGTGGTCGCGGGCCACGAGTTTGACACCCCTGCTATACTATATATTGAAAAAATATGAAAAATAAAAGAAGTATACAATGGTTTTTTTCTGATAGAAATTTCTATTAACGATAGAAATTATATTAAAAGGGAATTATTTCATTTTGAACTAAACAATATTCAGAATGATATTCTCATTTGTTTTCAAAAAGTTAATATTAGATAGATTAAATATAAAATATGAGCTTATTCAAATTAATTAGACTTATTTAATGAATATAAAGCAATGAAATGGACGATAAAATAAAAAAAAATATTACGAGAAAAAAAGAAAGCAAGAATTATTTTATTTTTAATTGTTTTTTTTTTAGAATTTAATAATTTTATTTCAATTAACTAAATATTTTTAAATCATTATTAAATGTTTCATTTTTAATAAAGTATTTTTTTTTATATATATATAAATTTATTTTACAAATGATTCTTAAACTTCGCTATGCCATCAAATGTTATTTAGATTGGAATGTTGTTGATATAAAATTTTATGAGTATTTTTTTTTATTTGTTTTTTATTATTGCTCTTAACAGAACTTCCATCAAGATTGAGGATTTCATTTTTTTTTAATGATTCTATGATAGGAATTATCCAAATAAAATTGATTTTTTGGGAGCTCAGTGAGGAAATTGTAAGAAAATGGGTGGATTTAGTGGAGTCAAAAGGGTAAAGGACATTATTCCTCCAGATGAGTTTAGGATAGAAAAAGTATGAGCACACACATAAAAAATGGGTAGGAACATCTTTAATTATTAAATTTGAAAAATATAAAGATATTATAATATTTATCAAGAGTTATGATTTTAATTATTTAATAAATTATGTCATATGAAGCAAAAAAGTCTGGTTAATATACTAATTTGAATTTGGAAATTAAGACATTAAGTCCATTGATCATGCAGTGTAGTAGGTTAAAGTTGAGATGCAGACAGGGGGTGTGGGCGAGGGGACAGCCGCTCTGGGCGCAATATTTTAATGGGCGCCAAATTGAGCAATTTAAGTAATTCTAGTAATAATTGAGAAGATGGGGGCGCTCATTCTGTTTTTTGCTCCAGACGCAGTTTGTCTTGACACGGCCCTGCATGCAGACATAAAAAATCGTTCTCTTCAACGAAACTCAACTTCATCCAATAACCAATTCAATGGAAACATTAAAAAACTAATTAATTCTGAATTCTAGTATAAATTTGAACAATAGTTATCATTAAATGTTTTTAAAAGAAAGCAAATGCAACCTTTAAAAAATTAACTGAATTTTTCATTCTCATTAAAAAATCTATTTTATTTAGAATATTGCTAAAATAATGTTGAATCAGATGCTTTAGTTAATATTTTAACACTCTTTACTCTACCTATATATTTTTATAAACTGAAAAAAATTGAATAAATGTATGTTTGTACATTTCCAAAGAATATAAAATCCTATATGAGTTTCAAATTTCCATTTAGTAAAAAGAGTAGGATAGGTGTGGGCTATTAGATATTTCCACTTGTTAATTTGGATGTTTTACTGTTCGAAAATTACTCGTAATCATCATATATTTGAATTTATCCCTTCTTGGATATTTTCATATATATATATATTAATATATAGAAGGCGCATATAACAGGCCCTCACTCAAGAATAAAATATTACATTTTTTTTTTCTTTTTAATGAATCTTTGCTAGGTATTCTCCTTCTTACAAATAAAATGAATTTTTTTGGGACCAGAGAAGGAATATAAAGGGAATGGATTCAAAGGAGTCAAAGGATAAAGGATATGAATTTTCCACATAAGCGGAGGGAGGAAATACTCATGAGCTCATGTGAGGGCAGGAAGTAGGTATTTTTTCTACTAGGATCGTATAGAAAAAACTTCCCATTACCTATGATGTTTATATGTATTAAAATTTTATAAAATTTATATTATTTTTTCATGGTCTAATGAAATTTGTCTAATTTCATCTTATAAATTATTTTTTTAGTATAATCAATATTTTTATATTATTAATAATAAATATTAGTACTTATATTAAAAATTAAATATTGATCTTAATATTGTGAAATTTGACAAAGAATAATCTGAAAAAACAGATTCTAGTTATAATATTGTACATATTTATTTGAATATATATATATATATATATATATATATATATATATATTCTACTATTATTATACATCATGTTAATTGTAGAAACAAAAGTAATAAAAATTTTATAATAATTTACATGCAAATAATTAAAATTATGTTTTACATTTATGGCCATCATTTTCTAAAGGCTAAAATGCCTTGTTAGAGGCTTAATTTGATTGATAACATTCAATATTCAAAATATTTATTTTAATCAATGTTTAGTAGAATAATATCAATACAATTGTTTTAGATTAAAAAGTCACAAACCCATTCCACCCTCCTCAAAAAGCAAATAAAAAAAAAATTAATTAAATCTATTAAATCGTGAGAAAATATTGATTTAAAATAAGCACCTCTCAACTTTTTATATCTTGATTGACGATACCTGGTTGTAAGATATTTAAAGTATGAAAAAAAAATAATTATTATTTTTTTGAAAGTTTTCACATTGGAATAACATCTTGATTTAAATTCAGATCTATAATTTGAAATTCAAATTTTCAAACTTTCTTCTAAAGCTGCTAAGTTATTTTTTTCTTTCTCTTCTCCCCCTAAAATGAATAAATAGAAAGAGTTTGAAATTCCTAGTACTTCCATATTGAATCATAGAATGAAGAATCTTAATTTATTTTCTATCACATTTTTTTTTTAAATAAATAATAATTATTTAACAAATACAAAGTTTTAATAATAGTAATGTCAATAATTTGTGTTTACAAACTTTATAAATCTTGTTAAAAAATTAATTAATTTAAATATTAATATATTAATATTATCTCATAATATTAAAATATTAATTAAATTAATAGAAATATTCAAAATTTAAAAAAAAAAAACAATTAAGACTAAATAGAAGTAAACTAAGAAATTTAAAGAAACACAAAACTAATATAAAAAACTTTTATTTAAATAAATTTAAATGCAGTACAAACTAGAAAATAATCTTTTTCAGTGAATATGTTAGAATAAATCAAATTAAAAAAAAAAAAAAAAATTAAAATCCTTGCGAGTTGTGAATAATAATGAAATGAAAATAATTTTTATCTGTAAATTTGTTAAGATAAACAAAATTTAAAAAAAAAATATTTTAAAATTTTTATAAATTTGTTTTTTATTATGGTTTATCTTAACATAAATCTTGAATTTTATTAATAAATATTAATAATTTTGAAATATACAAACCTTAAGTTTATACGATATAATAACACAGTTGATTTTTGGTATAATTTTGTTGTTTGAATGGGTGATTGTGTATGTCCATCAACAAATGGAAATGTTGACGGGAATTTGAACATCGAGATCAACTGCCATTCCTTGGCTGACTGCTTTCCATTCCAGAATTCCATCTTCTGTCCCTTAACGTTTGTTGTTTTCCAAGTCCACTTTACCGGAGTGCAAAGCCTTCCTCACCCACCATCGTCAAGCCGAGTACCATTCAATAGCAACTTTTGATCCAGAACCCCTTCTCTTCCTTTCATTTCAATTAAATCAATATCTTCTTTTAATTATTCCGTTCTTCTCACCTCATCCCACCATAGAGCCATTTCTCTCCCACCATGCCAACGAATATGTCTCCATTAAAAGAATTGACTTGGGAATGTGCATGTTGGAACTCGCCTCAAAGCAGGATTAGCACGTTTTTCAAAACTCTCCAAAATATACATGTTATCTAATAAATCTCGCCTGTTTAAATAAACTTAAATCGACATTTCATTGAAGTGAAATATCAATATACAACCAGTGGTGTATTGGGAGGGGAACGCGGGGGAACGACGTTCCCTTACCTTTTTTCAGAACCGGAACGCGTTCCAGTACTTTTTCATGTCTCGACAACTCCCTCTTAAATCTACTGTTAGAATTTATTATTTTGTGTTTGTTAATTTTTTGTTTAGTAAGATTAGGAAAAAATAAAAACTTATATGGAAATAAGTTGACCTGTGGCCAGGTCCGAACCGACCGACGGTTTGAAATAAATTAATTTCCAGCTACAGAAACAATTTCAAATAATTTTAATATATCTATTAATGTAATAAAAAACAGATATGGATATAACATAAATATTTTTAATTTTATTTTATTTATAATATATATGTAAGACCAGGCTGTGACGTCATGAATGGCTGGATGACGTCATATAATTTTAATTAAGAAAAAACTAATAAAGATGATTTTTCTCGAGTATAAAACCAATGCAAAGTGAATGATTCGTGATGATATGTAAAAAATCTCCTCATGTGAAATTTGGTATGAAAATAACCCTTCCCTTCCTATCGTCGAAAGCTAATCGTTTTTCTAAAATGCGGCCCCTTGTTACACGTAAAAAGGTGTAACAAAAAGTAAACAAGAGGAGTGTATACTTCTTCAAGTGGGGAGTGGAGCGCGCTGCCAGGGGAGGCAGATGGGAGTGATTTTTTCTCTCCTCGGGACAGAGATTGGGAAAAGATAAGACGAGACGCGTGTGTGAATATCGGCCAGGCCGGATTAAATATAAACAATTATTCATTTTCTTACTGCCTTCGTAAATTTGGAATATACAAAGGAGTGGACACCGGGTACCGTACTCGGGAGAGGATTCGGAGAAGACCTCAAGAAAAAAAAAGGACAATTATAGACAACTCACAGTTCAAAAAACAATAATTAAAGCAGTTCAAGTTTTATTATGTAATGTGCCAATAACAAAATGCAAATATTCCAATGGTAGATTACTATTTATGGAAATCTCCACTTATGATAATACAATTTATCAATTTAAATGTAAAGTTGAAAATGAAGAAATAAAATATTATATAGATCAGTGGTTCTTAAACTGTGGTCCGCGGACCCCTGGGGGTCCGCGAAGCCTTTACTGGGGGTCCGCGGTCCTCGGAAAAAAATCATCGTAAAAATATATACATATATAAATATTTAAAGTTCATTGTTTAACTATATCCTCCTAGAGAATTACGGCTATAATTTAATACTATTAATAATACTATTTTATTTTATTAAATTGATAATTATGTCAATTAATTTTTTGTGAATAAATAAACATATATAAAAAACTATATATAAAATTTGAATTTTCATCCATTCATTCATTTAAAATCATTTTTCGATTGTTCCTTTAAAATAACCCCTCTTAGGGGCTCGGAAGGGGAGGCATATAAGGGAATTTTCTTTCACTTTGTTATTGGGGAAAACCAGGGGAGGGGACAGTCTTACCCGGAAAAACCCAAATTGTCAGCGTCCACTCTGGGGTTTTAAACAGTTTTAAAGCAAATGTTAATTATAAGTTCATTTCTCAACGAGTTGTATCTTTAAATTATTTTTATTAATGTTAATTATAAGTTCATTTCTCAACGAGTTGTATCTTTAAATTATTTTTATTAATTTAATTAATTATAATTAAATTATAGCTAATAATAGTTTATTATAGCTAATAATTTTTTTTAATTTTTAGTGTAATTTGCATGATCATTATTTTATAAAAACACTAAACACATTTTGCAATTTCCCAGAAAGGCTGTTTTTGAGAGTAAGTATAAGTTAGTTTTATGAATAAAAAATATTTATTTTAATAATATTTTAGAATCAAATTACGAAATTAATAATATTTTAGAATCAAATTACGAAATTAATAATATTTTAGAATCAAATTACGAAATATATTTATTATATAAATTAATATTCATTTAAAATGATATTAAATCATTTATTTAAAATGATTTAAAACATTTATTAAAATGATTTAAAACATTCATTTAAAATGATATTAAAACATTCATTTAAAATCATATTAAAACATAGCTAGTAAATAATAATTCGTTATATTTATATTATATTTATATTATATTTATATTATTGTAGTTCAATGTTAATAAATTACTCCATAAAATGGATCGTTGGCTACAAACTGGTTCAACACAGAAACGGAAAGAATCAGATGATGAGGCATCAACAGCAAACTCTACCAAGAAACGCAAAACTAGAAAATATTCGGATGATTATTTATCATTTGGATTTACTTATATTTGCAACAATGATGTGGAAAGACCAGTCTGCGTTCTATGTCAGGAAAGTTTATCCAATGAAAGTATGAAACCTGCTAATCTCAGACGTCATTTACAAACAAAGCACAGCGAGCATGTTAGTAAGTCTATCGAATTTTTTAAAATGAAAAAAGAAGAACTTAATTCAAGTCAGAAATTGATGGTAAAGACGGGATCTGGTGGTATGAGTAAGAAAGCAGTAATGGCATCATATGAAGTAGCTCTACTTATTGCTAAAGCAGGAAAGCCGCATAATATAGCAGAGCAATTAATTCTTCCTGCTACAAAAGTAATTACAAATATAATGTTAGGAACTAAAGCAGCAAACGATATAAATTTGATTTCATTATCAAATGATACGGTTAAGAATAGGATTGAAGACATGTCATGTAATATAAAAGAAGAATTAATATCGAGAGTGCGCAAAAGTCACTATTACTCATTACAATTGGATGAAAGTACTGATGTCACTAATAATGCCAATTTGTTAGCTTTCATTAGATATGAGTTTGAAAATCAAATACAAGAAGATGTATTGTTTTGTGATTCACTACCTTCACGAACGACAGCTAATGACATATTTAACAGTTTGAATAATTTTATAACCGAAAATGAAATAGAGTGGCCAAAATGTGTTGGAATTTGCACTGATGGTGCTCGTGCAATGTCAGGTACAAGAACTGGATTGATTGCTCTTATTAAAAATGTTGCGCCTCAGGTTGTTTGGAATCATTGCTGCATTCACAGAGAATCATTAGCAGCCAAAAATATGTCACCAGATTTGAAAAGAACATTAGACGAAGTAGTTAAAATTGTCAATTTCATTAAGGCTCGTCCACTTAATTCCAGAGTTTTTAAAATTTTGTGTGAGGAAATGGGTAGTCAACATACACATTTATTATTACATACAGATGTACGTTGGTTGTCCCGCGGGAAAGTACTCATTCGCCTTTTTGAGCTTCGAGATGAAATACGATTGTTTTTAATATATGCGCATTTTGAACTGACCGAATGTTTCAATGATTTTATCTGGTTAGCTAAGGTGGCTTACTTGACTGATATTTTTACAAAATTGAACGAACTTAATTTGAGCCTGCAAGGTACTGTTGTAAATATATTTAAAGTTGAAGATAAAATAGAAGCAATGATTAAAAAAATCGACTTGTGGTCGAAACGCATCCAGAACGGTGTATATGAGTCTTTTCCAACTCTCAATGATTTCATAGAAAGCTCCAGTGAAAAATTGCTTAATCAAACGCGTCAATTATTTGTTGAACATTTAATTACTTTGAAAAGCAACTTCAGGAAGTATTTTTCTACTCCTGATCCTTGCAATAACTGGATCAGAGATCCATTTAATATGGAAATTACAAATGCTAAACATTTATCTGCACCTGAACAAGATATTCTCGTGGAATTATCATGTGATACAACTTATAAACTAAAATTTAACAAAACTGAATTGAGCAACTTTTGGTTACTTCTCAGGTCAGATTATCCTGCGCTTGCAAATAAAGCACTTCAACACTTGATTCCATTCTGCACAACATATTTATGCGAACAAGCTTTTTCGGTACTATTTTATATTAAGTCTAAATATAGAAACAAATTAAATGTAGAGCCGGATCTTAGATTAAAAGTTTCCAATATTAAGCCAGATATTGAGATTCTTGTTTCAAGAAAACAACTGCATACATCTCATTAAATATGTAAGTTATATTTAATGAGATAGATGCAGTTATTTTTTAAAATATTTCTTATTTAATATTTTCTGAAAAAAATTATAAAATATTTATATGAATTTAATGTAAGTACCCATTATAATTTGTGAGATTTGTTGCTATGACAATGTTTGTATTTTCTTTCTTCAATATTATAATTTCTAATAAAATGTGTTCTACAATATGCAAAAAAATCGTTATTCACCAATCACTGTTAGAAATATTCATCATATATCCTTGTCCTTATGAGATCGTAAGCCAGAAATTAATTAATAAAATGACGTAAAGTACCTAAAGTTGTGATGGGGGTCCGTCAAAAAAAATTTTTTCAAGTGGGGGTCCGTGGAGTACATAAGTTTAAGAACCTATGATATAGATAATCAAATACTTGGTAAAAATATATATAAACTATTTTTAAATAGACATTTGAGAAATCCAAAAGTTTATGAAACAAATTTATTGATTAATATGTGGAAGGAAGATTTTGTAAATTATATATTTTTTCAATATTCCGGAGAAAAACAATTATTAAAAACATTAAAAAGTTTTTATCAAATAAAACAAAAGAAAGAAGATATTGAACAACAAATTAAAATTTTGAAAAAAATACAAAAGGACTTAATGAAAGAAAAAGAATATTTAGATAAATTAACAAATGATTTAAAGAAATATGTTACACAATTTAAATATGTTTCGGCACTCAAATGTAGTGACAAATTAGAAAAATTGAGTCGTTATCATCCTAGCTATGTACCACTACCAAGAATTGATTTAAGTGATTATGAAAATTATACCATTGAAAAATTTGCAATGGAAAACTTTTCAGATTTGGATGATACAGAAATCTATGATCAACTTTTAATAAAAGAAAAATTGTTAAATTATGGTAGAATGATATTACGTGAATTTAATTATCAAGGAGATACTAGAATTTTAACTGAAAAGAAATTAAAACATTTTCTTCAAGTACTTAATTACAGCCCCATATTCCATCTCACCTATCCCTTCCCCTCGTCATCGCGACCCACTCCCTCATCACTGAACTAGCCCCCCCCCCTACCAACCGTCTACGTCTGCAACGCCATCAGTACCTACTCCTAAACCGCAGCTAGGGCAGAAAGAAGATTTTCTCACCCTTGTTGAAACACCTCGTCACAGCAATCGTGGTTTGAAAATTTATAAATGGGGCCTGACATATTCGGGAGAGAAGACAAGCAGCTCTCTGGTTTCATTCCTGGCGGACGTAGAGGAGAGACGTTGTTGCCGGGGAATTAGTAAGGAACAACTCTTCAATGCAGCTGGAGAACTATTTAAAGGCGCCGCTCAAACCTGGTTCCGAACAAAAAGGGAGACTTTATTTAGTTGGGAGGAATTGGTCACCCAACTGAGACGAACATTTTTAGACCCGGACTATGACTACCTGCTGCTGGAGCAAATCAAGAGGAGAAAGCAGGCAAATGATGAACCACCTTCCCTTTTTATGGCTAATATGAAGAGCTTGTTTGGGAAGCTGGCCAATCCACTAAAGGAAGAGGATAAGATGGACATAATAATTAGAAACTTACGGGGTGAATTAGTTTCTGTTGCTCTTAACGACCTACTCTACTCTTGATGAATTAGAGGAGGTCCTAGAAAGGCTGGAATTGGAGAGAGTTAGAGCCGTACGGGCGAATGAACCGGTCATCAGACTTCCCTTGGAAACAGAATTAATCAACAAGCTTGCCAGAAGTACCTTTCGAACTCCACGAGTAGCTGAGGTTACCTGTGAAGCTAGCACTTCCAGCCAAAGACCACCCACGGCGTACCACCAGCCCCTACAACGACGCCCACCAGCTAGTTCTGCCAGAGAACCACCACGTTGCTGGAACTGTGATGAGTTGGGACACAGATTTTTAAGATGCTCCAGGCCATGGAAAACGTTTTGCACGCGGTGTGGACTGCAAGACGCCAATATAAATAGCTGCAGACGGTGCACCAACAATTCTGGACCATCGGGAAACTCCACAGGCAGTCAAGCTTAAGAGGACGGAGCTTGGGAAAACCGACCTTGTCCTTCATTGAACAGGATTGGAAGAATTGGCTGGCTGTGGTTGAGGAAGTCTTGTATTGCAACGTATCCAGACCCCTCCTCCACAATGCCAAGACACATGATGGACGACCCCATATGAAAATTTCGATTCTGCGAGTAAACATGTTAGGACTGCTGGATTCAGGAAGCTCCCGTTCCCTTATAGGACGCACCAGATGGGAGCGGCTGAAGAACTTAGGCCTGAAAGTGACTCCCAATAAGTACAAGAAGGTTAAAGTCGCCGACGGTGCTTCGTGTAAGGTCACCGGAATATTCCAGTAAATCTGGCCGGACGAGTGAGGCTAATCGAATTTCTAATCGTCCCGGCACTTGAGAATTCCATCATCCTGGGTTTGGACTTCTGGAAGGGTATGAGTGTGGTACCTGATGTCTCTTCCGGAACGTGGAAATTTACTGAAGAAGAAGACATCACCGAACTCGCATGCACATTAGTGGAGCGTGAGGACCTGGATACGGAACAGCAACAAGAACTAGAGGAGGTGTGCCGAAAGTTTAAAAGCACGAAGAAAGACCAATTGGGCTGTACCCCTAGGGTTAAGCACGCCATCGAGACAGGCGACACTGTGCCGATCAAGCAGCGCTACTACCCACTCTCTCCAGCAATGAGAAAAATCATGGATGCTGAGCTGGACATGATGTTAGAGGCGGGTGCGGTAGAAAAGTGCCTGGTCCTCACCTGTGGGGCTGGTGAAGAAACCAGACGGTTCCTACAGATTTTGTGTGGATTACCGGCGTCTAAACAAGGTAACAAAGAGAGACGCCTATCCGCTACCATATATCTCTAGCATCCTGGATCGCTTGCGAGATGCCCGATTCATCACATCATTAGATATAAAGAGCGCCTACTGGCAAATTGAATTAGCCGAGGAGAGTAAAGAAAAGACAGCCTTCACGGTGCCTCACCGTGGCCTATTTCAATTTCGCCGGGTGCCATTCGGACTCCACAACTCACCTGCGACCTGGCAGAGGCTTATCGAAGATGTGTTAGGAATGGACTTAGAGCCCTACGTGTTCGTTTACCTAGACGATATAGTAATCGTCGCCCAGGACTTCGAGACCCATCTACGGATTCTGGAAGTGGTGTTTGAGAGATTGAGGGAAGCAGGACTCTCCCTAAACTGGGAGAAATGCCAGATATGCCGTCCAGAGCTGAAGTACTTAGGCTACGTAGTAGATAAAACGGGACTACATGTAGACCCAGACAAGGTGTCGGCCATAATGGACTTCCCTCGACCCAAGACGGTTCGATAGGTACGACACTTTGTTGGACTTGCTTCCTGGTACCGCCGTTTTGTACCGAATTTCTCCTCCGTGATTAGCCCACTAACAGAATTGCTCAAGAAAAACAGGAAATGGACTTGGGAGGACGAACAAGAGAATGCTTTTGTACAAATAAAAGAAACTCTTTTGTCGGCACCCGTGATGATGTGCCCAGACTTCACGAAGCCATTTATCCTGCAAACGGACGCTTCATCTACCGGGCTAGGAGCCATACTGTCGCAGGAATTTGAAAACGGAGAACAGCCCATTGCCTTCGCCAGCCGCAGTCTGACACCAAATGAACGGAAGTTCTCAGCTACAGAACAGGAGTGTTTGGCCGTTCTCTGGGCAATAGAAAAGTTTCGGCCTTATGTTGAGGGAGCAGAGTTTCGAGTGATCACGGATCATCATTCGTTGCTGTGGTTACAGAATTTAAAAGACCCACAGGGAAGATTGGCACGCTGGGCACTGAAGCTGCAACAATACCAGTTTACCAGTCGACCAGGACGCCAGAATGCCGCCGCCGATGCATTGTCGAGAGCCGCAGAGGAAGTAGCTATAGTTTCTTTGTCTTTCGAAAGAGTAGAGCCGTGGTATGCCAAGATGTTGTCGAAGATAGACAAATCACCAGATCTATACCCAAGTTGGAAAACAGAAGAAAATCGGCTGTACAAAAGTATCAAGGACCAACGGAGCGATCCGTATACCGATAATTCATGGAAACTGGTCGTGCCCAAGAATCAAAGACAGGATCTACTGAGGGAATTCCACGATAATCCCTTATCGGGGCATCTGGGCTCCTTTAAGACACTGCAGAGATTAGGAGAAAGATACTACTGGCCGGGGATGGCAGCAGACACGGCCAGGTATGTAAGCCGGTGTTCGACCTGTCGCGAGATGAAGCCCCTTCAACGAGCGCCTACAGGACTGATGGGCCAACAAAGACCCGTGACTACCCCGTGGCAAGTGATCTCGACGGATCTGATGGGACCCCTTCCCGTCTCAACCAAGCAGAACAGGTACCTCTTAGTAGTGAATGATTATTTCACTAAATTCACGGTGTTCACACCTCTACGGCAGGCAACCTCCAAGAGCATTGCCAAGTGGGTAGAAGAGAATGTTTTCCTTCTGTTTAGAATCCCACAAGCGATAATTTGCGATAACGGCAGTCAGTTTAAGAGTCGGGAGTTCACCGAGCTAGCGTCAAGATACGGAACCACAGTCCGCTACACCCCAAATTACCACCCTCAGGCGAACCCTACTGAGAGAGTGAATCGAGTAATAAAGACAATGATGGCCAGTTACACAAAAGATAATCACCGTCTTCTTTCTGCCCTAGCTGCGGTTTAGGAGTAGGTACTGATGGCGTTGCAGACGTAGACGGTTGGTAGGGTGGAATTGCTGGTTTTCCCTTTCGTACCAGCAGTGGACGAATCTTCCCCAGTAATGTCTGTCCCTTCTCTAATAAATTACGCTTCTCATCTTTCATGGCTTCCGGAGCTGGGATGCGGTCAATCCTCGTAATCACATGCCAGAGTCGGGTCTCGATCCGACGTAGTCCGCCTGTATCATCTTCGTCGAGTTCATCCACCATCTCCCCTAAGTTCAGAAGTTTTGACTCGCAGGCCTCTAATTCTTCCTCCACATCCAATTTCCGGATTATATCCATCGATACGGCGGTCTTTTCTTGAAGAACTTTATTGAATCTCTTCCTAAGATCCCGTACATCACCAGTGGCTGGAATGGCGCGAATTCTCAATTCATAAGCCAGTTCATCTTTTCTCAATCGAGTAGAGTCAACAGATACTTCAACCTGCATCTTTTCAGATGTTTTTTTTCGTTTATAAATTTATATTATTTTCAGGTATCTCACCAATAATCTTTATCCCTTATTTTTCGAGCCCCACGTTGGGCGCCAATTTGTTACCTTCTTTCTATGGGCAACAGAAGGGGGGCTAGTTCAGTGATGAGGGAGTGGGTCGCGATGACGAGGGGAAGGGATAGGTGAGATGGAATATGGGGCTGTAATTAAGTACTTGAAGAAAATGTTTTAATTTCTTTTCAGTTAAAATTCTAGTATCTCCTTGATAATTAAATTCACGTAATATCATTCTACCATAATTTAACAATTTTTCTTTTATTAAAAGTTGATCATAGATTTCTGTATCATCCAAATCTGAAAAGTTTTCCATTGCAAATTTTTCAATGGTATAATTTTCATAATCACTTAAATCAATTCTTGGTAGTGGTACATAGCTAGGATGATAACGACTCAATTTTTCTAATTTGTCACTACATTTGAGTGCCGAAACATATTTAAATTGTGTAACATATTTCTTTAAATCATTTGTTAATTTATCTAAATATTCTTTTTCTTTCATTAAGTCCTTTTGTATTTTTTTCAAAATTTTAATTTGTTGTTCAATATCTTCTTTCTTTTGTTTTATTTGATAAAAACTTTTTAATGTTTTTAATAATTGTTTTTCTCCGGAATATTGAAAAAATATATAATTTACAAAATCTTCCTTCCACATATTAATCAATAAATTTGTTTCATAAACTTTTGGATTTCTCAAATGTCTATTTAAAAATAGTTTATATATATTTTTACCAAGTATTTGATTATCTATATAATATTTTATTTCTTCATTTTCAACTTTACATTTAAATTGATAAATTGTATTATCATAAGTGGAGATTTCCATAAATAGTAATCTACCATTGGAATATTTGCATTTTGTTATTGGCACATTACATAATAAAACTTGAACTGCTTTAATTATTGTTTTTTGAACTGTGAGTTGTCTATAATTTTCCTTTTTTTTCTTGAGGTCTTCTCCGAATCCTCTCCCGAGTACGGTACCCGGTGTCCACTCCTTTGTATATTCCAAATTTACGAAGGCAGTAAGAAAATGAATAATTGTTTATATTTAATCCGGCCTGGCCGATATTCACACACGCGTCTCGTCTTATCTTTTCCCAATCTCTGTCCCGAGGAGAGAAAAAATCACTCCCAACTGCCTCCCCTGGCAGCGCGCTCCACTCCCCACTTGAAGAAGTATACACTCCTCTTGTTTACTTTTTGTTACACCTTTTTACGTGTAACAATTCCCCCTTTCCTCCGGTGAGGGTTTCCTCTAATATACTGTAGGATGGACAATGGGGATTAGGGATGGGGGTTATCTGGCTTTAAGTCTTTTATATGCCAGTTTCCCAACTGATTTCCACTTAAATCTTCCAGCTCCATTACTAGGCCCGAAACTTTTCTTTTTATCCGGCATTTCTCAAATTTCGGTGCTAAAGTATCGAGCCTGGTTGGATTGCTGATGCGTTCTCTTCCACACCAGGTCTCCTGGCTGGTATTCTTCAGGCCTCCTAAGCAGATTATAAAGGCGCCGGGACTTCGCGTATGCCCTGTCTAACCTATCCTGCACTTCAGTGAACAGCGTTGACATTTGTTGAATCTTGCCCACGTGTTCACTCCGGTCATACACTGAAGGTTCCAATTTTGCTGCCGACTCCAGGTAATCCTGTCCTGATCTCTTCAGCTTCCTGGCGAAGTTTAGGAAGGCCGGCGTGTAGCCTGTAGCTTCATGGACGGCAGTTCGTAAAGCAAATCCTAACTTTGCTAGATTCTTATCCCATGTACGGTGATTATCTTTTGTGTAACTGGCCATCATTGTCTTTATTACTCGATTCATTCTCTCAGTAGGGTTCGCCTGAGGGTGGTAATTTGGGGTGTAGCGGACTGTGGTTCCGTATCTTGACGCTAGCTCGGTGAACTCCCGACTCTTAAACTGACTGCCGTTATCGCAAATTATCGCTTGTGGGACTCCAAACAGAAGGAAAACATTCTCTTCTACCCATTTTATTGATTAATATGTGGAAGGAAGGGAGTCTCTGCTGAGCTTTGGCCGAGTGTGGTTGGTTTTATAGATAGCTCCTGACACGAATCGAATCTGTAAAAGTGTTGAAGTGGTTTTTTGTCTGTTTAATAGTTAATTGTATTGATTCATTTTTACAACTATGATTAATCAAGATATGGACGACGTTTTCAAGTCTTGGAGAGAAGAATTAAAGGAAAATATGAGGAGAATGGAGAGGAAGATGGAAAGAATGGAAGAGTCGTTTATGAATAGCTATGAACATACAAATATAAAAATTAAAAACCTAGAAAGAGAACAAAGGAACAAAAACCTACTATTACATGGACTCAAGGAAGATGAAAGAAATTTCAACGAATTAGAAGATATGGTAAGCAAGTTATTAAAAATGAAAATTTGTGAAGAATTTGAGATCCGAGATATAGATTTAATTAAAAGATTGGGAAGGAAAATCAGTAATAAAACTAGACGGAGTGGTGTCCTATGGAAAACAAGAGAAACCGAGGAAGACCTTATAAAAGATGGAAGGATGATCTGATAGAGATGACTGGAAACAACTGGTCGAGGATGGCGAGAACGCGAAAGGAATGGAAGACTTTGGGAGAGGCCTATGCCCAAAAGGGCCTGGTTCTACGAAGATATGTGGAAGGAAGATTTTGTAAATTATATATTTTTTCAATATTCCGGAGAAAAACAATTATTAAAAACATTAAAAAGTTTTTATCAAATAAAACAAAAGAAAGAAGATATTGAACAACAAATTAAAATTTTGAAAAAAATACAAAAGGACTTAATGAAAGAAAAAGAATATTTAGATAAATTAACAAATGATTTAAAGAAATATGTTACACAATTTAAATATGTTTCGGCACTCAAATGTAGTGACAAATTAGAAAAATTGAGTCGTTATCATCCTAGCTATGTACCACTACCAAGAATTGATTTAAGTGATTATGAAAATTATACCATTGAAAAATTTGCAATGGAAAACTTTTCAGATTTGGATGATACAGAAATCTATGATCAACTTTTAATAAAAGAAAAATTGTTAAATTATGGTATTAAATATTAAAGTATTAAATATTCTCTCTGGAGAGCCATGAAATCTTCTAAGAGACCTATTATTCAGGCACCACCTATTAAAGATTTAAATAATACATGGGCCAAAGATAATCAAAAAAAAGCTGATGTATTTGTTGAATATTTGCAAGATATATTCACCCCTAATCCACCGATGAAAGATGATACACCTCTTAAACAGATTGTAATATCTCTAGAAGAAGAGGAAATTCCTAAAATAACAATTAGAGAAATACAAAAAATTATTAAAGATGAAATCAATCCAAAAAAGGCCTCTGGATACGATCTTATCACAGGGCAAGTACTTAAAAACCTACCACGCAAAGCTGTTGTGAAGATAGGTCAGATAATAAACGCGGCCCTAAAACTTAGGTATGTGCCACAGATATGGAAGATTGCTGAGGTAATCATGATTCTAAAACCGGGAAAGTCTGGTGATGACTGTGCATCATACAGACCAATATCGCTCCTTCCGGTCTTTTCTAAGCTGTTTGAGAAAATCTTACTTAGAAGACTCATTCCAATTATAAATGAAAAAAATTTAATTCCGGACCATCAATTTGGTTTTCGAAAACAGCATTCCACAATTGATCAAGTACTTAGATTAGTACATAACATCGAACAAGCTTTAGAAGAAAAGAAAATATGTTCAGCCATCTTCCTCGACGTAACTAAAGCTTTCGATAAAGTCTGGCACGAAGGGCTAAAATATAAGCTCTACAAAGCGCTTCCTGTTAGATATGCTGAGGTGCTTGATTCGTATATTACTGACAGGTGCTTCAGGGTGAGACAGGGGGATGCTTACTCTGAGTTGAGACCAATACAGGCTGGAGTTCCGCAGGGAAGTGTCTTAGGACCACTATTATACTTACTGTATACAGCCGACCTGCCTGAAACTGAATATAATATAACGGCAACGTTTGCAGATGACACTGCAATTTTAGCCATCGGAAAGACGATAAATGAGTCAACTACAAAGTTAAATCATTCCATCTCCAAAATACAAAAATGGACAACACGCTGGAGAATTAAAATAAATGAGACAAAATCAGTTCACGTTAACTTTACTAATCGCAAATTTGACCATGTACCAATCTTTCTCAACAATAAGATCATTCCCTATGCCAATGAAGCTAAATATCTGGGAATGACCTTAGATACTAAGCTACGATGGAAAGCACATGTTAAAAAAAAAAGAGAAGAAATAAATCTTAAACTTAGAAGAATGTATTGGTTAAGGGGAAGAGAATCAGTCTTGCCAATTGAAAACAAATTGATGCTCTACAAGCAGGTCCTAAAACCAGTCTGGACCTATGGTAGCCAGCTTTGGGGTACGGCTGCAAAGAGCAATGTACAAATAATACAAAGGCTCCAAAATAAAATACTCAGGACAATTGTTAATGCTCCCTGGTATATACGCAACGATGAATTACATCAGGATCTTGGAATAGAGACGGTTCAACAAGAAATTCGTAAATTCGCAGCAGCTCACCCCCAAAGACTGCAAATGCACGTAAACGCCGAGGCCCTCCGTCTTCTCGATGTGGCAGATCAAAATAGAAGATTACGAAGGATTAAACCTCAAGACCTTATTAATTAAATAGAGATCTATTATTATTACAGTATTAGATTAATGTGAAAAAAAGGAAGAACGGCTCACGTTTGCATATTCTTTATGGATTTTAAAATTAACTTTATTATTATATATATTATATAAATTATTTCAATATCACTTATAAGTATGTGTACTGGATTGTGATTTTAAAGTTAAATAATAAAAAAAAAAAAAAAATTATGGTAGAATGATATTACGTGAATTTAATTATCAAGGAGATACTAGAATTTTAACTGAAAAGAAATTAAAACATTTTCTTCAAGTACTTAATTACAGCCCCATATTCCATCTCACCTATCCCTTCCCCTCGTCATCGCGACCCACTCCCTCATCACTGAACTAGCCCCCCCCCCTGTTGCCCATAGAAAGAAGGTAACACCCTGTATCATTGCTCCTAATCAAAGAGGCCCATGGAGTCATTTGGGTTGGCCAGGCCTGTTCTAGATGTTACAAAATCGTGTATTTAAATATTTGACATTCAAATCTCTCGCGACCCATAGTTTAAGAAGGCCTGAGTTAGAGTAAAAATCAAGTAGGACATGTAGCAAGAATGGGTAAGGCCAGACTAGCGAAAAATATATTTGTGGGGAGACCAATTGGAAAACGTCCGTTAGACGACTAAGGACGCGGTGGGTTGACAATTTAGAAAGGACCGTAAGAGAGATGGGAGCAAATAGGAGTTGGATGGGTTTAGCTCAGGACAGGAATGTATTTGCTGCGGCCATAAACTTTCGACTTCCGTGTAGACACAGAGATAGATAAATAGTAGAAATTATATAAGTTGTAATTTATCAAATTCCACAACAATATAATTTTTAACTGGGCTTTTGTACATTCGATGAAAGGACAGCGCCTATAAAGCTGGTCTAAGTGTTATAGAGGCATTGTATGAACAGTACAACTGATCCTCTTACCTTTTATATTGAGAGTCTTGATATATCTTTATATATATATACATATATATCATGTGGAGAAAAAATACTGTGAGCCAGGTTGATTTAGATTTGCTTTGATAAAGGCAACCATTCTATTTTATTAATACAGAGGGTCGAGGGATGATCCAACCGTTTTCGGTCATAAAATTATAAAATTGTCAATCATTTAATATTAAATTGATATTAAAAAGTAATTTCTTTAATTTTGATTCATATATTAATTAAAATCATTCCACTGTTTTATTTATAAAAAACAAAATAGCTGAAATCTCTATCTTAATGTTGGATTTTACCTGGATGATATTTTTCCAAGGCTAGACATTTATTTTAAAATTTGATCTTTTAGGAGAATTTGGGAAATTCCCTTTTCTATTCTCTAAATGATATTCGAAAAATATTTGATTCGAATTGAAGTGATTGTGTGGCTCGAATAGGTGAAGAAAATCTAGCTTGAATTTGTGAATGCTCTATGAGTAGACTAAAGAGACAATATACGATAAAGAAAGATGTGTGAAAATTAAGAGAGGCTATGAATTGGACGATAGAAATGATTGAGGGATTAAATGAATTTTCGAGTTCAGTAACACCGAAGAACTAAATAAATAGAACATTCTATATTAATTAAACAAACCCATTATTAAATAATTCCTAACATTATGGTCAGGTCCCACCCATAAGATCATGTGAAAGCAGTCTACATGCTTAATATTAAAAAAATTTCACTAAACTATGTTAAAATGATTTATGTGTAAGTAATGTATCTGGATAGGTAATGGAAGTGAAGTGTAGGCTGTGTAAGATCTTCTCTCTCTGTACTCCCATTTGCGTAACATGCATTCCTCTCGATTTGTTTGGCGAACCTTAAAGGGAAACTACCATTTGCAATGGCAAACATAATCTCAACGGCTTTACACCGCAATGGATTTATCCCGTTGGACCAATAGAACTATTACTATTATAAATATAATATATTACAATGATTACAAATATTTTAAATAATTGAACTGATCTTATTTTCATTATAAAATTAAAATTTATCTAATAATATTGATTATCTTTTTAATTATTTCAATTTTTTAATAAACAAAAAATAAATAAAAAAAACAATTATTATTAAGTAATTATTGAATAATTAATAAAAGAATTGAAATATAAATAAGTAGAAATCTCACATCCTTTCCCACATTATCCACCCACCGTGTCCTTGGTCTTCCAAGTGGACGTTTCCCACTCGGTCTCCCTACCAATATATTTTTTGCCATTCTATCTTCTCCCATTCTAGCCACGTGTCCTGCCCACCGCAGCCTTCTCGATTTTATAATTCTAAATATATCTGGAGATGCATAGAGGTCATGCAATTCCTCGTTATGCAATCTTCGCCATTCCCCGGTGACCTCATCTTCTTCTCATCATCTGACCAAAACAATTTACAATTTTTAAAAGAATTTTATAGTTTGTCGAAATTGTCAAATGATATTATACACTTAATATGCTAAAGCAATTTACCATTCTTGAATCTCTTATAAAACTCGATCTTTGGGATAGTTTATAGCTCTTGTGTGCAAAAATACGCTTTTAATCTCATCTAAGCTGTAAAATGAAATTCACGCGGAGCAATGTCTGATGAATATGGTGACGTAATCATCAATCAATGTTTTTATAAACAAAAGCGGTTAAACATGAGAATGTATAGTGACGGAAAAAAGATAACGCCAGTCGTCCTAGGGCAACGACTTTCTCAACAGCATTAATATGTGAATAAAAATTAAAGAAATTAATTTTTTAATACTAATTTAATTTTAAATGATTCAGAGTTGTTTTTATGGTATCAAAAATTAATTTCTTTAATTTTGATTCACATATTAATGCTAGACTAGTGTTCTCTTTTTCCGTTACTGTACATTATTATGTCATTAAAACCATGAATTATTTTGTCACAAACAAGTCCTTAACGTAAACGGCGTTGTCTATTTAGAAAGTACTTGTTATTGAGCATTCTTTCTTTCATTATTATCTCGCCAGACATAGTATTACGATCACGAAAAATTTCGTTGTCGAGATTTTGATAAAGGTTGAGAAAAATGTATGTGTGTGTGTGTGTGTGTGTAGACAAGATTACGCAAAAACGGTTTGAGCTAGAATAATGAAATTTGAAATACGGGCATTATTCAAAATTCGAAGTTTTCTATCAACTTTTGAGAAAGGTAGCTCTTTCGGCAGAGGATCATTTACTTTTACATTCACTACCTCATTTTCATTTTTTTGCTCCAAACTGACCGTAAAAATAAAGATATATGTTTGATAGTTTTTCACATGATTAAAAATTGTATCAAACTGCTATATGTAGAATTTCAGCTTCTTTGAATCGCTGAAAGTACCGGAATTATTTTTTTAAATTTTGACTTAAAAATTAAGGTGAAGGTTTTAAATTTAAATTTATATATGTTAATTAATTAATTTAATTAACAATACTATGCTGAAATTTAAATACCGGAATTAATTTTTTAAATTTTTAAACAAGTTAATTGCCAATCACGCGCCAGCACGTGACGTGGTGTTATTAATAATTTATAATTTATAATAATTTTAATTAAACTTAATTTAAATATAATATATGTTAATTAATCCAATTAAAAATTCGAGATAGTCAAGTGGAGATACTCCAGATTTCTTTTTTCATAATTCCATTGTTTATAATTTGTATTTAATTGTTTATTCATAGCAGATTCACCAAAATAATATTTTACATTTGCTACAATTTCTTAATGTAAATTATTTTTAAATTTTAAATCTTTATTTTTACTAGTTAATTCTAAACTAAACATCAAATATGGCTAAAAATGCAAAATTTGCTTGAGAATATTTATTTATTGGGAGCATGCACCACACATAAAAAAACTTGTTAAGGTTTAATGAATTAAACACCGCCAGAAGTATAAATAGTAGCCTTTCGTTTATATATATATATATATATATATATATATATATATATGAATAAAAAGGGTTAAATTAAAATAAATAAATAACTTAGAGTTCACATATTAAAAAAAATGATATTAATTGAAACAAAAAACTAAAGCAAGATCGATTAATATTTGTTATATAAAAATATATTTTTAAACAAGTATAACGAGGACATATTATAACAATCTAATGATATATATATATATATATATATATATATATATATATATAATCGAGAAAAACAATTTATCATTTTTATCAAATGAACTGAATTATGATCTTTTTTTATATTTTTATTCGGTTGAGATCACGCAAAAATTACATTGAAAATTAATTTAAATTCTTCTGGAAATAAAGCTTAAATTTCATATTCTATAATTGTATATAGAGATTAAAAAAAATTACATTATTACTTTTATGTATATAAATATATATATATAATATTTTTTGTAACGTCTCACTAATGAAGTAATACTAGTTTAGAATGAAAAATATCTAATTTGTAAAGTATTTCTTGATTATTTTATCATAAAATCAAATTAAGTTGTTTTAAAATTAAAAAAATATCTATATATAAAGAAAGAAAATCATTATTTTTAAATTATAAATAAAAATCAGTAACTATAATTGAGTGAGGATCAATCAGAATTAAGATGGTAAGAATCTTCATTTTATCCAGGCCACAATGAAAGCGAACTAAGGAAAGGAAAGGACATCAAACACGAAATCTTTTTATAGCCACGTACAATGATAGAACTATACTATCAGGAGAAAAAAAGTCATAGAATTCGAAGAAGAGCTGAATAAGTTTAAATGGGACATTGTAATGCGATATTAGACGTAGAGACGACAAGTAATTCTGAGATAGAGACATATTTTTCATTTTAAAAGAAAAGACTTGTCGTCTGAAGGTGGTGTTTTTCATAAATAAAAGTAATTTTAAAAAACTAGTAAATAAAAAGTTTAGCTAATAAGAAATAATCTTGTTTTAAAGATCAATTAAAAAAGGTTATACAATTTATTCAACATTAGGCTAAATAATATGATAAACATTGATAATAGACAATGCAGATCTACGAGGGCAGGTTAATAAATCCGTGACTTTTTGAATTTCCTGTCTCTTGGATGAAATGGTAACACTGCTCCTCTCAGCAGGCAACTATCAGCTGACTCCTGTCGAAATTTGAACCAGCTGAGTCTTTTAGTTTTTGTTTGACCTCCATTGATAGCAAACTACCTCGTGATTGGGGAAGAAAATGTAAAAAAGTTAATTTCGTATGCTCATTAAGCATTATCTTTAGCGGGAAAAAAAACATCAATGAAACGGAATTTTTGCACCGTTTCATACTCGTAACTTGGATCCACCACAACACACCAGAGACCAAAAAGCAGTCAAAACAGTGGGTTTCACGGGATGAATCGGCACCATTATGTCCTCAACAAATCTTATTTTTTGGAAGGAATAAAAAAATTGGAGAAACGTTAGACGAAGTGTATAGAGCTTAATGGAGACTACGTTGAATAATAAAATTATTTTTTATCCAAAAACTTGTATATCATTCAAAAAGTTATGGACTTATTGACCTGCCCTCCTTTGAAGAAACAAAATTCAGAAGTAACTAAATTGATGCAAATGAGAAATTATGTTTTAATTTGCAATCCAAAATCAACAAACTTAAACAAAATATTGTACAAAAGATTTTATGACTTAAGAATACTAAAAGGAAAATCTCGTACATCATAACAATGATTTAAGAATTATAAACAAAGAAATAATAAAAGATTGTAGTAAAGATGTGTGTGACTAAAACACACAAGAAATATCTAGAATAATTGATGAAATCCAAACCTGAAGGTACTACTGCTTAAAAATTCTAATTTAAGGCAAACAAATATCTGCAAGTTAGCTGAACTTACATCAAACCCAAACGATGCTAAACCATCTAAACACTCGAATCCTAGAAGTGGGATTAAAGATCAACCTCTCAAAAACTCAGTAAATTATAAACTTGGAGGAATGTCCAATTGAATTAATTTCAGAAATATAGTTAGTTCATAAAATAAAAATAAAAAGTGAAATTGCATAATTTTTCTATTTCTCCAACTTTATTTTTGTGTTAAAATAGATTTTTAATTTTAATTTTTGTTTTGCCATTTGTTCAACTTTGATCTTTACTTAACTCGTGATGATGTTTATTTGTTTGGATAATTTTCTAACTGTATTCTAAAGTTTTTGCTAAGACCGTAGATGCTAGATTGTTTAACAGTATAGGCATAATTGTTTTTTTTTTAGTATTTTTTTCATTTTGTGGTTTTTCTTCCCACAAAAACCACAAACCTGGCTTTATATAAACGAGAAGAGTGACTAAAAAGCTGACACCGATAAGATCTAAGGGATGGGGAGACATATTTCCGAACGTTTAGGAGATAATATCTCACCTTACGTTTTAGTGTAAAGGTAGGAGTATCAAATTGAAAAATGATTAGCGTGATAGTAACTTCACCACAAAATTTGTTTATTATTTTATGAATGTTGTAAACATTTTGATCTTTTAATTCATTCCAAATACCAGAATCGATTAATTTACATCTGTTTTTACTATCTCATAAGAGATAGTATTGCGATCACGAAAATTTTAGATGTTGAGATTTTGATGTTTTTATACGTTTTGAAGGTTCCTGAATCATTTTCACTAAGGTTGAGAAAAATGTCTGTGTGTGTATGTGTGTGTGTGTGTGTGTTTATGGTAACCAAGATTACGCAAAAACGGTTTTAACTAGAATGATGAAATTTGGTACATGAGCATTATTCAAAATTTGTAGTTTTCTATCAACTTTTGAGAAATGTAGCTCAACCGGAAGAGGGTCATTACTTACAACGTTTTGATATTTTTTCCTCTAAAGTGACCGTAAAAATAAAGATATATATTTGATAATTTTTCACATGATTAATAATTGTATAAAACTGCTATATATAGAATTTCAGCTTGATTGATTCGCTGAAATTACCAGAATTAATTTTTTAACACTTGTAATCTCACGCGCCAACACGTGACGTGGTGCCATCAACAAAAAGCCAAACATGCACTGGTTTAATATTTATTATTTATAATTAATTAAATTTAATTTAAATATAATATATTATGTTATTTTATCCAATTCAAATTGCGAGATAGTCGAGTGGAGACACTCCAGCTAATTTTTATTTTTTTAAATTATTTTCTATTTTTGATTATTATTACAAATGAAGAGAATAAGTTTGGAAATTTACTAATATTTCTCGTTATGATAATATTATCCTAAAGTAGGAAGATTCTTGATAATATTTATTTTTTTATTTTGAGATTACGTGGGATTATATTTTGATGTCTAATTAATTTAATAATGCGTTTTAAATTTGTAGAATTGTAAATTAGTTTGTTTGCTTAAAAATAAACAGAAATTCTAGAAATGAACGAATATAGCATAATGAGATATTAAATTATTTCTATTCATTTCCAAACAATATACGAATTATACGAGAATGTATATATAATTAATTGCTAAATCAGTACAACTATTATAAATAAATCTAAACATAATACAGCGAAATTTTGAAATAAAAGTTAAAGAATACTTTCCTTTGTATTGTTTGTTTTAAAAATAAATTCATTTATTAAATATTATATTATTAAAAATATATTATAAATAAAGGTGAAGAAGTGGAAGTCTATTCCACTGAGAGCCTACTACCATTCCCAAGCTTATAATATAAATTTGCTTAAATTTCGTCACTTTAAATGAGTTTGTTTATTTTTGGAATTTTAATTTGTATCTTATTTTTTCTTATTGTCTATATTAACATCTTTTGTAAAAAAATGAACTGAATGTGAAATTCTATCTTTAATTACATATAATTTAAATTTTTATAGAAACCTTGATAAACTTAATAATGTCAAAGTATAACGACTAGTATGCTTTTCACTAACAACAACCATTTCTTAATTAGAAGACTAATTATATATTATAAAATCTAAATAATTATATAAACGGTATGAAAAAAATAGCTTCATTAATTTCCATGAATATCATTTTTTCTAAAGGTAAACAAACTTTTCCGTCATTTACAAAAGTTCAAATTACAAGAAAATTTAATGTACAAATTGTTTGTTTTTATTGCTATATTTGATAATAACTAATCATCAACTCTCTTGTTTAAAATAAGACATAACTATTTCAAGAATTTAAAATAATTAATTCAATTTTTTGGAAGAATAATTTTGAAGGTGATGATTTAAATAACATTTCATTTAATTAATTGTTTATATACCTATATATAATAAATATTAAATAAATATTCAAATTTTGTTGAAATTATGATCTACAGATTATATAATCTATTAGAAGAGGGAATAGAAAAAAAAGTGAAGAAAGAAAGCAACAAAAAGTCAAAGAAAATTAGTAAATTGTTCTTTCCATGGAAAACAATTCAAGCTACGTTCTGGCATCATTTCACATGGAAGGGGGGCACTACAGTCTCTACCAAGATATATCAAGATGAAACTTTAACAAACAAACAACTCGTGAAATACAGTAAGACGGATCGATGTTCCAACATCAAAATAATCTTCAAGTTTATCCTGAACTTTCAATAGCAAACCGTCTTGACCCATCTAAACGCCTCAATCTTCCAAATTGATAATTCCCGAGATCAGCAACTTCCAATTCCAATAACGAACAATTTTGATACATTCACCAGCCACATACTTTTCACATCAATGCCCGTCCAAGATCAACATTCTCTTATATTTAAACCATTATAGACTCTAGACCAGTGTCTGCCAAACTGTGTGCCGTGAAATATTTAAGAATTTGGGTTTTTTTGCTTATATTGATAAGTTATATTTAATAATATGTGCATTATGTATCAATAAAATAATATAAGAATTTTATTATTATTACACTAAAGAATTTGTATATTTTTTCTTATATATTTGTCAAGTTATATTTAATTTCCTGAGATTTTTTATAAATGGCCGTTTCCTAGTGTGCCCCAACGAAAAAAGTTTGGCAGACACTGCTCTAGACTCTAGACACAACATAAACCCAAACAGGAATTATTCCTACTATTTAAATATGCTCGTTTACCTTTTCGCTAATCTCTGACTTATGAAAGGACAGCGCGCATATCAAATCGATTGTTGCCTATGTTGGATAAAGGTGTTGTATGATCAGTAGAACTGGCCTGCTCAACTTTTATCTGGATTTTCTTGTTTTGCTTATAACTATAAAAATTAAAATAATATATATAATCGACATTTATATATTTCTCTCTCATATATATATATATATAATATTGGGGAGAAGGTTAAAAGTTAACAATGGTTGCAAAATATATTTCAGTTTTCTATTTTAATTTTAATTTTTCCATTGAAATTTTTATATTGAATATATTTCTATTCATCTTTTTTACATTTAACAGTATTGAAATTGTTTCATTTATAATAAACTAGTAGCTGTTCAGATCCCCTCCTATGCTCTTAGCATCTAGTCGGCGATTCAGCCCTTTGTATCCCCTAGTCATGAATAGTTTGTATTTTGTTGAAAGTTTGTGAGCACTAGCTTTTTATTTATTTTTTTCTTAATCAATATATACAAATTTTCATTTTATTTTAGTTTTAATATATAATACTTAAATTAATAATTAAATTAATAATATACTATATTGTATATATTATAATAGAATATAATATTCCTTAGTAAAATATAATATTTTTTATACTTTTTTATTTTAATGTATAAAGAAATTTAAAGAAATTTAAAAGACAGATGAGCATATATATATTGTAATATATAAGTATAAAAATTGACTTTCACTAGGGGCCTCTCATAAAGACGCCATACATAAAAATTTAAACAAATATTGGCATCGTCACGTTCGTCCATCTAAAACAATTAACTAAAAAGCGAACAATCTAATTGAAATAGGATCGCTTGATGGCATTGGACATTGGGCCATATAATTTCCAATGATACCTATTATAATTATATTAATTTGTTTCATCATTAAATGTTAATTTTATTATAATTTAATATTTAATTTAATCTCAAATTTATACCTCTTCCCTAATCAATATTCATTAGATTCACCCTTCTATTTTTTATTAATAATAAATAGAGTGCTCCAATTAAATTAAAGATCAATTTTATTAATTTTAAACCTATTTTTACTATCAGGCCGAAAATTTTCGATGTCGAGATTTTGATGTTTTTATACGTTTTGAAGGGTCCTGAATCATTTTCACTAAGGTTGAGAAAAATGTCTGTGTGTATGTATGTAGACAAGATTACGCAAAAACGGTTTGAGCTAGAATAATGAGATTTGGTACACGGGAATTATTCAAAATTCGTAGCGACTTTTGAGAAATGTAGCTCATTCGGAAGAGGACCATTACCTACCACGTTTTCATTTCTTTTCATCTAAACTGACCGTAAAAATAAAGATATATGTTTGATAGTTTTTCACATGATTAAAAATTGTATAAAACTGCTATATAGAGAATTTCAGCTTGATTGAATCCCTGAAAGTACCAGAATTAATTTTTTAAATTTTGACTTAAAAATTAAGGTGAAGGTTTTAAATTTAAATTTAATATATGTTAATTAATTAATTTAATTGAATAACAATACTATGCTGAAATTTAAATTAATATATAATGTTTTATATATTTATAATTAATTTAATTAAATTTAAATATAATATGTGTTTATCGATTGGAGACACTCCAGATTTTTTTAATAACCCAACCCTTACTAACCCTCCACTTTACGACAATATATATATATATATATTTATCGTATTAAAACTAAAATTAACTTTTTTAATATTTTATAAAACCAAATTTTAAAATATAGATATTTATTTAAATTGATTTAAATTAATTGATTTATTTGTTTGTTCTATTTGTTTGGTCATTAAAAATGTGTAAAAAAAATTTGAAATTCTAATCAATGTAAAGGCCAAATCCTTTTATATAAATATTAAATAATAAATATTGTTTATATGTACATAAGAATTATTGAGGTTTATTAATTTTTCCATGCTTTCTTTGATTTTGGGGCGGGGGGAAGGGGGATATTTCCTTATATACACATCTCATTTAGAACTATTATCAATCCATAGTTAATCATTATTTTCATACACAATTTTCTTAATATATTTCTTAAATATTATTTGTATTTTATTTTATTTTAATGTTTCCGCCTGTCTTTAATCCTATTCCCTTAAAAACTATTTGTTAATTTGTCGTGTTCAGTTGATCACCTTGAAAAGATCGCGTGCTTATCATTTAGAAAGCGACCTATATTTATTTATTTATTTATTTTTCTTTTTTCAAAATGAAGTTATCTTCTTACGTTCCATATCATCTCAGAGTAATTATTTTTGTTTTTTTTCCCGCCTTTTATTTATTTAGTTAAGTGTTTTAGATTAAAATTACGATTGAGAATACTAATAAATAAATTTCCAAAGTTTCTCATTTATTTAATTAGAAATTCTAGAGCCCCACCCATAATAACAATAACAAAAAAAAAAAGCCAAGTCAGACCTATATAGAACAAAAAAAAAAAAAAATAACTTCTCTTATTGATTTGAAAGAGGTGTCGTGTCAATGTTATATATCCTATAATAAGAGAAAAAATTAAATTGACTAACCACATTTAGCAATTGACCTTCTAGTGACACTTAGGGTTCATGAAGAATTTTATATTATCAGGAACAGCAGGGTATTTTAGGGGGCTGTGTGTGTAAGATATGAGATTTATAAAGATAAATTTGTGTCTCCTAAGCGGTTACAAGGAGAAAGGATGTTAGAATAAAATGATGTTTAGATTTAAAAGAGAAATGCTTTATTTATTTATTTTTTTTTTTTTTTTTTTTTTGTTCTTTATCTGCAGAAGAAAGATAACCAAGGGGGATGGATAGATTGCTGTCATCCCCTTCGGGGGTATTGTTATCTAACAAAATTTTTATTTTATATATTTTAAAACAAAAGATTTTATTTCAAAATATAAATTAACAATACTTCAAATGCGTTCTCTTGTAGGGTTTAATTATTCAAATAAAATTCAAAGGGTTTGTTATATTAATTTAAAAAAAAATGACCTTTATATTCCATTTCATTCCAGTATGAATTAAATATTTAATAAAATATAGAATTTATATATTTTATAATACTAAAATTAATATTTAAATTGATATATTAATCACGCTCAATGGTACACTGAAATTAGGTCACTGCTTATCTGACTGTGTCCCGGAGAAAATGGATTTATATACAATTTTCATTGAGATTTATCAAAATTGACAAGAGATAAATTCATTATAAATTATTTAATTATAGACTAAATAATTAATGAAAAATTATAAAGGGGTCAATGTTAATATATCGTGTCCTTTATAATAGTAAATGGTATAGTAAAAATTAAAATCTGGCTTTTGTACACCCTATGAAAGAACACTTATCAAGTCAGTGGGGTAGAGGTATTGTATGATCAGTATAACTAGTAACTTATAAAATCGTATAATCAATTTCTTTTCCTAAATATTAAAGATTTCTTTAACAGTGTAGTAAAGTAAAAAAAAAAATAAATATTGTTTTGATTAACGATCCGTTTCTATTACTTCCTATTATTCTCTCTTCTCCCCCCAAACCCCTAATTCAAATCTGCCTCATTATCCAAACATTCAATCTTCTTAATGATGATTATATCATTGTTTTTATTGAATATTTTTACTGATAAGCATATAGCGTGATAAAATCATTGTTTGCTTCCATCTCTTAAATTTTTTTTATTTATTCTTATTATAATTTTTTTTACTATATTTTCCTTTCGTTATAACAATACAAATGTATAACCTAATACATGATTATTAGATGACAATAATTTAAAAAAAAATATTTCATAAGATTAATAAAAAAATTGTCAATCAGTGCAATCAATAATGCAAAAATATATTATATTTAATGAGTTATTGTTTTCATTATTATTCATTATTATAAATTATCAAAATATTTTTTTTTCATGCATTTTAGAGGAGTAATTTAATAAGTTTCTCGGATTGTATTAAACAAAATAAATATATGGTATAAATTCATTTAGAATATTATTATTATTATTCTTACATAAATTAAACTTAATTTTATAATATATAATGGATTATTTTTACTTATTTATTATATATATTACTTCTCTAAAATGCACGAAAAAAAAATATTTTGATAATTTATAATAATGAATAATAATGAAAACAATAACTCATTAAATATAATATATTTTTGTATTATTAATTGCAATATATATATATTCACGTAAATTAATTTAAGATCCTATTTAATAATTCTATTTCTAATGAATAAATTACTTGCATTTGAATTTAATCAGTTGGGATTATTTTTTATAGCCTTCGAATAAAAATTTAATTAAAATATATTTTTAATTATCTTTACATTATGAATTTTCAGGTGAGGTATTTTAAAAAATAGAACAAATAAATTTAAACGAGAAAGAGGTGAATTTGTTTTGGATGAAAAATTATAATTTTAGATAACACTGAATTAATTAATTCTTATAAAAAAAATGGAGAAATAAATTAAAATGATTTCAAATCAAGTATTTATACATATAGTTTCTTTTAGCAAAATAATATTCAAGTGCCTTTGAATAAAACAAAATGAGGATAAAATACAAAGTGATAAATCTACTTTAATATAATACTTCTTGAATTTTTAATATGTGAGCAATTGAGTTGATTTAGATTTTATAATGAAAACATATTGTGTTTTTAAAATGAGAAAGCAAAAGACAACCAAGCATATAACCATGAATCAAGTAACTATTGGCGCTAACGAGGTCTTAACATTTTCACCACTTCGTTCAGCAGCTTGAGAAAACAAATTTTATATTTTTTTACATACTAGCGCACTTATATATATACAAGACGTTCCCGGCATCTAACACTTCTTAGAATATAAAATTATTAAATATATTCAAATCGCCGGAATATTTTTTTTCAATATTTAATAATGACAAAACAAAATTTTATAAAAATGAAGTTAGTTATAAATTAATAATTTTGACTATTTGTAACTAACTTCATAATGTTATAGACATCACATACATAGGACGGAAATTATATATATTGATATATATTTGTAATGAAACATATTTAAAATATTAAAAAAAAAAAAAAAAATTGATAATGAATTTGTTGTTAATATATAGATTCAATATGGCGATGTTGCAATGAAGAAGAACAATCATTTAAAAAAAAAATCAAAAAATAATCAAAGATGTGACATTACCTTATAAAAGATTTTATAGATATCTTAAAAAAAAATTACCCCTGAAAGGATTAATGATATTCGAATTAAATTATAAATATATAATTCTTAAATAATAAATTATCTAAAGAAAATAAGTTGACCTGTGGCCAGGTCCGAACCGACCGACGGTTTGAAATAAATTAATTTCCAGCTACAGAAACAATTTCAAATAATTTTAATATATCTATTAATGTAATAAAAAACAGATATAGATAGAACATAAATATTTTTAATTTTATTTTATTTATAATATATAGCTGAAGTAGCCGGCGTTGCCGGCGTTACCCGAGGCTGTGACGTCATGAAGGGCTGGGTGACGTCATATAATTTTAAATTAAGAAAAACATAATGAAGATGATTTTTCCCGAGGATAAAACCAATACATTCGTGGTGATATGTAAAAAAATCTCCTTATGTGAAATTTGGTGCGAAAATAACCCTTCCCTTCTTATCGTCGATCGCTAATACTACCACTTCCGGTTTCCGGATTTGCACCAAAAGTTGATCAATTCATCCCACTGATGCATTAAGTAAATATACCAAATTTCATCAAAATCCGTTAAGCCGTTCAGGCTGTACACATCTATACGGACGGACAGACGGACAGACGGACAGACGGACGGACAGACGGACGGACAGACGGACGGACAGACATCATGCTAAAAATACTTTTTTCTGTTAAGAAAATGCATGATTCGTGGAGATTTGTAAAAATCTCCACATGTGAAATTTGGTGTGAAAACAATACCTCCCTTACTATCGTCGGTCGGTAAAAATTACAATGTCCTTCGTATTCTTTTCTTTTCATTTTTTAGATATGATTAATTATAAGGAAATCGTGGTGTGTGAAGAGAAATTATTTTCTCCTTTTTAGTGCATTTAAATAAAAGCGTTTTTTAAAGTTTTTTTTTTATATTCTTTTATTTCCTAATTTTTACTTTTGGTTTATGATTTCAGGTTATAGTGATAAGAATTAATTAATTTATTAATAATTAATAATATTAATAATAATAATAATAATAATAATAATTAATTAATAATACCTCCGAGGTCACCTGAGCTCAACCTGAATATTGCATTATCATCGGAGTTACATATGTATGCAAAATTTCAGCACATTCGAATATTGTTAAGTGGGTCAAATTCACCTTGCAATATTTGACGACAGGATACGATGTGAAACAAAACAAAAGCGTGTAAAGCGCTTGATTTATTTATTATCATCAAAAATAAGAAAATTTAATATTAATATCACTTGCAAAATAAGAAAAAAAAAAAAAATAGAAAAAAATATTAAAGAAAATTTAGATTCTAATCAACTAAAACTCTGCTCATTTTCGAAAGGAAATCGTAATTCCCTGGGAGCCCTATATAAAAACTCTTCCGAATAGGAACTAGTAAATAGGACTCCAAACAGAATGGTTCTTTACTGAATAATGGAAATAACTCAAAGGGCCTTTTTTTAAAAGAGTAAATCGAGATCCAAATGAGAATCCGTATAAAATGAATAAAATTGAAAGAATAACACCAATGATTAAAAAAGCAAAATGGAATTGAGCGGAGCATTTAGTTAGATTGTCATGATAGAGTGATACTATTACGGCATGGTGGCTCATAGATAATAAAAGAAGGAGAGAGAGAGAGAGAGAGAGAGAAATCACAAGAGAAGATTTGAAATAACTTTAGAATGATGGAGAGCTGTAAGAAATAGACCAATTTCGAAATAAATAAGAAAGGCCCATGCTCGAATAAAAAGCCCGGCTTTATATCAGATAAATAAATATGTGTATTCGATGTTCTAGTGTAGTTGAACATAATGATATCTATAAATAATGAAATTTATAACAAGTGATATAAAAAAAAATAAAAAAAAAAATTGAAAATCAATTCCTACTTTAAAACTTCTAAAACTATATTTAAAGTATTAAAACTTATTTATGTTAAAATCAAATTAAAAAAATATATTTTTTTTTGTTATGTTGGTACACATATGTTTCTCATATGTTGACATAATTAGCCATTTTGGATTAGTAGTTTGTTTTTGAAAACTGAAAGAGTTAAGAAATAAAGAATACTACCACAGAAAGTTATGCAACGTTTGCATACGGCTCAAACGACCGCAATTGTGGAAAAACAAGTCATGGATTCTGCATCACCATAATGCACCAGCCCACACATCATTGCTTATTCGTGATTTTTTGGCCAAAAACAACACCGTAATCATGCCTCAACCACCGTATTCACCATATTTGGCTCCCTGCGACTTTTTTCTATTCCCAAAGCTGATGAGACCAATGAAAGGAAAGCGTTTTGTCACAATTGATGAGATAAGTAAAACATCGAAGAGGACATAAAACGTGACTAACTTTTTCAGTTGTCAAAAACAAACTACTAATCCAAAATATAATAATGTCAACATATGATAAACATATGCGTACCAACATAACAAAAAAAATTCGATAATCAAATGTGCACAGCGAAAATTCAAAATTCACCTTTTCTTCGAAGAGATTTGATCACAGGGCATGAAGTTTCTAAGCCGACGTTTTATCAATATAGCCATTACAAAACACATTTGCAAATTGTTCAATATCTTATATAATAAATATTTTTTCCACTAATAAAACTAAAATTGATTAATTAAATATAATTATTATAACATTTTTGAAAAAAAATTGTATTAAGATCAATTGTAATCTTGCACAAATTTTAAAAAAATGTATTTGAGAAGAAGAATAAAAAGTATTTTTTTAAACGATTGGCAATTTTTACAAGAGAAATATAATAAATGTAGGTTTTGAGAATAAAATCAAAGATGGATGATATTTATATAATATTTCAAATTTATCATAATTTAATCAATTTGAAACAAATTATATTCTTTATATTTTTTTTTTTGATCTTTACAAACTTTGGTAGGTGGTTAAAAATAATTAATTATGGATTAGATAAAAGTTTCCTCGGCAATGGGTTTATGCACCAATGAATTTTTAATATCATCATAAAAATTGTCAAATGTTTTTAATAATTCTATTACAAAAATAAAAAAAAAAATATTCACCTAAATAAAATGTTCAAGACTGAATAATTAAATAATTATTGAAATATGTAAAAAAAAAAAAACAAGTTAGGGCAGTATGTTATAATAACATCAGTGTATGAATATTCTACTCGTTCATGCATCACGATTCTATTATTAATTGGGATGGGGTAGATGTCCCCCACCATCCCCCGGTGGTGGTTTAGCGAATCAATTGTTTCAACTTTTTGGGACATCAAAAAAAAAAGAATTACTTTGAACATCAAACTAATTGATATATGTATATACATCAATATACGCATTAAATCATATCGAGAGGTGGGGGTGGGAGTGAGGATCAACCTGGTATGGTAGACAAGCCGAACACAGCCGGTTTTGTCTGTCGGTCACTCATTAGAAAGGACGTCCTTTGTTTTGCAGCTGTCCATTGCAGTACGACGGGTTGCCTACGTCTAAAGGGAAAGCAACGAATGTTTTCCGTTGATCGTTGATCGAAACCTTTTCAAACGTTCAACGAGATCAAGTTTGGGAGGACATACACTGGCTTCTATTCTGTCAAAACGACATTTTTTTTGTTCTTAATGTCCAAAATCCCTTTTCAGCGCAATTTCCATTTATCGAAGAAGCGGCGCCACGTTTATTTAAGGGGAAAAAAAGACAGGATAAAAAGGAAACAGAGAATAGAGAGGTAGTCAGGAGACTTAAAGAAGAAAAAGAGTGGGGGGATGAACCTGGTGGTTGGAAGGGGGAAGAGGAGTAGAGGGAAAATGAAATTGAGGCGGATTTAAGAAATTGATTTGTTTTTCGACGAATCATTCCATCTTCAATTCAGATAATATCGAAACTTGAAATAAGAAACGGATTGTTTTTACATAAAGGTAGAAGACGATACTTTAAATAGGCAATCATTGATAAACATCTTTTTTTTATTTACCCTATGCGTCATTAAATACATTTTACACAAAAATAGATTAAACTCGTTTCTATATTTAAATTTCAAGATATATATATATATATATATATATATATATATAATACAAAAATTAATATAAATAATTGATTTGATAATAACAAACTTTTTAATGGTTCAAATTTTAATATTATTAAAAATATATTTATATGCCAAAAATATAAAAGGGTAGAGAAAAAAATTTAAATAATTTGTGAAACATTATTATATATTTATTTTAATAATAAAAGTTTTTATAAATATAAATAAATTATTTATAAATGAATAGTATATATATGTATATATTATATACACACAATACATAAATAGAGAAGACAATTTGCAATATGCTTTATATATATATATATAGATATATACGAGAACAGGTCAATAAGTTCTTGAGTTTTTGAATATCCGCTCTCTTAAATGAAATAGCAACACTGATCCTGTCAGCAGGTCACTATCAGCTGATTACTGTCGAAATTTGAACCAGCTGAGTCTTTTAGTTTTTGTTTGACATACACTAATAGCAGACTTCCTTGTGATTTGAGAAGAAAATAGAAATAAGTGAATTTCGATGAAAATCCATGAATTGGGATATGAACTGCTCCTTCATCCGCCTTATTCTCCGGATTTAGCCCCGAGTGACTATTTCTTGTTTCCAAACCTGAAGAAGAAATGGCTTGGCGAAAAGAGATATGACCCCAACGATGAAATCATTTCACAAAAAAATCTATTTTGATGTCCTCGTCAAATCTTATTTTTTGGAAGGGATAAAAAAATTGGAGAAACGTTGGACGAAGTGTATAGGCGACTACGTTGGAAAAATATAATAATTTTTTATCCAAAAACATGTGTTTCATTCAAAAAGTCACGGACTTGTTGACCTCCTCTCAACCTTTTTTTTACCGCGGCATACTTTTAACGGTTTAAAAATTTGGCGGCACACAAAGAAAAAGATAACTGTAAAAGTTTACCATATTTATCAACAATTTAGAAAAAAGCCGGAAATGTTTAAGAGCCTAGTCCCAAAAACGTTTTACCTTTTTTTTAGAACCAAATTGAAAAAATTTAGAAAATATAAGTAGGAAGTCATAATCTCGCGCCACACTGGTTGAGAATCACTGTTCTAAACGATAAAAATAAAAACTATAATAATTTAAACTAATGAGTATATACTATAAATAAATACTCTATTCAATTAGGATTCTTTTTTTAGAATTAAGAAAAATTCGGATATTAGGTAATTGGAGGTCGGTAGAAATCGGATACACGTAGCACACAAAACAGTGATAAATAGATGAATGAAATTATAATAGATAACTATTTATTCACTATTTAACTATTAGATTCAATTTAGATAGATAATTTTTACTATCTATAGTATAATTATATTTAAAAAATATATTTGATAAAATATGTAAATTCAAATTTGAATTTTTCAATCGAAACCAACATGTATTTCTTTATATTTTTTTCATAGATTTATATGGTTTCCATATTTTGATTAATTTTGTTTGTTTTTAAGAAATGATTTTTAGGCTAGTGTCATTATTGATTTAAAGTCAATTTTTCCCAACAGTGTAATGTAATCAGTGTTAGGTGTCAAGAAATCTATTATCTGCCCTCTACAGGGAGTTTTCACTGAAATAACTTTGGCTTTCAAGGGAAATCAGGTCAATTGTCCTAGGCAAATACAGTCTAGATCTAGAATAAACCAATCAACCATGCACTTAGCTCTTCGGCGGTTCAAGTGATTTGGTAAAGAAAACATACTCTGCCACCTCCCTTTTCCTTCTTATCATTAAAACAACTTCTCTGAGTTTTATTAATAAAAGAAATAAAAGTCAATTATGGGATGAGAAAATATAATCATACTGAAAATTATTTTTGCACTTGTTGATTTTGTAATTTTATTAGTATTTATATTTTGAAAGCTTTATTTTGTTTATTAAACAAATATTTTGATATTCACTTTATATTGATATATTTGATTCCCCTTTATATCACTTTTTCATTTATTTAAAATCATTTAATAAATCGGAGATTATGAAATTATAATTGATAAGATCAAAAGAGAATGGTGAACAACACCAAATATCATAAATTCGAGAGGTTGCAGTGAGCGGTCCAGGAGGAATGTTTAAGGTATATTAGGAGATAAAAGAAATTAAGTCAAGGTGTTTTAGGATAGTCGGAGGAATGTGGTAGCTGCAGTTTACCTTTCAAGTTTAGTATCGCCAGAGAAATTACATATAAATTAATTAAATTAATTACATATAATTATAAGGGATTATTTCCGAACTATTTTCACTTTTTATTGTAAGCATTGAGTCTCGACGTTTCGGTGGCCAAATTAGCCGCATTTTCAAAAGAGTTATTTTAGAAATTTTTCGGATTTTGAGTTTAAAATAAAATCCCAACATCAACTCTTGGTCACATAAACTAAGAGCCAGAATCCCAAAAAAAAAATCTCTTCTAAACAATTAAGAAAATGGCGTAAAAAAAAGGTGCTGAAACGTCGAGAATCAATCTCCCAATTAAACGTGAAAAATTCATAACTATAAAAAATTGTACATAAACTTAAACAAACATATATATAATATTTTATATTTTTATCAGTTTTAAAGAAAATATAATTAATAAAATTAATAAATAATTTTTATTTTTAAAAACTAAAAAGAAACGTTTAATAAAGGTTTAAATTGGTAATCTATTTTAATTCGAAAAGGTGTATCAAGCTACAAATTACTAAAAAAAAAAAAAAACATTCATTTCGAGTTTACAAAAATAAAATCAAAAGTACAAAAAAAAAAGGTAAAGTGGCAACAGTAAATAAGCAGGGATAAAAGTCAACAATTTAAATATAATTATCCAGAAATCACTGTTCTATATTAGAAATTTCAATTTAATATCAATTGTTCTAAAATTTCAATATGATCCCTACGTTAACACGTTCACTTATATACATGTTTATAAAGAATTAAAATACAAAAGAATATTTTGCTAATCATCCATCATTTGATATATTATTATTTGCCTTATTTGTACCTTTAACATTTCCTTTTAAACACGTTCCGAAATTCCATTTATAAACAAAAAGCATTATGAATTAAATTGTTAAGAGAAATATATAAACCGTGGTAGATGGAATTTATATATATATATATATATATAGAGGAATATATTTAAGTTCGGTCGATAGGATTGACTAACTGACATCTCTAGTTACAAATATTGTATGTGGGCTCTCATTTACCACTCTAGTACAGGCGTACCATTGCATAAAGGCAAAGTGAGATTTGATTAGATTAGATAAGATTAAATTAAATTTTATTAAGGCTTGAGAATGGATAAAGGATGGGGGCGGGGTGGGGTGGGGGGTTGGGGGGGGGAAATGAATGGAATGGGGATGAAGAGAAAAGCGTCAGACTCAAACACACATCTAAAAAAAGAGACAAAATTGTATTTGAATTTAAATTTATTTTTTTTTTTTTTTATTCATTGGTACTGAGTTTAAGAGAAAAGATAAGAGGAAAAAAAAGGAAAGGAAAAAAAAATAAGATAAAGGAAAGGGAATCTAAAATAAAGGGATAAAATGTAAAGAGATAAGGACATATATATATAATTGCACGTGTTTCTCAGCCTTGTATTTCGTTATCCCATTTAGGAATTTTAAAATAGAGGCAGAAGAAATTTATGCTTTTTAAACTATGTTATTTAAACTGTATATTCTAAAAATATATAAATAAACGAAATCTTCGAAAAATTAATAGTTTATTCATTTTATTTCATTTTTATATATATGAAGATAAAATGATAATAAAACTGTTTTTTTTGTCACCGACTTGGTTGGTGGTGGAGAGGATTTTTTTTTTTTTTTTTTGTTCCAATTGCAAGGAAAATTCCAACGTCAAGTCTCCATTTTATCTATACTAAAATGAAATTGTACTCCTGTTTAAAAGACCAGACGATCACTGCTGACAATTTTATTATTTTCAAATTGTAAATGTTGATATTATCATTGTAATATATAGAGGAAAAAAGCACAATTTACTAGTATAAGTAAAGATTTGATTTTTTTTTTTAAATAATAAACATATCATCTATTCATTAAAGGAAACATCAATTTTAATGGAACCCAAAATAATACTATATTGAAATATTCTATTACTTTAATCATTATTTAGTCTAAAAATTAGGCAGCTTGGCCGGGAGTGTAGCGTGGCAATTTTCTACACAAGAAGTCAGCGATCGATTCCACCTAAGAACAAATTTTTTCTAATAAATTCAATTTAATAACATAACATTATTTCAAATAAATTTTTTCTATTTTTTTTTTTTTTTTTTTAATTTTATGAAATATGGTTGTTTGACTTTTTTAGTACAAATTATTAATTATTTGAAGTCAGACAACACATTTGATGAAAGATTAAATTTAGAGAAAGTAAATTCCCTAATATAAAATTTTCTATATTTTTTATAGTTGAGAAAATATGACAATTTTACTTTTTTGATATTTATTTATTTATTTATGAATGTATTAAAGCGAAAATGTTGTCATGTCGTTAATACTCCAATAGAAGCTTAAATATTAAATTTGGTTATGATCGTATCACCGGCAATTTGTTCATAAAATTTCTGAAACACACACATACGTCAACCTAAAAACCACTTTTTTGATATCAGAATGAATTGAAACGTGGAGATTGGTGAAAAAATCAATCGGCATTAGACTTACTTTACTCTCGAATAACTTAGAAATTTTTCCGATTGACAATTAAGAAGTCATCACCAAGGTGGCTCTGTTATCGGGCAATTATCCGGTTGAGAAGGTGTATTGTCATTGCCTGACAACAGCGACACTCTGGCGTTTACTTTTATAAATTATTTTTATTATTATAAAATTATATAGATTATGTAGTAATATCTTTAAATTATTCGAAAAAAAGTTTGTCGTACTTGAGACAATAATGTTTTAGGCAATAATCTGAAATAAAACAATACTCACTCTCCTCTTGAATTACTTCTTAATTTGACTTCATACTTAACTATTTAAAATTATTTTATTGACATTTTTTAATAATAAAATATTAAATATTATATAAAATATATAAGATCTTTTTTTAAAGCTGAAAATAATTTATATAAGTATAATATAATTTATCTATATATCTATAATTCAATAAAAAAAAAAATTATCACTTATATCGATTCTCAACTTGGGCGATCGACATCTTAAAGGGGGCGATTATTTGACTATACGATTTTGGGGGGCAATAAGTTTATTTTTGGGGGGCAATAGTATTTTTGAGGGCGAAATCATTTTCAACTCTAAAAAAAGTAAGATGATTTTGCGAACAGGCTTTTTCCGCTTTTTTCAATATGTTTCTAAAAAAAAATTAGCTGGAGTGTCTCCACTCGACTATCTCGAAATTTGAATTGGATTAAATAACATAATATATTATATTTAAATTAAATTTAATTAATTATAAATTATAAATAATAAATATTAAACCAGCGCATGTTTGGTTTTTTATTGATGGCACCATGGCACGTGTTGGCGCGTGAGATTTGCAGTGTTAAAAAATTAATTCTGGTACTTTCAGCGATTCAATCAAGCTGAAATTCTATATATAGCAGTTTTATACATTTATTAATCATGTGAAAAATTATCAAACATATATCTTTATTTTTACGGTCACTTTAGAGGAAAAAAAATCAAAACGTTGTAGGTAATGACCCTCTTCCGGTTGAGCTACATTTCTCAAAAGTTGATAGAAAACTATGAATTTTGAATAATGCTCATGTACCAAATTGCATCATTCTAGCTCAAACCGTTTTTGCGTAATCTTGTCTACATACATACACACACACACACACACACACACACACACACACACACACATACATTTTTCTCACCTTAGTGAAAATGATTCAGGAACCTTCCAAACGTATAAAAACATCAAAATCTCAACATCGAAAATTTTCGTGATCGCAATACTATCTCTGGCGAGATAGTAATAAAAGCTGGAGTGTCTCCACTCGACGATCTCACAATTTGAATTGGATTAAATAACATAATATATTATATTTATATTAAATTTAATTAATTATAAATTATAAATTAAAATTAATAAATAATATTTATTAAACCAGCGCATATTTGGCTCTTTGTTGATTGCGCGTGAGATTTGCAGTGTTAAAAATTAATTCTGGTACTTTCATGGATTCAATCAAGCTGAAATTCTATATATAGCAGTTTTATACAATTTTTAATCATGTGAAAAACTATCAAACATCTATCTTTAATTTTACGTTCACTTTAAAGGAAAAAAAATCAAAACGCTGTACCTTTCATGAATTAAATAAATTACACAACTTGATGAAAGTAATTTAAATAAAATAAATGACATATTTGATAATGTAATTGAATTATTTATTTGTTATTATATGTTTTTGAAAATTTACTACTTTTATTTTAATCAATTAATTTATAAATGTATCTATATAGTAAAATTGTACCTTTATAAATTACAATTTATATGTGAGTGATTTAACAGCCATAGATAGTTATTAATTAAAGTGAATAATTAAAATAGTTATTAATTACCAAACAACGCAGATTCAGGTTACCTGGCGTCTTGTCATATTCACTAATCAATGCATACTAAATATGAAAAAAAATATTTTTATTTTATTTTATTTATTATTATTTTTCCATAGAAATTGCTTATCTTCATTCTTTCTCATTATCTGACATTAATATTATTTTTAACATTAATAATAAAAATAATTATAAAAAATATTAAATAGAATTTATTTTTATAAAAAATAAAAACTTTATTTAATTTTTTTTTTTTTTTTTCAAAGAATTGGCCAAATTGCTTATCGCTTGTTGTTCAATGGAAAAATAATCCTTGGAATTGTGCTGACGGTGCCCTTTTCACTTCTCCCCGTTGACAGGCATCAATATTATTTATATTTTTAATAGTAATATTAAACATTAAAATAAAAAAATTATTTTAAAAAAAAATACTACTAAATCACTCCTTCCACATATTTCCAGAAGTAAATATTATTATTAATAATAATAAATATTAAATAGAAATTATTAGAAAAAGAAAAATAAAATAATATTTTAACAGGCTAAAATTGAATATATTTGAGCGATATTTAAAAATTAAAATTAAATTTTATATCATTTAAAAATTTCATAATTTTTTAGCTTTGATATTTTTTATTCATTGGCGAAGGGACAGTTTCTTCGATTTTTATTAAAAAATTATAGTATTATAATAATTAGCTGGAGTGTCTCCTCTCGACTATCTCGCAATTTGAATTGGATTAAATAACATAATATATTATATTTAAATTAAATTTAATTAATTATAAATTATAAATTAAAATTAATAAATAATATTTATTAAACCAGCGCATGTTTGGCTCTTTGTTGATGGCACCACGTCACGTGTTGGCGCGTGAGATTTGCAGTGTGAAATTTTATAAATAGCATTTTCATACAATTTTTAATCATGTGAAAAACTATCAAACATATATCTTTATTTTTACGGTCACTTGAGAGGAAAAAAATCAAAACGTTGTAGGTAATGACCCTCTTCCGGTTGAGCTACATTTCTCAAAAGTTGATAGATAATTACCAATTTTGAATAATGCCCATATAGCAAATTTCATGATTCTAGCTTAAACCGTATTTGCGTAATCTTGTCTATATACATACATACAGACATTTTTCTCAACCTTAGTGAAAATGATTCAGGACCCTTCAAAACGTATAAAAACATCAAAATCTCAACATCGAACATTTTCGGCGAGATAGTATAAATGGGTTTAAAATTAATAAAATTGATTCTTACACACAATTTTTTAACACTCCAAATCACTCACCAACACGTGACGTGGTGCCATCAACAAAGAGTCCAACAAGCGCTGCTTTAATAAATATTCTTTATTAATTTTAATTTATAATTTATAATTAATTAAATTTAATTTAAATATAATATAGTATGTTAATTAATCCAATTCAAATTGAGAGATAGTCGAGTGGAGACACTCCAGCTTATTTATTTTATTGAATTTTTTCTTTTTACCGACCGACGATAGTAAGGGAGGTATTGTTTTCACACCAAATTTAACATGTGGAGATTTTTACATATCTCCACGAATCATGCATTTTCTAAACAGAAAAAAGTATTTTTAGCATGATGTCTGTCCGTCCGTCCGTCCGTCCGTCTGTCCGTATAGATGTGTACAGCCTGAACGGCTGAACGGATTTTAATGAAATTGGTATATTTACTTAATGCATCAGTGGGATGAATTGATCAACTTTTAGTGCAAATCCGGAAACCGGAAGTGGTAGTATTAGCGATCGACGATAGGAAGGGAAGGGTTATTTTCATACCAAATTTCACATGAGGAGATTTTTTACATATCATCACGAATCATTCACTTTGTATTTGTTTTATCTTCGAGAAAAATCATCGTTATTAGTTTTTTTCTTAATTTAAAATTATATGACGTCATCCAGGCATTCATGACGTCACAGCCTGTTCTTACATATATATTATAAATAAAATAAAATTAAAAATATTTATGTTATATCCATATCTGTTTTTTATTACATTAATAGATATATTAAAATTATTTGAAATTGTTTCAGTAGCTGGAAATTAATTTATTTCAAACTGTCGGTCGGTTCTGACCTGGCCACAGGTCAACTTATTTTTTTTTAATTTATTTGATGATGTCTATATTTATACCTTAGATTTTTTTTGTATTTTTGAAATGTTTAAAGATGTATAGACTGTTGAAATATACAAGAAGAAGTTATGCTAGGCCAGAGATGACAGATGTCCCGTATTTTGCGGGACAGTCCCGAGCAAAAGTGAAATGTTTCGCGTCCCACATAAGCATGTAAATGTCCCGAAGATAAAAAACTATTATATAATATAATATATTAAAAGAAAGTAATATGTAAAACTCGACAAATCTCCATATAAGACAATTACCAATTGATATATAAAAGATGAGTTTGTTTCTTTAAACAAAATACTTCTCCACAATTCCTAAAAATTATTGAATATATGTATATTCTTCATTCCTAATTCAAATGCAACGTGTGATAGTTTTTTTACAATAATGACAAGTGCTTGGTAACAAGACTGAAACAGGTATGATGATTAAGAGGAATTTTGATAAGAGTTGTCCGTAATTTCAAACTTTTTTACGAAATGAAGGTGTCGTTATTTTAAAAGAAATGAAATCAAGTGAGAAATATTGCACATTTTTAAATAAAATATATAATTATAAGTAAAAACAAAAACTTATTATAAGTATTATGTACTAGTTATAATAAAAAAAAACTTACTTTTGTATTTTTTAGCTCTCTTTTCAACTGTTTATTTTTGTCCGGCAAGACCAAATTTTAAATTTGGCAAATATTAAGATGCAACTATTTCACATTCAAAATATCTTTACTCACACATGCTGCGTTAACCTATAATTTTGATACACTATTTAAATAAATAGTTTAATTAGACAAATGCTGATAAAGACTATATTATTATAATTTATAGGAAAGTGTACCTTAAATCCCTTAAAGCAGAAGACTCGATTCAATAAATAAATAAAAAAGATTTTATTTAATTTCAACTGAATTGATATTTAAAGCAAGTGAAATTGCGGATGTATTTATAAGGATGAAAAGGAAGTTGCCAATTTAATAATGAATTGGTGATTTTTTTTTTATTTACCAAAAAAAAAAAGAAAATCTTTTATTTTAGAGATTGAGAATAAGAAATAAAAAAAAACAAAATTATAAACATGGCTCATTCGATAAAAATAATTTTTTTTATCATCTTATATTAATTTTAATCGTAGTTAGATTATTTTATATTTATCTATTTATGGAACTCGAAAGTTCTTGACCGCAGTAACCACATTCTCCAAATCTATCTATCCTGACTCACTATACAACCAACTCTTATATTTTCTTTTCCCTTTAATTTGGCTGGGCACTGTCCTTAATTGAACTTATTTTATATTTAATTAATTAATTAATATATGCTAGGAACAGCGTCCGCTCTAGCATTTACAGCGCCCCTGGCAAATGAATAAATTGGCTCCCCTATATTCGTAAAATGTATTACATTCATAAACAAAATGCCGCCCTTCAGATTTTCCGCCACAGACAAATGCCAGGTTTGCCGCTTTCTAGAGCGGGCCCTGCTAGAATCGGATTTCTATCTTATCACCCAAATGTCTGATTCTTTTTTTTATTTCCCCAAAAATGAACTCACTTCGATCTTTAAATATTAACTTGATTATTAATGACCTTTGCCAAAAGCTGATAATTTCTGCTCCACGAATTGGATTCATTAACATCAAGAATCTTGATTTAGAAATAGTCTTCTTATGAAAAAAAAAATTAATAATAAATAAATAACAAAAATGATTTTTTGATTTTATCAATTCCCCTTGCCTAAATTAAAACATTGACACAAAGTTTTTGCATTAGTATTCAAATGATTTCTATTTTAGATAAGAGTACATTAGGCGTTGGGAACATTTTGAAATTCTCATATAAAACAGCCAAATGAAAAGGCGGCTGAGATAGAGAAGAATTTCATTTAATTTATTTAGAGGCGAACCAAGTCCTATCTCCTCCCACGGGATTGAGGAGGCGGGGGGGGGGGGAGGGAAGTGAGAGTAGGGGATGAACAATACACATTTGCAGAGATACAATTCGATCCTAAAATATACCCTTGATTATTAATGACTATCAGGCTTATTTGAAATTATTTAACCATAGCTAAATAAAACTAAATAAGTCTAATTGTTGAATTTCAAATATTGCGCAATTATTGACATTCGTTTGTTAGAATTTCCTGTTAAATCACCATCACAATCATTTTTCATGCAATTTAACAACAATCTGTTTTAGTAAAAGGGATGAATCATATTTAAGCCGCTGCTAAAACTGATTAAGCCCTTCGAGGGCATAATCAATAAAATAAAGCTTTCTGAAGCCGGTTAGTCAATTTACATATTTCGAACTCTTTAAGAAAATATTTACAGGAAATATTTTTTTTTACAATTATATCAAAGAATAAAAAAATCATGCTAAGAATTTATTTTATTAAGAGTATATATATATATATATACGTATATTATGTACTGTTTGATATGTCAAATTTAATTACGATAAATAGATTTAATTTGATAATTAGAATAATTTATGTTGTGTGAGAAGATTTTGATTGTAAATTAAAAAAATAAAAAAAGGAGAAAATGAGAAAGGCTTTATTAAATTGTATGTAAAGAATTTAATAAATAAAGAAATACACTATATAATAGTAATGAATTGAATTTTTTTAATATAAAAGCCGCTCAAAAATGAATATTTATTATTTCTTTATTTCTTTATTTTATTAATCTATGCTAGTTTTTTTTGCCTTTTCCAGTATGAATATAACATTAACCTATATGTATATATATATATATATATATAAATAATACCCTCTGACTTTTGTACATCCAACGCAAGGAAAGTGGGTAATATTAGGTGTCCTATGATCAGTATAATGGGTTCTATCAACGTTTACCTTGATTATCTTGATCGGAGGCACTACTTTTTATCAATTAGCTTCTCAATTTTGATCCCGGAGGCTAGGTTGACTCTGTCCCATAGACTCCAGTTAGAGATAATCTTTTCCAGGTCTTGAACTCGGGACCACAAGAATATGAGCCAGCGATGCTGCCTCCTACCCTGTGGCGCCTACATATAGATATTACTTCGGTTGTAGTTTTATATATATACCTATATAATTGTGTATAATAATTATTATTAATTGAAAAATTAGAGATAAATAATTGTAATTATACAAGTTTTTTTTAACAAAAAAAAAAAAAATTGAAAAATAAAATAATATTTGTAAATTCTCAAACAAAGAAATGTAAAAACAATAATAGATAAATACATATACATATTATAATATACTCACTTGAGTTTCTTATGTTTATATTAAAGGCATAAATTATTTTGTTGAAGGTATTAAAAAATTGCCATCCTATTTCACAGCCATCTTTGTTTTATTTTCAGCCAAGTTATATCTATTTCCCAGAATATATATCTTAATATATATAAATGCAATGTTTTTCCATTATCCTGTTGTGAAATTTCCACCATCCTGTCGTTTTTCTTTTTCGAATTGCCTAAAATAAGATAAACATGATATCTTATTGATTGAGATCTAAAAAGATTTATAAAAAGGAGTAAGGATTTTCTTTTAATTATGATGAATATATTTAGTATATATACCTATATAAAAAACATTAAGTGAAATTAAGTGGAAGATTAATTAATTTATGAAAAGAAATATATATAGTTTCTATAAAAACACCTTCTTTTGTAAAATAAAATAAAAGTAAAATATAAAATAAACATTCTTATTTAGTTAAATCTTATTTTACAAAATTCCACACACACAAGGTTGTTTTTATATTAAATTTCTAAATTTCTTGACATAGACACACAATATATCAAGTGTGTAATACAAATGATATTTATGAGGGCAGGTCAATAAGTCCGTGGCATTATGAATGAAACACAGGTTTTTTGATAAAAAATTATTTTATTTTTCAACGTAGTCACCTTTGAACTCTATACCAGGGGTGGCCAACACGGTCGACCGCAAAGGCTTTATAAGTAGCCCGCGAAGCCAAAGTTGGAAAAGTTAAAAGGTAAAGAACATGATTTTTCCATGGGAGAGGGAAGGCAGAAAAAATCATGAGCTCACGTGAGGGCAGGAACGCCAATCCCTGAAATAGAATTCTTTTCTACTGGGATTATAGAAAAGAATCTACCCGTTACCCAGGATATTATTTTTAAATTTATTAAAAATTAATTTTACATTTTATGAAACTTATTCAATTTTTTCTTATTGCTTCATATATAAAAACAATAAAATTATTTCCTTCCTTTTAAAGTAATTTTTATGTTATTTTAAGTTATTTATTTTTGAATATAAAATTTGAAAATAGAATAGAATAGCAGGAGAAATGTTTCAATGTTAAAATACAAAAAAGAAGGAATGATTGGGATGGAAAAGTTGGTTAAATCGATTTATTAAAATAATTCGTATTCATTTATTTGTCGTATAATACGTAGTATAATTAAATTGTATATAATTTCATTTAACGAAGGGGAAATAATATAATTTATTTTGAAAATAAAGTCAAAGGCAGTTGAATCTCATCCATTGGGGGTAAGCAAGAGATTGCTATGGTGTCCCCTTCAAGGTCACTGAGAAGCAAAGCATTGGAGGTGGGGACGAAATTTATTAAATATATATAATTAATATATCAGTAAAAAGTTAAAAATCTATATTTTATAAAATTAAATTTTTATTTGAATTTTTTCTAAAATTTATTAAACTTCATTTAAATTAATAGGAATAAATAAATTTACAATTAATTCTTGATTGAGGGATGATTTCGGTGGTGACGCCGGTCAACGTCTTCGACTGGAAAGGGAATGCGAACTGAAGCGCTCGAAGCTCACCCTCAGGCAGGCAGGCAAGGAGGGAGGGTGGGTGGGGGGAGAGAGAGGTGGCGAAGGGGACCAACATGGCGGCAAATCTTTTCAATCTGTCAAAATTCAATAATTAATATTTAATCAACGAAGCACCGTAAAATTATATAATAGTAGTGAAAATGAATCTACGTTTCATGATGAATCTATTCGTATAGGTTTTATCTGTTGTTGTGAGGCAAGATTTTTGTTGAACAGTAAAAATAAACCAATATTAAAATTAATTAAAAATTTCCATTTAATGATAGAAAAAATCAATTTTATTTAGAATCTGGCTAAAATTATGGTCAATGGATTGGTCTTGGTCAGAATTTACAAGATTTAGTCAAGAATTTTAATACCGAACTAAAATCTGAATACCGGTATTTGGTATTTGAAATTTGAAATACCGGGATACCGGTATTAATACCGGTATTATTAATAATAAATTTACTAGCTATATTTCTACTTACCTCAGTTGTTATATTGACTTTTTAACAAATATAATATATGAAATCCAATAAATATTGTTCTGAAATGAGTAGATATTATTTATTTTATTACATATAGATTGTAGGAGTAGATAGATACAAAAAACGTAAAATAAAGTAAATATTAAATTCTATGTTACATTTTACATATACTAGGCTCGTATGGTATTATATAATTAAAGAATTAAATATAATTAAAGAATTAAAAAATATAAAAATATAAATTGAAAGTATTTAATATTAATAACTTGCGTTTTGTTTATTAAAGTTTGCTCTTAAAAAACACAACGAATCAAGCGTTTCATCATCAAGCGAGGACCGAATGTTCGTACAAATATAACCAGCGGCAGAAAAAGCTCTTTCTGATTCTACACTTGTCGGCACTATTGTCATTACAAAATCATACCCATTTTGTAAATTCGTAAATTCGTAATACCAAAATACCGGTATTTTTACATAAATACCGGTTTTTAATACCGGACAAAAATCGTCCGTTATCCCGGTATTGTAAGCCCTACTCGCTACCCGGGATATTATTTTTAAATTAATTAAAAAATAATTTTAGATCATAATCATCCTATATGTTTTTTCTTATCCCGATAATTTATATACTTTTTATCAAAGGGCTCCCCTTTCTCAAAACACCGTTTAGTCCTAGACTAGTCTGTTCTACCCAAATTTCGCCTCTACCTCCCCCTCCTCTCATATCCATTCCAAAATGAAATATTTATTTTAATAGAAGTTATAAATTTAAATGAAAAATAACCACCCTTCCAATTACAATTTTTTTTAATAAATGATTGACTAGATATTATAATAAGAAAGGTAATATTTTCAAAATTAGTGATAGAATCGATTTGAAATCTAAAAAGGGATGATTTAAAAAATAAGATAAAATAAATAAATAAATATTAATGTATATGTGTATATATATATATATTAATTTTCTATTGTATTTTTATTTTCTAAGGAATTAATTAATTAACATAATCCTAATAAAATTAATTAATTATCATAATAATTAATTTAAATAATATTATATTAACATTTATAATTATATTATTAAAAAAATCTAAAGAATAAAATTATAAAAAATAAACAAATTGAAAGATTTGAACTCAGACAAAAGAATTACTAGTCATTGTCCAACCCGGTGCGACTGAATTATCAACTACTAAGAACATTGGAAAGATATTCACTTGAAGGCTACGAAAATTCCGCCCATAAGCAATACATGGCAAAGACTTTATTCATTAAATATTGATAAAACAAAGAAAAATGATCATGGAAATAGTTATAATACAAGAAATACAAGAATCAAAAATAATCTTGTATTAAGAGAAGAGATATGCAAAGAATAATCATTTAATATAATTAATCAAAAGATTCGACGTCATCAACATGGCAGCCGAAATCACATTGCATCTGTCAAAATTCAATAATTAATATTTAATTAAGGAAGCATCATAAAATTATATAATGCTAGTGAAAATGAATCTACATTGAATAACGAGTATTTTGATATGCGTTTTATATATTGTTATCAGAAAATGTTTATTTCAAGTGTAAACATGATACCAAATAAAAATTAATTATAATTTTCATTTATATTTCACTAAAAATCCATTTTAATGAAAATCTGGCAAAAATTCTGTTGTATCTTTTGACTTTTATTCATTTTTTATGAAATTTTGTTATTAATTTGTATAAACTGAATCCAATTGAATAGAAGTGTTTCTGCTAATTCTCCAAAATGTTCAATAAATAGGAGTTCCAAATTTTCTAATAGTAAGAAGCGTTGAGAGGTGGGTCCTCTCAGAGGCAGTTATAACATATGTCTCACTCGTAAATTACAGGGTTTTGCTAGTCGAAAGATTGACGTAATCTGGATATATTTGAATAAACCCCCCTTCGGGGGGTTTATTCAAATATATATAGGAGACTCTAAAGAGTCTCCTATAAGAGACAAGATTTCAATTTTTTTTTCTTTTTAATGAAGCTATGCTAGGTATTCTCCTTCATCCAAATAAATTTGATTTTTTGAATGATCAGGGGAGGGGGGAGAGAGTAAGAGTAACGGAATGGAGATGGAAAGACGTCAATGGGTAAAGGACATGATTCCTCCAGGTAGAAGATGGATTTAGAAGAAATCATGAGCTCACGTGAGGGCAGGGATGCCAATCCCTGAAATAGAATTCTTTTCTACTGGGTTCATAGAAAAAAATCTACTCGCTACCCGGGATATTATTTTTAAATTTATTAAAAAATAATTTTAGATCATAATCATCCTATATGTTTTTACATCTTTTATATACCATATATTTATATTTTTCTTATCCCGATAATTTATATACTTTTTATCCAAGGGCTTCCCTTTCTCAAAACACCGTTTAGTCCTAGACTACTCTACTCTACCCAAATTTCGGCTCTACCTCCCCCTCCTCTCATATCCATTCCAAAATGAAGTATTTATTTTAATTGAAGTTATAAATTTAAATGAAAAATAACAGCCCTTCCATTTACAATTTTTTTTTTATATTAATATTATTTTAATAATTAAAACTAACATCTAACATATCTTTCATATATCTAAGAACATATATAAATATATTATTGATTTAACCTTTCTATATTTTAGTATTTGACTATATAATTAATAATATATAATTTTTTTCCATTTTTTAGCACTTTATTACAAACATATTATATATTTTAATTTTTTTATTCGTTGATCAAAAATAATATATATATAAAATATATTTATTTATTACATAATAAATAGATAATTATATTATTATATAAGATAAATATATAAAAATAAATTCAATTGAAATAAAACGATTGTGTCAAGATTCAACATTTTAATTCATACTTGTTCGCTCAATCAAATTGAAAGAGAACAACCAACTTGTTATATTCAATTAAAAAAAATAATAGAAGTAAATGTAATTAAATAGAATTAAAATAATAAAGTAAATATTTATTTATTACATAATAAATAGATAATGATATTATTATATAAGATAAATAAATAAAAATAAATTCAATTGAAATAAAGAATCGTTTCTAAAATTTATTAAACTTCATTTAAATTAATAGGAATAAATAAATTTACAATTAATTCTTGATTGGGGGATGATTTCGGTGGAAGCTGATGTTATTGGAATGCTTCTAAATGAATTTGATAGATTTCTCAAACTAAGTGAACTTGAAGATATTGCCTGTTTTTTATCTTAGCCATTTAATGACATCGACGTTGAAAGACTTGCTCAGAAACATCACAATTTTCTTAATACTCAAATATAGCAGAATTAGAAGAAGAAATACTAAATATGAAATGCGATATAAATCTAAAATCAATGGTTTCATATAGCAATTTTTGGAAACTAATAAGCAAATATAAATATCCAAATATTTGGACAATGGTTGCTCGTTTCAATTCCTTCTTTGGCTCCACATATTTTTATGAATCCGCATTTTCTTATATGAATGCGATCAAAACAAAACAGCGATCGCAAATAACGGATCTACATTTAGAGTCATGCTTAAGAATTGCTTTAAGTTCATATGAGCCAAAATTTTGAGAAACTTGCTGCTCTTATGCAATGCCAGGTTTCATCCAAATAAAAATTGTATGCTTAAAATTTGTTTTGTTCGTATTTATTTATTAACATTGTATTTTTTAGAATTTTAATAAATATTGTTAGAATTCATAAAATAAAAAATATATCGTCGGCTTATATTGCAAACCTGCTAACTCATATTCAGCATATTTTGCACAACTTTCTTAAAACGCATAAAATTTTTGCTTGTCACGTGATTTCAATAAATTGGTGCATGATAGCGGTGTTTCATAGCCAATGTAATGTGTTTTTCTCTTTCTAATAGAGTGAAAATGTAATTTTTGACCAAAAGTGCAGGTTTGCAATTTAAATCGGCGATATAATGACTTCTTTAATTATCTTCTAAAATTTTAAAATTATTTGCCCATATCCATAGTCGACCGCAGACTATTTTATTAAAAAAGTAGCCCCTAAAAGCTAAAAGTTTGGCCACACCTGCTCTATACACTTCGTCCAACGTTTCTCCAATTTTTTTATCCCTTCCAAAAAATAAGATTTGATGAGGACATCAAAATATATTTGTTTTTGAAATGATTTCATCGTTGGGGTCAAATCATGGATTTTCATCGAAATTCACTTATTTCTATTTTCTTCTCAAATCACAATGAAGTCTGCTATTAATGTATGTCAAACGAAAACTAAAGGACTCAGCTGGTTCAAATTTCGATAGGAATCAGCTGATAGTGATCTGCTGAGAGGAGTAGGATTGCCATTTCATTTAAGAGACAAGAAATTCAAAAAGTCACGGATTTATTGATCGCCCCTCGTAAGTATTAGTATATAGTATATGTAAAAATGAAATTAAACTTTAGAAATTTTCCTGGCTATCCAAGCATCATTGCTAAATAAAGTGCAAGTTATCGTATTCCATTCAACTATATTTTTTCGGGAGATTACTTTCATTTTTGTATTTTTTTTCTTTGACTAGTGGAATTCGATTTATTTCCAGAATAAAGAATTGAAAGAGGAATACTAATAAAAAACGAAAAGCATATAAGTAAGTATATATAGATATATAGATGATATATATTGAAAGAAATAAATGGAAAAAATCGTTCGTTTTAATAACAAATTTCATGATTATGACTTTTAAGATAAAAAAAAATTATAATTAATGATACCTTTTAAAAAGATAAAAGTATTCTCTTTAGGATGTAATTAAGCTTATAACAAATAACAAATGGAATGAATATCTTAAGAAGCAAAGCAATTAAAAGATGGCCTTCAGAGAAAAATTGCTGGTGGAATAATTAAAAAAAAAAAGTCAGAAGTTTCAATATTTCGAAAAAGAAGCTAAAATGTCTCCGCTTTGGTAGAAGAAGAAAAAAAGGAGAATGTCATAAATGGGTGTTTAAGGGCATGGGATGAACCGCTCTTTGACCTACAGGGAATGACATAAAGTTATAAAATTAAAGAGGTGTTGATGATTGAGACTGGTGGCTCAAATGGGTGAAGAAAGATTAGCGAGAGGTTTATTTATATACTAATTGGAAAAACGACCAAGGTCGCGATAGCCTAACAAATTTTAGACAACAGAGATATGAGAAAATTGGAAGAAATTTAAAATTGAATAATAATAATTCAGAATAGAGACGGCTGGAGGAATGTAGTTTCTGAGTTTAGTAGCACAAGAAAGATAAATTGATTATATTTACTAGCTTTTTGATGAATTAACATACATTATATAAAATAGGTTAATTAATTATAGAAGAAAATATTTTATAGAGATTATCTTTGACTGCAGATTATATTATTTATAAAATTAAATCCTAAAAATAAAAAAAAAATCCATAGAACCTGACCCAAGCATTTATAAAAAATTTATATCTCATCTCAGACATAAAATTTGTGATGTTATTTGTTAAAATGAAAAATTTTGTGTTTAATCTCATTTCAAAATGCCTTACTGAAGCAACTACTCATCAATTGTTTGAGTTTTTACAGAAAGTGTGATTAATTCTTTATTTCGGGGTTCGAACTCGCAAAGTAAAGGTTTAAATCCTTTTCCCAAAAACAAAATTTATTAAATTTTAGATTTTTTTTTTTAATCCAACATTTGGTATATTAAAAATATTTCCAAAACAATTTTTATAATAATAATGTTACAACCAAAAAAAAAAATCAACATTAAAAAAAATTTAAATTTATAAACCATTTATAAAATTAAACTTAAGATATTTAGAAGTGATGACGAAAATGGAGGGAAAAAGTTAGAAAAGGCGAGCGGGGAGGGGAAAGGTGAACATTTAAAAGAACATGAAACAGATTAAAATTACATCTGTTCAAATGGGTTCCAACAGGCTCCAAATGGTTAATCGACTTTTGCTGTATGAGGCCTGAGAATTTCGAGTTCATCCTGAACTCAGCCAAAAGTAACCGGGCATGCCAAATATCTAATCGCGCTGCTCTGATTGGTCGGTTCGGGGAGTTAAAACTACCCCTTGCTCACCCCTTTCTCATCTCCAGCATCGATTTAGAATAAATATATTCGTTAACTTATATATATATATATATATAGTATATAGAGCTATTTTACGATGATTTATTTGGATCTATATTAAATGGATCGAAAAGAGTTATGATAGCTAAAACAATTGCTTTGTAATATGCATAAATAAACTATTATAGATTTAGAATTAAAGTACATATGATTGGATATTTTTATATAAGATTATAATGTTTTTGTATATTATTAAATATTTAAATAAAGAAGTATGTGAAAAAATTAATGAGTTCTATTCAATTAAATTTTATTATTTGAATTTATTTTATTTATTTGTTTTTTTAAATAAATTATCATTTAAATGTTATAGTATTATTATTATTAACGTACTATTATGATATATAATAAAAATAAAAACATCTGGATATGCTAGGAAGCATTACTATCAACGAACTTTTATTCATATTTATCACAAATTTTCATAAATAATTCCAATTTATATGATCTTAATATATTTATTAAAGCTTTTGTGGTTATTTTGATAATTATTAAGGGAATTTTTATTAAAAGATCACATGGTTTGTATAAAAGTATTTATTAAATTAAAATAACTGTACAACGTTTCGACTGCTTATTCTGCAGCCGTTTTCAAATAACCGTACGCTTGCTCCGATTCTTCTTAATATATTGTGAGAATTAGATAAATAATGTAGAGAGCAAAATAATTTAATATTTATTATTATTTATAATAAATAATAATTAATATAATTAATATAATTTATAATTATAATTATAATTATAATGATACGATCAATGAAAATATGGGAAATTTTCAACTTTGACCGCCGATTTGACCATGTTCCCAACCGAATTTTAAAAAACCAAGACCACTTTAAACTTACACTTACACTTTTTTATACTCTACTCGAATCCAAAATCAAAATTTAAAAAATCGAAAATTTTTGGCGACAGACACACACAGAAAATATAGATTTTATAAACGAACTAAAAGTTTGTTGATAAATATTAAATAATAGAAAGGCACGAGAGGGTGCGAGATTGACTCACATTCTCGTGGTCCCGGGTTCAAGTCCTGAAACTAGCAAAGGGATTTTCTCTAAGTGGGGTCTATGGGATGGAGTCAACCCAGCCTCCGGGATCAAAATTGAGAATCTACTTGATAAAAAGTAGCGCCTCCGATCAAGAAAATCAAGATAAAGGTTGATAGGACCCGTTCTATTGATAATAGGACACCTAATTAATATAACCGACTTGATAGGCGATGTCCTTGCGTAGGGTATACAAATAGAATATTTTAGGATATTATATTAGTAGGATGTTTTTTTTAATTAATAGAAATTAAAACAATACTGAATTAAGTTAAGTCATTCGATTGGTGAACATTTATAAGAAAAAATGTTCAATTAATTAGGGCTGATTTTTAAAGAATTCGAAAATAAAAGTGAAAATCTTTCAGATTTGAATGACATGGAATAGTGGAATATTTAATTTAAAATATTAATTTGTGATAATAATTTTTCAATTGAATAATAATATAACTCAGTGGCAAATAATTGAACTACTGAACTTAAAGATGAAGGTTGAAATCTCACCCAGATCACAAAAATTTTAAAAATATAATATTTAATATAATGAAATAATAATAAATAATTATATACATTTGATAATATGGGCTTAGATATCTAGAGCCAATAAAATAAAAAAAACCAAAAAAAAAAAAATATTAATTTAGTTCATTTATTAAAATATTAAATTCATTTATTACTTAATGTATTCATAACGTCCGTAAAACAAACAAAAATCAATAATATTAATAATAAATATCTTTATTAACTTTTCTAATGAATAATAATAAAAAAAATGTAAAAGCAATTAATTATACAATTTTAATATGTATATATATATATATATATTCGTATAATAATCCATTTTATCAAAAATGGCATTACTAACACAAAAAGTTTTGGGCTTGGCGACTACATTCCTCCATCCATACCCAGCCATACCCAACCCATTTTCTTTCTTCTCTATGGTAAACTTACTCTTCCCACTGATTGTTCGCCTAAAACTATTTATACTTGCTATACATCATATTATTAATTTTATTAGTATTAATTTCTTTAGGTTCTATGATAACGAAAGATAATAATATTCGAGGTGAGTTTAAAGGGAGGTTACAATCGGGAAACGCCTGTTATCATGTAATAAAGGCGCTTATCGTGTCAAAATTATTATTAAAGGAGATAAAAGTTATAAAACAATTATTTTACCGGTTATATTATATGGGTGTGAGGCATGGTCTATGGCCTTAGGTGACGAGAGTAGATTTAGAATATTTGAGAATAGGATTCTGCGAAGCATTTATGGGCCAAAGAAAGATGAAGTGACCGGGAAATGGCGAAGATTGCATAACGAGGAATTGCATGACCTCTATGCATCTCCAGATATAGTTAGAATTATAAAATCGAGAAGACTACGGTGGGAAGGACACGTGGCTAGAATGGGAGAAGATAGAACGGCGAAAATATATTGGTAGGGAGACCGAGTGAAAAACAGAGAGAGATGGGAGAGGATAGGGACTGGAAGGTTGTGGCTCAGAATAGGAATACTTGGAGGGGTGTGGTTGCTGCGGCCAAGTACTTTCGAGTTCCGTAGAGCCACAGAGATAGATAGATAGATTTTAGGATGTGGCAATGGAAATTAGTGACATAAATTGTGTGTATTTTGTACACATCGATTAAAATTTAAAATATTTTTAATATTGAATAAATTTAAAATTTATATTAAAAATTAAAAATATAAAATGAATCGATGAACTGTAGTTTACGATATATATGATATATATATATATATGATATATATATATATATATATATATACGAGTATGTTTATTCCCAAATGTTCGCTCGCTTTTCAGTCAGGCTGTCAGGCCTAGTTTTAGCAATTCCCGAAGGAGTATTTGAATGAAAATCTAGACAGTAATTAAAGTTTTAAGTCGCTTCGAGAAGAGATAATGACTTTTTGACAATAATGTTTAGATAGAAATGACACAAGGGAATGGAATATTCTTTCTTCAAATTCAATTTCTACTTTGTATTTCTAAAACTTTATTTTTATATCAGATAATTAAAATTGAGAATCTTATTCAATAAAAAAAAACTTTTATTTTGACACCATAAAAAGATGATGATTTTTTTTTTGTTTTAACTTTTTTAAATAGAAAGAATCAATCTATCTCGTTAGAAATGGAAAGCTCTTGGCAGCAACAATCACATTCCTCCAATAGTTCCTATCCTGACCCACTTTCATCCAAATTATAATCTCTCACTTCCTACATGCCCGCTTTTATATTGTCAACTGAGTCTTCCAACTGGTCACTTTGTAATTGGTATTTTGTTTTCTTCGCCTATTTTAGTCTAACAATGTATAGTGACAGAAAAATATTATCGCCATAAGGGCGCTGTTGTCGGGCAATCATCCTGTTGAAAAGTCACATTGTCGGTGTCCGTTTAAAGCGCCCCCAAGACGATAACATTTTTTCTTCGCTATACCTCCCATTGTATAACTTTCAAAAGAAAAATATACTATACACCCTCCATTCCAAAAGAAACCGAACTTTTTAAAAAAGCAAAAAACCAATGTACATTTTGGAACAAATCATTTTTATTAATCAATGTATTCACCTTCTGAATAGATACACAAATTTGCACGTTCCAACAAGTTGTCAAACGACTTCTCCATGTCCTTTATCGGAATGGTCTTTAGGACGTCGGCCGTCGCCTTCTCAATGGCTTCAATCGATGCGTGTCACTTTCCTTTCATCGCCAAATGCAGTTTAGGGAACAGATAGAAGTCGCACGGAGCCAGATCTGGTGAATAGGACGAATGATGCAAAGGAATAACGTGACTTTTTACCAAAAATTCAGTTACAAGCGACTTGTGATGGTGCATTATCGTGCAAAAGAGTCCAACTGCCGATTTCTCGATATTCTGGCCGAATACGACGAATTCTTGCCAGCAATGCCTAATTCTATTTCAATAACTTTCACCGACGATTTTTTGTTATTTTTGATGAATTCACGCACTTTTTCGATATTTTCTTCCGATAATCCAGTTCTGGGACGGCCTCATCCTGCGTCTCTCTACCCTGAACCACTCGTAAACTTGCGTACGGGATAGACAATCATCACCATATGCATTTTGTAGCATTTGGTGCGTTTCAGTAAAAGTTTTACCAAGTTTAACACAAAAATCAATTGCAGCTCTTTGTTTGAAACTCATTTTCCGACCGATGTACAAAACACACTGACATTTGAAACGCAATAACTTTTGTTGTATGCATCCAAATGTCATGAAATTTATACCAGTTGTCAATGAGGGAGTAAGCCATCTACGAGTAAAATATTACAACAAGTGGCATTAGTGGTACTATTTTTTTTAAAAGTTCGGTTTCTTTTGGAATGGAGGGTGTATAATAATATTTCTAACACATATCATGGAAACTAAACCTTGATTTTAATATATATATAAAATATTTTATAAATTTTTAAGCTTCTCTTAAAACCTCACTAACAACTGTATTTTTCAAGGCTTATGGATGGTATTGTATAATTCGTTATATAAGTTATTCATGCATCGATGCTCAATGCGAATAAAAAACCAACGTAGTTGACATTGGAAAAACGGTGACAAACAAATCAATGGCAGCATTTGTAGTTGCATAACACTTTAATCTTTCTAAAAATACGGTATCCGTGGCATGTTAAAAAATTTATATAATCTAAAAAGGCAAAGGTTTCATTAAAATCAAAATATAATAATAATGTAGAAGAGAACCTCATTTTGGATTTGCATTGGTAAAAATTCATCAATTAGTATATCAATTTACTCTGACATCAATAATAATAATAATAACAATAAAACGATCTAAAATTTATAAACACAAGGTTCATCAAACATAGAATCGATACACATTGCAGAGATAGACTTTAGTCCTCATTGAAATTCAATTTTAAAATGTTCAAAACATCAAAATACAAAAACATAATCAAATTATATGATTCCACTAACATTCAGAAATATCAACCTAATGATTAAATCAATTTATTTTATGAAATATAAAATGAATATAAAAAAAAACTAAAATTAGATGATAGATTTATTTAATCATATCGTATATTTTTAACAATTATTAAATTTTTAATTAATTTTTTTTTTATTTTTAGGTAAGAGAAAAGTATTGCAGACTGCGAGTTATGGACTGAAATAGTCGTCTCTTGGGTATCATCTTTTTATATTTGGTATGAGAGTATATAATATGTTACAATACAATATATTCTACAACAATGAAGTTTTAAGTTCTTTCTTGGATGTATCAGTCAAATTTTGACTAAGAAAGAGACTAAACTGTTCAAATCAATTTGTATGTAGTATAATTACATTTTTTTTTTTGATAATATATAATTATTTTTTAATTTATTTTTGATAATTGATGTATGATATTTAATAACTTCAGTCTGGTGAACTTTAAAGTTCGTGAAACAAACAGCATTCTTCTAACTGTTCTGAGCGAGCTCCACACACATCCAATAACCTCCCAATATTTTCTGCTCATCTCCAGGGGCGGATTCAGGCCTAGGCAGAATAGGCAACTGCCTAAGGCCCGTAATTTCACGGGGCCCCTAAAACGGTTCAAAAAATCGTGAATTTTTTTTTTACTTTTGCGATCAGACTTTTAAATATTTCCGACTTTTTTTAAATTTTTGCAACATGGTTCTAAAAAAAATAAAAAAGAGGTAAAATGATTTTGCAATCACGATTTTTCAGGCTCTAAGTATCACCAAGTGTGCCCAAATTATTTCAAAAGAGTACTCTTACAATAATAATTTTTTTAAATGAAAAATAAAATAAATAATAGATTTTATGTTATTTTATGGGTGGGGGGCCCGGAATTTTGTCCTTGCTTAGGGCCCGAAAATTCCTTAATCCGGCACTGCTCATCACGTCCAGTTGCGTTTGAAATAGTCTTCACATATTTTAATTATAAACTAATAATTAAATCTGCCACTCAATATTCTCAGATGTCTAAACTATAAGACTGGTATCTACATAAAATTGTAGATACATTTAGAATTATCTTTATGGTTAAATTACATGCACTAAATTATTTTCAGCCACGAATATTATTACCTTTACTTTTGGAAGTTTTCTTTTCCTATATATAGTTGAAATTTTCTTACACTTTCCCAATTTTACCATTGAAATGGCTGGAAGTGAATTGGAGTCTTTTAATTTTAATTTTTTATCAAATTCATTTTTATAATTTCTCCCTCTCTGCATACCTATTACTTAATGTTACACTGTTGTCCTTTACAACTTAAATTAAATAAATTATAAATTTTTATATATAAACTTGGGAGTTAACAATGAAACCCATCTAAAATTGTAGATTCACTGTAACAAATATACTGTCATTCATCAATCCTCGCATCCCCCACCCATCCAAATTCCTGTAACGCGATTATGTCTAAATTATATTTTTTACATTCCAATATATTAAGTTTTGGAATGCACCTTGCTTTTACAGTCTTTGTACATTCCATTTCCTAATTATATTCACTAAGTGCCCTAGTAAGTATGTTCCATGATTTATTTATTTATTTATTTATTTTATTTTATTTATTTTTTTTTTTTTTGTAGAGAAGAAATCCCCTCCGCGTCCAACACCCAACAGGAGTAAAAAAGTCTGAAATGAAAAAAAAAAAATATTTACAAATCCCGCATAATATATAGTATAAACCTACATATATATAATTTTAATTATCTAAAAAATTTCCCATATATTATAAATAATTTAATTTTTAAAATTTAAATATCTTAAACATGCAATTATAAAAAAACTATTATAATATATAATTGACTACAAAATATAATTAATTTAAATTAAACCTTTATTGGATCTTGAATAAAAAAAAATATAACTACTGTGTGATAACTTCATTACTATTAAAATTACAATGTTTCCAACTTTGTCTATTCCCCAATGAACCAGGTTGTTGCTAGTTGAGATATTTGTATTTCTAATATTTACACTTGGAATAACAAACGGTCAACAGACGAATATTCGCACGTGATAAACATTAATCAAAACAATAACTAGATAGGAACGTGATTAAACATCCTCTTACTTGTATAACGACAAATGTGCTAAGTGCCCGCTGATAAATTTAACTATTAGAGAAGCAAGGCCTAGAATAGTTCACACTCCTATATATAAAAAAAATGATCAACATGTCGCTCGCTGAGACAAACTTATTATTGATCTGTTATATTTTCCTATATTTTCATATATGTAATACGAAAACAGGTCAATAAGTCAGTGACTTTTTGAATTTCCCGTCTCTTAAATGAACACGGCTCCTGTTAGCAGACAACTATCGGCTGACTCCTGTCGAAATATGAACCAGCTGTGTCTTTTAGTTTTTGTTTGACATCCATTAATAGCAAACCACCTCGTGATTGGAGAAGAAAATGGAAAAAAGTGAATTTCCATGAAAATTGGGATACGAATTGCCGAATCCACCCTATTCTACGGATTAAGCTCCGAGTGACTATTTCTTGTTGCCAAATATGAAGAAATGGCTCGACAGAAAGAGATTTGACCCCAAAGATGAAATCATCTCACAAACAAAACTGTTTCATTCAAAAAGTCACTGAATTATTGACCTGCCCTCGTAGATAGAATAATTGAAAATATTATAATTACATATAATGGTTACAATAATATATTAGTTCAATGTTTGGAACATTAATCCAACTTTATCAATACTTCATGTTCATTGGATAAATAAAAAAAAACGAAAATTATTAATTATTAATAATACACAATAACTCAAATATATAAATACATAAAAGTTTAAAGTAATTAAAAGAAATTTTCTCTGTTTGAATCTGCAGTGTAATTGTTCTGAGAACATTACAGTAGGGTATTTAAGGGGGGGGGGGCAGACCCCTGTTAAAACGAGAAAATTTTAAGAAAAATTAATTAATCTGAATGTGTTATGCAATTGTAATGCATAAAGAGCCAAATACTAAACAATTATTATTATTCTATGTTATTTTTGTACATTTTCAAATCTACTTTGTTTAAGACCTTTAAACATTTTAAAAACAATATTCAAAGAATCTAGTGTTAATTTGGCTATCAAAATTAATATAAAAATAGAGGGTCACAACTACGAGGGTGGGATGAAAAGTTTCCGACCTGACTAAGAAAATCGATGTTTAAAATTTTTTTTTTGCTATATTTTTCAACATAATCTCCATCAACACTGATACATTTCTCATAACGGTGCTTTAATTAATTTAATTAATTAATAAATTATTTAATTAATTAATAAAATTTGATGTAATTATATTTAAGTCTCATAAACAGTTATGAATCGACGCAAAAATTCGTTTGGATTACGCCTACAGCGCCAAATTGTCGTAAGAAATGGTTTTTCGAAGCACTTTTTGGTCTAACGTTAGGAAATGCGGCACACAGCTTTCCATATTCAAATGGTTTTGCAAAATATTTCGCACACGTTCAGCTGACATCGTACAGGTCTCAGTTATCTTGAATTTTGAAAAATAAAACAAAGAAAAAATTGAAAAACATCGTTTTTCTTGGACAGGACGGAAACTTTTCAGATCACCCTCGTATATTACAAAATTAATATATCTTGTCTCCTCCCCAATAAATATTGTCTTTATTGGCCACTATCGGGTGGAAATCATTGGCATCAGTTATTAAATCAAACTAATAAAGTAATACATGTTTAAATAGAATTAGAAATAAGTATATTAATAAATTTTAAAAGATGGAAATTACTTAAAATACCATTTTAAAGATTTGGATGTTATTTTTCTAAGAAATTAAATTATTTCATGAAATAACTTTTATTTAATTAAAATTTCATAAATATTATTGTGGTTTTTCGTATAACAAACAGCAAGTAGGATTATATTAAGACTTGTTTTTTTTATACTTCGTAACGAAATTTAATCAAACATTTCATTCAAAGTTTCATGAAGTTTTTTTGTAACAATCCCAAAAATTAAATTTTCTCTTTAAAGTAGATAGATGAGATTGTTAACAATTTTTGTGACAAAGTTAATATTTTGAGTTTTGTTCAGAGTAACTTGAATCGTTGATGTAATAAAAATTAGCTGGAGTGTCTCCACTCGACTATCTCGCAATTTGAATTGGATTAAATAACATAATATATTATATTTAAATTAAATTTAATTAATTATAAATTATAAATAATAAATATTAAACCAGCGCATGTTTGGCTTTTTGTTGATGGCACCACGTCACATGTTGGCGCGTGAGAATTGCAGTGTTAAAAAATTAATTCTGGTAATTTCAGCGAATCAATCAAGCTGAAATTCGATATATAGCAGTTTTATACAATTATTAATCATGTGAAAAATTATCAAACATATATCTTTATTTTTACGGTCACTTTAGAGGAAAAAAAATCGAAACGTTGTAGGTAATGACCCTCTTCCGGTTGAGCTACATTTCTCAAAAGTTGATAGAAAACTACGAATTTTGAATAATGTCCATGTACCAAATTTCATCATTCTAGCTCAAACCGTTTTTGCGTAATCTTGGTTACATACACACACACACACACACACACACATACACACACACATACATTTTTCTCAACCTTAGTGAAAATGATTCAGGAACCTTTAAAACGTATAAAAACATCAAAATCTCGACATCGAAAATTTTCGTGATCGCAATACTATCTCTTACGAGATAGTAAAAAACCCACGAAACTGGATTACGATTCACGGATTTGATAGTTAACAGACACGTTTTTTTTTGTATGACATCACGTGACAATGGCCATTGCAGGATTAAAACAAACACCGATCCGAATACGTCGCAATTTTAAATGATCTCAAAGAATCCAATTTTAATCAAGTGAAAGGAAATTGTTCTTTGCACTCCAATTGTTTTTTTTTTTCTTCGTCTTCGTTCTTCATTGAGGAACTAAAATAAGAAGGGCTTCGAAATCTGAGGTGATTTTCGGTTAATTCTATTTTATTTGAACGTCTCCGGTGTCCTCTTTTCATCCTCCTCTTCCTTCGTCGTTGTCGTTTTCTTCTTCTACTTCTTCTTCTTCTCCATTTCCTTTATAATTACAAAAATAAATTATAGAGGCAATTTGTATGGATACACTTTGATAATAAAGTTGGAAAACTTCGAACAAATACAAAGTACCTTTCAAGTTCTGTATAATTTATATTTTTAAACTAAAACGAAATAATGAGAATTTATAATAATAAGAAAATAACTCTTTGCACGTACTATAGATGAAATTAAAAGCAACTTAATTATATCTCAATTGGTCATAAATAGATAAAAGAAAATTGTAGATATGGATCATTATTTATACATTGAATATTTGTTTTTGTTTTTAATCAATTAAATATTTTTTTTTTGTTCTATTATTTCAAAAGGCGAAATTGTTTCATCCCTTCCCAATTCTCTCTCATTTTCTCATTATATTTAATTATCTATTTGATTTAATCAATTCTAATTAGCATTTAGAGTTACAATTCAGTAAAATATATCGTAATATCTATTCTATTTAATATTATTATTATTATCATTAATATTGTAAATATATGGAAATTTTTGTCTTTCGAAATTTAGTATAATAGGATAGTGTAAATCATTTTTTTTTTTTCCAAGAATGATGTAACATTAATTTTTACTAATATCCTAATCTGCTATGCATAGATAAAAGACAAGATTATGCAGGAGTTAAAAGCCCTATAAAAGTAAACGACTAAAAAAAAGAGCACACCGGCGGGTAAACAGGAAGGGCCTGAAAATAATCTCGAGCGCAGTTGTTCTTTACCCAGGCCAATCGCCATTTTACTTCAATCTCCAAAAAAAAGGGGGTTAGGATCGACGAGGGCTTTTATCGCCCGTGACCAAGAAGTAATGTAGAATGAATCAAGCCATATTATTAATTCTCCACGCGCCACCCCCCTCCGTGACAAACTAATCTCTCTCTCCCCCCTCTATCTCCCTTCTCACCAGTTCCTCCACTTTTAAAACTCATTAAACCTTAAGCAACTTTATTTGAGTAAATTAACTAGCTCTAGGTAAAAAAAAAAAAACAATTTCGAATAATGTAAACTAACCTAAAGCTTACAGTTCCAACCAGTTATTTAATCCGTTTTAGAATTTTCTAAAGCCCTAAGAAAAACTTTTTCTATCAAATACAATAAGAATCCTATTGGGATAAAAAAATAACTAAAGATTCTGAGCCAAAATGATTTGTTGCCCATTTCTCATAAATATTTAAAACTACTTTTGTTATTTTTAATAAAATAATAGCTCTACATGTTTTCTATATTATATATCCTACCATACCCCTTCTTTTTACAACATTACATACATTTTTGTAATTTGATATCATTAATTATAAATTTTATATGCGCAAATGCAAATTTGCTTTTTTTTTATATCACCGAATAGCAGCACTAATTGGATGCAAACAAAAAAAAAGAAATTAAAAAGTTGGTCAGATCAGGAGAAAAGAAGAAGAAATGAGAGAAGATTTAAAAGAAAAGGAAAGTTTGAAATTGCTTGAAGTCTTAAGCCCTCAGGAGTTTGGATCCTCAATAAATTGTAAATAGTATAAATTATAAATTATAAATTTGATCATTATTAAGATATAAATTGAGAGAATGCTTCACAGTTGATTAAATGGACGGGACTATCTTTTTTAAATAAATTTAATTTGAGATTTAGATCATATTAAAATTATAATTTTAATGATTTATGTGTGCACTCTCAATTAGATAAAAGAATGTATGTAGTCTCATAACTTAAATAAATAAAAGATGGCAGATTAAATAAGGGAATGATTTATTTATATTAATCAGAAAGATTCTCCCGAATAACGCCCCATATAATAAAATCGAAAACAATACACACAAATATGAGATCAATCTCTCAACTTAATCTTTTCCCTATTAAGAATAATTAGTGACTAACTTTTATATATCAAAAATTATTATACTAGCGAAACAAAGTTCATAGTTTCTAACATCCAATCATTCATTTAAATATATTCAAAATAATATTTATTTGTTAATGTATAGATTAATAATTAATAAACCTAATTAAGTTTGTAATATTATACATATATATATATATATATATATATATATAAGACTATATAAATTTTAGAATATGAAATTAATTGATGAGGTATGAATATGAAAAATTTATAAAAATAATTATATATATATATAAAAAGAGTCCCATAATATGTATATATATATAAAAACATTGCCCCATGAATCCCGGATAATCGGAGTCGTACTCAATATACGAGGTAGGTTAATTTCATTTTTACATATACTGTATACTAATACTACGAGGGACGGTCAATAAGTCTGTGACTTTTTGAATTTCCTGTCTCTTAGATGAAATGGCAATACTGCTCCTCTCAGCAGGCAACTATCAGCTGACTCCTGTCGAAATTTGAACCAGCTGAGTCTTTTAGTTTTTGTTTTACATCCATTAATAGCAAACTACCTCATGATTGGAGAAGAAAATGGAAAAAAGTGAGTTTCCATGAAAATCCATGAATTGGGATACGAATTGCTCTCTCATCCTTCCTATTCTACGGATTAAGCTCCGAGTGACTATTTCTTGTTGCCAAATCTGAAGAAATGGCTCGTCAGAAAGAGATTTGACACCAACGATGAAATCATCTCACAAATAAATCTATTTTGATGTCCTCGACAAATCATAATTTTTGGAAGGAATAAAAAAATTGGAGAAACGTTGGACGAAGTTGACCTGCCTTGATATAACTCCTTATTACACGATTATACCATATTCCAGTGCCCCTTATGTTTTTTTACACAAATATATTTAAATATTGTCGAATATATAACCTTTTATTTCTGTGAATATTAATAAGTGAATTTTAAGAATTCTCAAATAGAATATTTTTATTTTTATTAATAATAATAATAATAATATCACCACATAGTCAATATCTCTAGTAATAAAACACATATACCATTAACTGTCTTCGCTAATTAGATTTAATTGATTAATTTTTAATTCAATTAAATTTCTTCCATTTAAGGGACCCATTTAAGTATCTGCAAAAATTTTCAGCAACCTCAATTTAAAGTTGATGAAAAATTGTTGGAAATTTTTCATTTGAACGAACAGACAGACAGATTTAAAGTGAAGTTGATAACAAAGCTGTAAAAATTAATGTATAGTATATCAAAAAAAAATTAAAAATCTATTTATTTCTTTATACTTTAACAATACAATTTGTATTCTAACTTTATTTATATATATAAATACACATAGCCCTTCTCACTAAATGAGAAGACAGGCGTAGCCGACCTAGATAGTAAATATATATATATATATATATATACACATGTACATTGCTCAGAATTTCAAATTTTAGCGTTTCATGAATTTAAATGGTTTTAAGAATTTTTCAAGTGTGTCCAGAAATATTATGATGCTAGTCTCACATAATTGGTTGGGCTGATTATTATGAATATTCTTCTTTCACTTATTCTTATTTAATATATACTTACTTGCCAGTTTGTACAAACTAGAGATCAATAGATCATATCAATATTATATATATATATATAAATTTTAATCTCGCACCTGACTGAATTTAGGAATATAATCAAATAATAATATATACAAATATGATAGTTTAATTAATACTAATTTGTTTTCTTAATTTTCTTACTGTTTTCTTTAATTTATTTTTTAAGACTTTATATTTCGATTTACTTTTTCAGATTTATTATTTTATTGTATTATTATAGAAAATTGTAATTCTTGTAAATAAAATATTACTTTTTCAGTAAAAAATCATTTTTACTTATTACAAACCTCTTATATATATATATATAAATATATATTGTATGTGTATTATTATATTTTCCAAAGTTAGATTAATAAACCACTTTGAATCATTGCAATGTTTGGATTTTGATTCTTGAAACATACTAATTAATTATATTAATTAAGAAAATAAGGAAGGAGAATTACCAAGATTTATCAACTCAAAAAGCCCATACATCCGGGGTGGGCAAAAGCCGGCCCGCGGGCCGGATGCGGCCCTTTGGCTTATTTTATCCGGCCCGGTGAAAAAGTTTGGCTCTTATTTCGATCTTTCATTCATTCAATATGACTAAAAAAAACAAAAAAAAAGGTAAAGTTTTTTTACAAATGTCCCGGTTTGGTGTTTTCGAAATATGGTCCTCCGGCCCGGGAGAAAATTTGAAAATTTCATTATGGTCCACGCTAAAAAGAATTTGCCCACCCCTGCCATACATGAATTTCAAATAAATTCTTATAACAATTTTGGAAATCAGAATAATATCCAAAACACATCTATTTAGTAGTTTCATTTTTGTCATCAGTATAATAAAATACAATTTGATAAATACCTACCAATATAAAATTAAGTTTAATTTGGTTTGATCAAAATAATAAATATATCGTATTTGTATTGATAATATGCTGAACACGGAGAAAGATAAGAATTATGGTGAAAGTGATCAATGAAGTAATGAAAATCCCATTAAAATAGCACATGATAATAACACATATCTGAAATTTATTCAATTAATTAATATTAATTTGTTAAACTATTGATTATCTTAATTGCGATGTAGTTTCAATAGAATTTTAAAGTTTTTTAATTATGATGTGTAATATATAAACGGAAATATGGGCTAATAAAAATAAAGGAAAAAATTAATACATATATAAACATATACCGCGTATTGTGAGATATATATCTTATATTTATATGTTTATATTCTGAAATAAAATGTTTTTAATTATATTTTTTATTCTTTATGGTTTATTAAATTTTATTTTCCTATTTTTTTTTTTTTTTTTTAATTAAATCAGATTAAGAATAAATAAATTTGTCACATTTTCGTGTTTATATGTGCTAATTTTGAGAATGATTTAGGAATGAGTTAGTTAGCAAAGAAGTCCTATATAATTATTTATATAGAAATGTAAATAATTGATTTACGCAGTAACACATACAAAGATTTCGGGTAATTGAACTATATTAAATTTCACATCGTTGACTCGACTCATTTCATCCTTTTCTGGTTAATTTCTACAAGCATCAGTATTGTCTCTGTAAAATTTTCCATTGTCAATGAAAATAATGAAATTGCTTTATATATTTAGCTGAAAATCAAACGATGCATTTTCCTACTTGTGATAAAATAGGCTTTGCTTTACAATGTTTAATTTTCACTTATTTGAAAACCAATTTTCATGAAAATGAGTATAAATTAATCTTCTGACACAAACAAACAGAAACATCAAAATAGAAAGAGCTGTCAAAATCAGAACACTACGTATACTTCACTATACCCTAAATACAACCATCATTTGTGTCGAAAAAAAAACAAAAGTAAAAATAATACCATAATCTTATATGTAAATGGTATATCAAAGAATTTCGTTAATATATTTTTATTTAATTGTTTATTTATTTTTGGAATAAAAAAATTTGTTTACGCAAGAACTTTAAGAAACTGAGTATTATATTGTGCGATAATCTTCCTATATTGTTGATATTAATAATATTTATATTTTAAATTTTATTTATATATAATCAATATAAACAAAACAAAGGGTAAATATAAGGAAACCATTATTTGGAAAGTGTTATTAACGCCTCGTTAAAATTGGATTAAACAACCAAAAATTCTTGGTAAAATTAATAATTCAAAAATTGCTAATAGATTTCCAACAGAAAATGTTATTTGTCATTTTGTGGAAAAATCATCAGAAAAATAACAGAGATAAACCGGTATTACCGGTTAATCAATTTAAATGAATTTTTTTTTTAAGAGAAATATAGTCCACCTTTTTGTACTACAATTCAAATTTAACAAGAAAAAAGAAAATTGTTTTTTTTTTTCAAAGTGAAATTTAAAAGAGAAAATAACAGATCACTTTTAGCATTATTTATTACCTTCATGCAAATTGGCATACAAGTGTTCCGATATTGTCATTCCGAGTATAAGCTGGATTTAGTTGAAATGAACCCTGAAGGCTGTTGAACTTTCATTAACCAGTTACAACAAATTTAGCCCCGCCTAGTTGGAATTACTATGTCTAGAATTCTGGTGAAGTTATAAGTATATTGTCAACGAGTAAAATTATCATTAAAAATAAATTTATTACTTAAAACAGTAACTCAATGGTTATATTTTAGTTTTAGAATTTTAATTCACCAATGAATGGACATTTTTGGAAAATTTTTATTAAATAAAAAACAAAATAAATTAGATTGATATTTTAACAAAAAATTTGAAATAAATACAATCGGAATAGGGGGGGAGGGAATACTTAAAATTTCTTTGTTTTTAAGTAATACATTTTTATATTAAATAATTTTCCTTATTTCAGGGGAAGGATTTTTGTAAATACTATTATGGATAACACTAAAAATGTAGATATTATTTCAAATAATTTTTACAATAACTAATTTTATAATATTTTCAATTCGTATTATTAGTTCCCACTATCCCCATGTAAATATCTATATATTTATATCTATATACTAGCTGCTCCGAGCGCCTTCGGCGCTCTCCACACCTAGACGGGGGCTCCGCCCCCTGTACCCCCCGAGTGGTACATAGTATTTGGTTAAGAGTAGTAAAAGGTTTTCATCCATTTTGTTTCAATCAGTATATTACATAAAACATTCATTTCTTTTTGTGTTCTTATTTAAAATATATTTTAATTTAATCACTAAATTAATAGTATATATTATTATTGTATATGTTATATCTATCTATCTCTGTGACTCTAAAGAACTCGAAAGTTCTTGGCCGCAGGAACCACATTTCTCCAAGTGTCCCTATCCTGAGCCCTTGTCCCATCTCTCTTACGTTATATATAATTTAATATTATTTTTTATTAATATCATATCAAAAAAGAGAATTTATTAAAAATTAAAAATAAAAAAAGAAGCCTATTAATAAAAAAATATAATTGAATACAACAATTTTGATTTAAAACAAATTTTAATTTTAAAAAAATACTCAATTTAAAAAAGACATAAAATTAAAACATCTCGTTTATATCATTTGTCTCAAAAACATATTTTAATTAACCAAGAAATCATTTTTGCACTTAAAATATATTTGTAATAATAATTGATACAAAATCAAAAATAATATAATTTAGTTATTTTAATTTACGTTTTGAAAATATTTTTGTATTCATAAAACATTAAAAATAATATATTCTGTTTTTTTAAGGTTTCACTTTCAAATAGAAAAGAAGAAATATTTCAATATATAGAAAGAATAAATAAAAATTAAGTTATATATAATCTAAATATTTTATTAAATAAATTAAAATGAGAACTTTTAGAATAAATTATTTAATTGAATTGATAACGGAATTTTATAAATTAAACCACATTTTGATATTTGTTATTGTAAATTTATTCAAAAATATACACAACGTTTCGATTGCAGAAGTAGCAAATATATATGTGGTTTAATTTACAAAATTCCGTTATAAATAAAAACAACCACCAAAGCTTTAATAATTTAATATAATTAAATTGATATTTGAATATTAGAATTTAAAATAAAAAGTGAAATATTACAATAATTTTTAAATTCTGATTAAATGTCAAATTATCGCCACCAGCGCCTCTATGATCTAGCATTGTAACTAAACTAATTTTATTTAAATTCCACCCACTGGACACACCTTACCAATTAGCGGTTTTATGAAGGAAGTCTGACATGCCCTGAGACCTACTGAATATACATAAAAAATTTCATAAGAATCGGTCCAGCCGTTTCGGAGGAGTATCATTTCAAAGTTTTGTGACACGAGAATTTTATATATAAGATATTAAATTTTCATTTATTAATAAAAAATCTAGAGTGTCTCTTGACTATATCTCGCAAATTTGAATTGGATTATTTAACATATTTTATATTTAAATTAAATTTAATTAATTAAATTAAAATTAATAAATAATATTTATTAAACCAGCGCGTGTTTGCCTCTTTGTTGATGGCACCATGTCACGTCATGGTGCGTGATTGGCAGTCAGCGTGTTAAAAAATTTAAAAAATTCCGGTACTTTCAGCGATTCATTCCAACTAAAATTCTATATATAGAAGTTTTATACAATTTTTAATCATTGAAAATCTATCAAACATGTATCTCTATTTTTACGGCCACTCCAAAGGAAAAAAAAATGAAAACGTGGTAGGTAATGACCCTCTTCCAAAAGAGCTACACTTCTCAAAAGTTGATAGAAAACTACAAATTTTGAATAATGTCCGTGTACCAAATTTCATGATTCTAGCTCAAACCGTTTTTGCGTAATTTTGTCTACATACACACATACACACACACACACATTTTTCTCAACCTTACAGTTACTACTACCTTACCTTGCTAGTGAAAATGACTCAGGGACCTTCAAAACGTATAAAAACATCAAAATCTCGACATCGAAAATTTTCTATGGCGATATAGTAAAAATACTTTTTATTCATCCAAAAAATTTCAAATACATTTTTTTAAATTCTAGTGGATGAGATTTGATTTTTTAATACTATTTAAATTTATTTATAGGTAAACCACTTATATAGAAACAAACTTGGTTGACAATATAATAGGAAATATCAAGGAGTAGGTTGAGGATAGGTGTTGGATGGAGATCGCTCAGGATACAAAAATTTGAAGAAATGTGGTTTCTGCAGCCAAGAATTTTTGAAATCAATAGTCATAACCATAGAAATAAACATAATAGATTGTTCTTCTAATATTTTTTCTAATACTCTATATTATATTATCGAGGGTTATAAATTTACTCTAAATTTATTCTAAACTCATGTCCAAATAAAATAAATTAAATTTAAATTAAAAATAAAGTTATACTGTTGATTTTAAACAAGTTTTCAGCTATCTATGATGTATTATTTTATCATTTAAAAATAATATGAATTATATATATATATATATTTATATTATATTTTAAATATTTGTGGGATTGTGCGATAAAATACATATATAAGAAAAACAATAAATGCAGTGGCGTACCTAGAACTTTTGCCGCCCGGGGCGATCTCCAGTTTGCCGCCCTTTCTATTATAAGTCAATCAAATAGTGGTTTTTATAAATTAATACACATAAATAAATTATTAAGTTATTTAATCAATATTAATTAATACACAGAGAGTAAATTTTTTTACACATATTTGTATGCACTCGTAAACATATTTATATAATATTTACTCTTCTAGCTTTCATACTAGAAAAATCGTGTATAATGCTCTCAAAATTTATATTATTTGTAATTTCTTGTTCTATTGACAATATTGCAAGATTTTGTAGTCTTAATTGACTCATTGTAGATCGAAGATAATTTTGCCGAACAAAATCTTAAAGATGCGTTTACGAATTCAACGAATTTTAATGAATACAATAAAATAAAATTATTATCCTGTTCTTGGAATTAGAATTCAAAATTTACACTAAAATTCATTTATTTACACCGAGGAATAATATTCGAAATCATATAGTTGATTATAATTTATATAAATCAAATAGTAAACTTATAATAATCATAATAATTATTATTCAAGAAAGAAAAAAAATAAATATGAAATGAATAAGTTGCTTTTTACAACTATAACTAAATATAAAAAATGCCGCCCCAAGATAAGTGCCGCCCGGTGCGGACCGCACCCACCGCCCCCCCCCCCTTAGGTACGCCACTGAATAAATGTAAATACATATTAATATATAAAACATATTTAAATCTATATGCACCATACGATTGTTTTATGTTTATTTTGGAATCAGAAGGTTTTTGTAAAACAAAAATTAAAAAAAATATTTTTTTTTTAATTCTTTTAACGCGGAATGAAAGAGAGAGAAAGTAATAATTTTTTTTTTTGGAAATAGCATTACTTTAATATCCGAAGAAAAAATAATTAATATGTTTGGATGAGAAAAATATTTCATTATTTGCTGTCCGCAGTTGACAAATTAAACGTTATTAGTAGTAAAACTATTTAGGAAGACATAAGTCACTCTCTTTTTTTATATATTTCAAGAGGTTATTATATTAGAAAAGTTTTTCATTAAGTCAACGTCAGAAAATAAAGAGAGAGAGAGAGAGAGAAATGAAGAGAGGAGGGGTTGTTGTGTTTATTCATAAGGTGTATGATTACAGAAAAATTCGGTTTCGAGTGCAAACTTTTCATAATGATAATAGGTGGGAGGAATGCGAGTGGAAGCTTCCTTCTTGGCATAGAGGGATCGCTTAAATCTCGGGGACCTGATGCGAGGAGCCCATTAAATGAGAATTGTATTTGTCAAAAAGTTGTTCTAGGGTATAATCGCTTTCCTCCTTGGTGTCAAGCGAGAAACATGCTCAGACTGTTCCCATTACGGGCAGAGGTCAAGAATCGATAGTTCTCAACTATTACTCTCTTCCTTTCATGCAAATATGCCTGGCAAAGTAAATCAACACCATACACCAACATAAAATACAATGAATTTAGGTCTAACCAGATTACAAACTTGGTTCACTTTCATCTATTCAAATAGCTATTAAAATTTTCCTATTTCCACAATTCAAAATTTCATTATTCCATGATTTCCTCCATAAATTATTACATAAAACTATTGCCAAAGTTAAAAATAAACAAAAAAAGTTTTAGGGAAGAGAGTTTCTCTGTTGATGGAATAACTACTAAAATGTGCATTAAGCAAATAAATGAATCAATGTCAAACATCACCCAGTATTTAAAATCAAATTAACCTTGCATGTTTAGTTTTACTTTTACATAATCCAAAGTAATAAACAAGAATATAGCGTATAATTTTGGAAAAGTTAACATTTTTTAGCAATTTATAGATTTATTCATTATTATATAAGCTAAAACTATACTTGAAAATATAAACCTTAATTAAGAATACGTTTTTTTATTAAAAACACAATCAAGTTTATTGATATATTTAATTTAAGCACATTTCGTTTGTTACACCCTCTTCTACTTCAGAAGTTTTCTTTTTTTAGTATTTAATAATGGTGTAACAACCGAAATGGACATAAATCAAAAATATCCAACGGCTTGAAACTTTACCCCATGTCTTTGATAAAAAATACTTTTTAAGTATTATTTTAATTTTATTTTAGTTTATATTATTATATTTTTTTAAAATTCTTTATTACTGAGGTGTGTTTTTAAAATTTTTAATAATTTCTTGCTCTGAGAGAAAACATTATTCATTCATTGCTTTGACACATACATTTTGATTTTGATGTAACCATATACATCGGAACTCCACATGTTTTTTAGAAGTGACAAGTCGTTGACCGTGGCCCGACATTTATCATAACGATGCTTTTTCCAAATTTAATACGTTGAGTTTATAACCGTCGAATATAAGGCCCAAAATGTAAAAAGTCATATTATTGAAATGTGATCATCAATTCTCCAATGCAAACAAAAAAAATCATAATATTATGTAAACAATGTGCACGGATACATGATAGCATCATAAAAATGAAATACAATCTTAAAAATAATATAATGCTGCTCTATGTGTGTTATTTTTTTAAACTAAAAAACAAACTACATATTTAAATTTTTTTTTATATTAGCACTAGTTTTAAAAAAATTCAAATAATATTATTTTCCTAAAGTTTTTATCTACAATTTTTCAAATAAGCTGGAGTGTCTCCACTCGACTATCTCGCAATTTGAATTGGATTAAATAACATAATATATTATATTTAAATTAAATTTAATTAATTATAAATTATAAATTCAAATTAATAAATAATATTTATTAAACGAGCGCATGTTTGGCTCTTTGTTGATGGATATTTGTAATTAATTAATTAATATATTCCAAAGATGATGATGAGAGCATTAAAAAATGAAAAATAAAATAAATGATCAAAAAGTAGATCAAGTTTAGTCGTATAAATCAAATAATTTAATCCAAAAATAATACATAAATAATTAATTAAAATATTCATTTTAATATAACGCGTGGATAGAAAACAAATAAATAATATTTCTAATTAAAGAGAATGAATAAAATATTTATTAATGAATTACCTGGCAAGGTGGACGGACACACAGCTCAACCGATAGGTGACTTTTCATATTCACTTTGTAATGCAAACTAAAAGATTTTGTTAAAATAAATATTAAAATAAATAAATTCTAATTTTAGAAAAAAAATTCATTACTGGAATTGTACTGGTGAGGTTCCTTTTACTTTTTATTTAAAACAAAATAATATTATCTATATGATAATAATAATTTATTATATTTAATAAAAATATAATTTAAAAAAGAATATTGACTGATAATCATTTACTAAGAATCAGATATTTATTAAATAAAATAAATAAATTATAAAATATATTATATTTATAATATATATTTTAATATATTAAAAATTATTAAGATATTATTAAATAAATAATTTATTAAATAAAGTTTTATTTTTGATGAATTTAAATATATATAGGTATATATATATTTCTACTGATATTATCACCAAAATCAATTATCCATCTAGGTTCTTATTTCTTTTGAATAATATACCTAAAACGATTTATAAATTATAAATTAAAATTAATAATTAATATTTATTAAACCAGCGCGTGTGTGGCTCTTTGTTAATGGCACCACGTTACGTGTTGGCGCGTGAGATTTGCAGTGTTAAAAAATTAATTTTGGTACTTTCAGTGATTCAATCAAGCTGAAATTCTATATATAGCATTTTCATACAATTTTTAATCATGTGAAAAACTATCAAACATATATCTTTATTTTTACGGTCACTTCAGAGGAAAAAAATCAAAACGTTGTAGGTAATGACCCTCTTCCGGTTGAGCTACATTTCTCAAAAGTTGATAGAAATCTACGAATTTTGAATAATGCCCCTTTGAATCTTGTCTACATACACGCACACAGACATTTTTCTCAACCTTAGTGAAAATGATTCAGGAACCATCAAAACGTATAAAAACATCAAAATCTCAACATCGAAAATTTTCGTGATCGCAATACTATCACTGGCGAGATAGTAAAAATCAAGAAAACATATATATATAATTAATAAAAAATTTAATTATTAATCTTATTATGACAGTAATAGAATATTTATTTATTTGAATAACCTATATATTTATTTTTATTCTAGAAAAGGGATTATTATATTGTAATGATTCAGTTTATTCTTTTTAATCTGACTTTATATATATATATACATAGAGTTTTTTAATTAAAAATATTTTTTTATTATTATCGCTGTCCTAAATACGTATTATTTTTAATAACATTTGATGAATATAAATGTATATGGTATTTGAACCGCTTAAGAAATCCTAAATGTGAGTAGAAAAATTAAAAATTAATGTATATATATATATATATATATGTTTCTGTGAATGTTTTTATAATTATGAAAAGTTATTTTCATGATGTATTGTAAGATTTCAGTCTTGACGCTTTGCCGCCATTTGAAAGAGTTTATTTAGAATGGAAATTTTCGGGATTCTGAGTCTTAATCTGTGTGATCTAGAGTCAATAGAATGTTGAATTGAATGGGTTGATAATCTTTAACTTTAATCTCTGAAGAATTTTCGGTACTAGCACTAACACAATGACCCGTCTGATCACGATGACAACTGAAAATGGTGCCAAAATATACGCCGAATCGTCGAGACTCAATTCCCATAATAAAACATGAAAATAACCAGTGGAAATAACCTCACAAATGTGTACATATATATTGAGTCTTAAAAATTAAATTAACAAAAATTCAGTTTTTATTTTCTTTGTACCCCATTTCAAAACCAAATCAAAATTTTTTTGCATTTATAGAAGTTTTTTTTTTTTTTTTGCCTCTTTTTAATTCGATTTTGTGGAAATGTTTTTCTTTAATTTATTCATTATTATTATAATAAAATTCATATTAATATTAATATAAGCAAAATTACAATTTAAATGTATGTATGAACCGTTGGTGCCCTAATTGTAATATTTAATAAATAACGAAAATAGTAAATGCTTAGGGGGACATTCTTAATGATGTCAAGCTGTCTAGGGGAGGGTGGTTTGACATTTTGTGACAGTCTGTGACAAAAAGAGGGTAGAAAAAGTAATGTAGAGATAATTTAAGATGATGTTATGTCAAAAATTAATAAATTTAAACTTAATTATATATATAAATATATTTTGTTGTTTAATTTTCATTATCAATTATAGGAGAGTCATTTGGAAAATGTAACATCATATGTTGGAGGAGGTCAAAAATTGTGACAGTCTCTGACAGAATGGGATGAGGTGATATAAAATTACCTTTTCTATGTATAGCCGATGGAATCCTAAATTAAACATCATTGTTTTATTTACTTCCAGACATAAAATAATTTTTGAAATTAAATTAAATTAAAAAATTTTCATTTATTATTATAAATTATAATTATTGTTAGTATTTTCATAGTTTAAAAATAATAATAGCATAGATATTATAATACATATATGCAGAGCCGGATCCAATAAGTGCGGGGCACGATTGGACTATGTTTACGGGGCCTTCTAAGTATTAAATATTTAAATAAAATTATATATATATATATATATATATATCATATATCATGGATCATAAATTCATAACATAAAATAGGTAAACTTCTTCATATGGAAAAATAAAAATGCATAAAATACAAAAATAATTACATTTATTAAATAAGAATATATGAATTTAAAATATATTTTTAATTATTTGAGTAATTTATCCATCCCCTATCTTCTTGCTTTAAATTTTTACCGACCGACGATAGTAAGAGAGGTATTGTTTTCACACCAAATTTCACATGTGGAGATTTTTAAATATCTCCACGAATCATGCATTTTCTTAACAGAAAAAAGTATTTTTAGCATGATGTCTGTCCGTCCGTCCGTCTGTCCGTGTGTCTGTCCGTACGTATAGATGTGTACAGCCTGAACGGCTCAACGGATTTTGATAGAATTTGGTATATTTACTTAATGCATCAGTGGGATGAATTGATCAACTTTTGATGCAATTCCGGAAACCGGAAGTGGTAGTATTAGCGATCGACGATAGGAAGGGAAGTATTATTTTCACACCAAATTTCACATGAGGAGATTTTTTTATATATCACCACGAATCATGCACTTTGTATTGGTTTTATCCTCGAGAAAAATCATATTTATTAGTTTTTTCTTGATTTAAAATTATATGACGTCATCCAGCCATTCATGTCGTCACAGCCTGGTCTTACATATATATTATAAATAAAATAAAATTAAAAATGTTTATATTTATTATTTATGTATCCATATCTGTTTTTTATTACATTAATAGATATATTAAAATTATTTGAAATTGTTTCTGTAGCTGGAAATTAATTTACTTCAAACCGTCGGTCGGTTCGGACCTGGCCACAGGTCAACTTATTTTTGTTAATTGTGGTAGTGATGCGAGGCCCCTTCAAGCGCGGGGCCCGTTTGGACCCAATCGCTCCAATCGCCCTAAATCCGGCCCTGTATATATGCCGCCTTTATAGTCCCCAATGAAAAAGTAAAGGAATTTATTTACAACATATTATAAATTATATTTAAAAGAAGTAGAAAAAGTTTTTCAAAAACCTCAATATAAAATATAAGAAAAATTTCAATTGGCCAGAACTTGAATCATAAAAAGCGGTTAAAATAAACCATATACCAAAAGATCTATATAAACTTATTTCTAATTTCATAAATTTTTGATTTTATAAATTTTTCATATCATTCATTCTAAAATAAGACCAAGAAAGTAGATATATTAGTAAGTTGAGAGATAAAAAAGAAAGAGAAGAATGGGGGGATGTTTTTTTTTTCTCTTGGTGACCCACTTTTTCCACGAGCTTGAATGTAGACTGATGAACTTATTTGAATTCTCATACCAAGAAGCCATAAAAAGAGAGAAGAGCTTAATTTTATTCTCTTAACAGACGTCAAACGTAAATATCTATGAAAATTTATGTTTCGTTATTTCAAAAATAGAATGACAATTGAAAATGCAATTGACGTCAAAATAAAAAAAAAAATCTCCCTTTAAATAGCAATAAGCATTGTTTAGAATTTTTATTTTAAGATTGACGGCTTTAAATAATTTAAATTATTAGAAATTTATTAGCCTTTGGATAGAGCGAATATGACTAGATATTCTGGTATCATATAAATTATAATGAACTATACGAAACATTAATTTGGCCAAAAGTCATATATCCTTTTAGTCAATGAATTATTACATTTCATCTTATTGACATTTTGTCTAAAAATAATAATAATATTCAAATTTCAGTTCGTATAAACAAAATAAATATTTAATCTGTATACCTGAAATTAGGGGTTCATTAAGTAATTAAGTAATTCATTGTTTATTCAGATATATGACATTTTCACAATTTAAATTGTTTTGATAGGTTTATATCTAATTTTTATTTTAAAAAAACAGTTTTTTTTTTTGTGAAAATTAAAATATCTACAATAGTTTTTAGAATAAACTTTAGTATCTGGTCATCGAGCCACGGCTCGGTCATTAAAAAAATTATTCCTTATTATCGGGTTTGGTTGGTAATTTTAATACCTGGTTCACCGAGCCGCAGTTCAAATAATTTAAAAGAACATCAATTTAAAATAAGTTGACCTGTGGCCAGGTCCGAACCGACCGACGGTTTGAAATAAATTAATTTCCAGCTACAGAAACAATTTCAAATAATTTTCATATATCTATTAATGTAATAAAAAATAGATATGGATACATAAATAATAAATATAAACATTTTTAATTTTATTTTATTTATAATATATATGCAAGACCAGGCTGTGACGTCATGAATGGCTGGATGACGTCATATAATTTTAAATCAAGAAAAAACTAATAAATATGATTTTTCTCGAGGATAAAACCAATACAAAGTGCATGATTCGTGGTGATATATAAAAAAATCTCCTTTGGTGTGAAAATAACCCTTTCCTTCCTATCTTCGATCGCTAATACTACCACTTCCGGTTTCCGAAATTGCACCAAAAGTTGATCAATTAATCCCACTGACGCATTAAGTAAATATACCAAATTTCATCAAAATCGGTTGAGCCGTTCAGGCTGTACACATCTATACGGACGGACGGACAGACGGACGGACAGACATCATGCTAAAAATACATTTTTCTGTTTAGAAAATGCATGATTCGTGGAGATATGTAAAAATCTCCACATGTGAAATTTGGTGTGAAAACAATACCTCCCTTACTATCGTCGGTCGGTAAAAATAGTCATAAAACATACAGCCCTTAGACTTACGTATTAATGCGCTGAAAGACAGAAAAACATGGCCTGTGGATATAACATAAAATATATTTCGTAATTTTATTTTATTTATATTTATAATATTTCTATTTAAGAAAACGCTGTATCATGTTTTTGCTTACGTCATTTAAATTTCCTATTATAAATTAAGAAAAATCTAATAAAGATGATTTTTCCCGAGGTTGAAACCAATACCGATTGATTTTTCTTTTTATCTATGGTGTGAATTTAAAAAAATCCTTCATAAATAAATAAATAAATAAAATAAATAAATTCAAAAATACAAATATATATACATATATATCTATAAGTAAATATATACAATTTTTGATAGTATAATAAGATAAGATATATTTCTTTAATATCACACAAAGATTATAAATAATTTTATTTAGTAATAATATTGTAATGAGTAATTCAAATTTGAATACCAAAAACGAATATTAAATTGGTACAAATATTAGCAAAAGATTTTTTTTATTATATTATCATAAATACAGATTCTATATAATGTAATGTATGAAATATTGAAACTCAATAATACCCATTGCCCATTGGTTTATCTGATAAACAGTAAATAATTTATAAAAGTATCAAAAATTTAAAAAAATAAGTTAGAAGTTCTATTTTATTAAATTAGTTTAAAAAAAAAAGTGTCAAATAATCTCAAATTAAATAAAAAATAAAATTATCCATTTTATATTAAAAGATATAAAAAAAAGATTTCTTTCATTTGGATAATTTATGAGATAACTGAAAACAATGCAATTGACAGTATTTAACGTTGTAATATGAAAAATAAAAATAAATTTTAAGGAGATCATCGATAATAATCGATAATCTTATTATATTTCTAAAAGATTGCCTATATAATTTGAGAGGAAAAGTTGGTTGATGTCATAAAGAAAATTGAAGAGAAAAAGAGAGTAAGAGGAGAGAGAGAGGGAGAGAGAAATAAGAGAAAGATGGAGGAGGAAGAGAAATGTTTAAACACAGAACATCTCGAAAGTTGAGAAAAGAAACGTACAAATGTGCACAAGAGGAGCGTTCTTTTCAGAATAACAAACAAAACTTCGAAACAAAAGCTAAAATAACGTAGCCTGAAGCAAAGGACATCCGCCTTGAAAGATTCGATAAGAAATCTTTATGCAGTAGTAGTAGAAAATATTGCAAAAATACGAGTGGAAAGAGAAGAGGAAAAAGTGAGTGGATAAAGCCGTTTCAAACCGTTCCGTTCTTTGACGCTGATCAAATCTTATTTCAACAAGTACCAGTGACCTGACAAAAGTGCAATCATTTGCCTGAGAAAGATTCTTCAACCCCACCAACACATGGAGATACCATCGGGAAGGGGTTGTGCTTGTCTGCCTTCGCTTTGAACAGGAGCACACGCCAAATTTACAACCAAAATAAATTTTCATTGTGGAGTTACAATTAAAACAAAATTTACATGAAATGGGTAGTAACCTCCAAATATATGTATAGAGCTATGTTTTAAAATGAGTTATCTTATCTCTAGTATATTTTCAGTGATATATGGATAAGAGTCGGCAACTTCTTTGCCTACGATAATTTAATCGAGAATTAAGCATGGTTTAATGAACAGGTGAAATTAGTTCAACAAAGGGTTAATGATTTATTTCTTCATTATTAATAGAAACAATTATAATGAATGATGGACCTAATTCTTCATGAAATATATTATTATTATTATCATTAGAATCTTAAAAAAGGACCTTGAAACCTAAAGTAGGTTTAAATATATTATCTCGTATAATTGTTAATAAATTGATTTTCAAAAATCTTACATCTTTTTAGAGAGAAGACTTTTAATATAGATTTTATCTATATAAAATAAAAATTGTTGTTGAAACTTTGAAGGTGGAACTTAGGAAGTCATTATTTTATTGTACTTAATATAGAGTGCAATTTATTATAATTGTATTGTTTATATTTTGTAAAGAGTGAAGAGAGGTGTATTCATAAATTTCATAACCTAAAGAAACTCAAAATTTGAATGTTTATTTTTATTTTTGAATAAGATAAACTATGTATAATTCAAATTTATTTATTTATTCGATTCCTCTCAGCCTACTCTTTTAGGTTTCAGGAATACAGATACTAGATCTGAAATTTATATATATATATATATATTACAATCATTTGACCAGCATCTGGACAATCTCCCTACACCCTTTCAGAGCCTTCAAGACTTGGGATGGTCGGTGAAAACAAAGCCCTATATAAATAAGGGTAGTTTACCAGCTACACAATGAGTTCACACAAAGGAAGTACGCTTGGAGACATATCACGGCCCTTTACAATATAATCTCCTTTTCTGATACTTACATTCACGGTTCTGGTTGGTCCATCTTCAAATCCTCATCATCTGAAACAGCAAAAGCACCTTCAAGTTCTTCAAAGTAATATCTTACATGATAGTAAATATACTATCAAATATATAAATACAATAACTTTTATTTTTCATATCTCGCTTAATACAATTTTCTCCTTTATTTTATGAAATAGCATTGGATTTAGATTACGATTGATTCCATGATTACACGAGAAAACTATTTCATGTCATAAATCAATTGTCATCTTCTTCCTCATATTTTACCATTTATGTATCACCATTTCTATCTTCAATTATTGTAGTATAGTAAATGCAACTTTTTTTTTGTCTTCAATGTTATATTATTTTTTTTATTTTGAAGTTCTAAAATAAAATAACTGAGATGATGATTTAGAAATGACCTGAAATTTTTTTTTCAAATAATATATATGACTAAAAAACACATTATAGGCCTACCTGTACCCGTGAGAGAAAGGTTTAAAATCGAAAGTTTTAAAGGTTTTACTTCAAATTTATTTTTTAATATACTGATCTTTTGGTAAACCCAAAATTATATCAATTACCTGGCATCTGATTAAGTTTCGTTGTAACTCATTTATCTTTTTGAAGAAAAATCAGCAACGCACCAAGTCTTGAACATGACTCACTTTATCAATCATCCAGTAGACCACCCCAGTTGACTTTGATCAAGGAACGACAAAGTATTCAATTGGTTTGAGTCGACGTGCTTAATCCAAGATTGATGAAGTGATTCATGCATGTTAGAGCATTTCGGATTATTTTCTAAAAAAAAAATTGAATAATTTATATTATTTCATATGAAAGTATATTTAATTAATAAATTATAATTATATAATATATAGAATGAACTTTTGATATTTAAATATATAAAAAATTCAATTCAAAATTTATATATCTAGTACAGTGATTCTCAACCACTGTGCCGCGGCACTTAGTATGCCGAGAGATTATGAGGCTCTTAAACATTTCCGACTTTTTTTCTAAATTTTTTCAATTTGGTTCTAAAAAAACACTTTTCAATATGGTTAACTTTTACACTTATCTTTTTCTTTGTGTGTCGCCAATTTTTTAAACCGTTAAAAGTGTGCCGCGGTAAAAAAAGGTTGAAAATCACTGATCTAGTACATATTTATTTCAATTTTATTATTACTATAAATGAAAAGTAAATAATATTATTAAGATGTAATTATTTTAGGGATGTTTTTACATTTCGCAGAATAATAATCTTTTTAATTTATTTTTTATTCAAACACTTAATTTAATTTATGAAAAACGGTCATTTCAGATAATTTTTGCAAATTCGCATTTATTAATTTGAATAAGATTTTTAAAGATATGGCTACTAAATTTTTGGTTTCATGTCCCACCATCCTCAAGATACCCTTTTCTGAGCTATTTCTATACAATTCTTATCTTTTCTCGATTTACTAACATTTACCTTTATATTATCAGTTCAACACGTCTTTGGTCTAAAGATAATAGGACGATTATGAAAAGATATCTGCCTGTTTCGAATCAATAGCGAGCTACTATAAATCATGTCGGAAATCCTAATTTACATTTTTCATTATTTCCAAAGAGTCTTACTCATATAGAACATCATTCAGAACAAGTGTTCCGAAAAGATATTTAATATATGTGTGCTTACGCTCTATAAACATTAACCAGTTAAATATAATTATTAAAGTTTATTCAAAATTACGTTCCACCCACTCGTTTGCAGTATGGTTGATTTCAAAGGATCCTGTTAATTGAACACTGTTACTAAAAGAGGAATACTAAAGAAATTGATCAAATAAATGATCATTTATTATCGTAGTTGAAAGAAGAAGTCAGTCAATACAATCCTTTATTTTAAATAAACAAAACTAAATATTTCTTATTGTTATAGAATAGAATATTAGATTATAAACAGATTCTAGAGAATTATCATTTTTTAAAATAATAATTTATCTTGATGAAAAAAGCCAAATTGGAGAAGAAAGTTGTGTGTGCAAGTCATGGATATAGATTTAATGACGAGTGAAATTTAAAAAAATCAATCAAGCTTTTCATTATTAATTTAATATGTATTCTCCTAATTTTAATTGAGGTCCAATTTCATTAATTGTGAAACATCTCTATTTTTACTCTCAACTAAACCTTCCTAATCTTTATATAAAAAGATAATTAAAAAATAATATATACGAGGTTTGTTGAAAAGAAAAGGTGAATTTTGATTTATTTCGAAAAGTATTTATATTTATTCATCAATATCCATTTTGGCCTCTTCGAAGTAATTTCCCTCAGATATAATGCACTTATGCCAGCGCTTCTTCCAATCGTCGAAGCATTTCTGAAATGCGCTTTTCGGTATGGCCATGAGCTCGTTCTTCGAGCCCGACTTTATTTCATCAATTGTGGCAAAACGCTTTCCTTTCTTGGTCTCTTCAGTTTTTGGAATAGGAAAAAGTCGCAGGGAGCAAAATCTGGTGAATACGGTGGTTGAGGCATGATTACGGTGTTGTTTTTGGCCAAAAATCACTAACAAGCAAAGCAATGATGTGCGAGCTGGTGCATTATCCAGGAATTGTTTTTCTACAATTGCGATCGTTTGAGCCGTATTGCTTCACGCACACGTTGCATAACTTTCTTGTATTATTCCTTATTTTTTTATAAGTAAAAAATCGAAGAACCCACAAAAACGTGACTAACTTTTTCAGTGAGGTCAGGTTGAAAAGAGTGAAGAAAGATTAGCTCCAAACTTGGATATGAGGAGATCAATTGAGAAGTGATCGGGTATTAGACTTGATGAGCAGATAATATAATGGAAAACATGTGAGTGTTGAATGGAGGTGGCTCAGAATAGAGATAATTGGAGCAAGTTCTCTACCAACACATGATAAAATGATAGATAGTTTGTCCTCAGGAACGAGAACTTCTAGTCTTTAAAACTTAATAAAGACAAAAGACCCATAAAACAAATAAATTAATTAATTAATTTTAGCATTATTAAATAATTATATTATTAGTTTATCTATGGTTTTCTAAAGAGTTTGTTTTATCTTTATAAAATGTTTATATTTTCTTCCATAGCATTGGCCGAATTATAATAAAAAAGGTATATCAAAATGAATATTAAGGAATATTGTATCCCAATATAACATGTACAATAGTATATATATAATTAATATTGTGATTAAATTAAAAAATAAATAAGTAAACAAAATTAACATTAAGGTTTTAATATACTAATTGAAATAAAATAAATGAACAGCTATTATTACATACAAAATTTCAACAAAATAATATGCACCAGAAGGAAAGGGGTTCTACCTCCTGTCTTGGTGCGAAGAACACCGAAGGTGGTCTGAACAGCTAGTTTTGAATAAAATTCGCTTTGATAGAATCATAAAATCAAGATTCTTTAGTCTTCAAGAAATGGGATCTATTGAAAAAATTATCGGGATGCAGTTTTTTTTCAATTTTACAGTCTAAATTTATCTTTCCTTTGCCCTATAGATCACAAGACTATTCTATTATAGCTTCCGCCATTTTTATGTATTCAGCGATAAATCGGATAGAGGTTCGCCTTTAAACAGGACATGAAGCTTTTACAATTTTTATATAAAGCTTTAAAAAAAAAGCGGATGCAAAATGAGGGTAAGAAAGAAGGAGAAAATAGTGTTAGAAATAAATTAAGAAACTTAATTAGACATTTTCATAATCGAATAATAAAATTCAATTTTTATGAAATGAGTTAGTAAAGTAGAAGAGAGAGTGAGGGCGTTGATAAATTTGAACACACACTCTTTCTCTTCAAGAATTAGCTAATGGGATTACTGGCCTAGTCAAGTTGAATTTCTGGCATCTGAAGCTCTTATTTCGCACCTCAGAGGTGGCTATCCGAGAGGAAGAAGGATTTTCCTAAAATATTTGCTTACAAAGCAGGAAAGCCTTTAAACAACGCAATTATTTATCTAATAGATACTTAGAATAAGGATGGAATATTTAAATTGACCTGAGAATAAATACAAAAGAATTTACAAATGTATCCTTGAAATGTTTATTTTTAAATAAATTTAACTTAATTAATTATATATTTAACAAGTTTTATTGATATTTTAGTAAGAATATATATTTGAAATAGGACACAATTATAAATAAATATATATATATATATATATAGATAATGAAAAATCTTCCACCCATTCAATCCAAAATCCTAACATAGATTTTTACCGACTGACGATAGTAAGGGAGGTATTGTTTTCACACCAAATTTCACATATGGAGATTTTTACATATCTCCACGAATCATGCATTTTCTAAACAGAAAAAAGTATTTTTAGCATGATGTCTGTCCGTCTGTCCGTCCGTCCGTCTGTCCGTCCGTATAGATGTGTACAGCCTGAACGGCTCAACCGATTTTGATGAAATTTGGTATATTTACTTAATGCATCAGTGGGATGAATTGATCAACTTTTGGTGCAATTCCGGAAACCGGAAGTGGTAGTATTAGCGATCGACGATAGGAAGGAAAGGGTTATTTTCACACCAAAGGAGATTTTTTTATATATCACCACGAATCATGCATTTTGTATTGGTTTTATCCTCGAAAAAAATCATATTTATTAGTTTTTTCTTGATTTAAAATTATATGACGTCATCCAGCCATGCATGACGTCACAGCCTGGTCTTGCATATATATTATAAATAAAATAAAATTAAAAATGTTTATATTTATTATTTATGTATCCATATCTGTTTTTTATTACATTAATAGATATATGAAAATTATTTGAAATTGTTTCTGTAGCTGGAAATTAATTTATTTCAAACCGTCGGTCGGTTCGGACCTGGCCACAGGTCAACTTATTTATACTTGAAAATAAAAGATCTTGGTTACACGACCCAGAATCCTAAAAAAAATCCCTCCTAAATAAATTCTCTTGAAAATGACACCGAAACGTCTAGAATCAAATCTCACAATTAAACCTGAAAATTACCCGGAAATATTTTTTCAGAATAATAAAAACTTTCACGGAAACCTTAACGAACCAATATATATAAGATTCTAATAAGTAGATGAGAATGAAATTTTAAAGAATTTGGCTAAATGTAAACTAGGGCTAGGACTAATCATTTATACATTGACTTAATTGAATTGTTCAAACTGTTCAAGAAATTGAAGAAGAAGAATGGAAGAATCTAAGCCAAACCAAACTCAAAACTACATAATTGAAATATAATTAGAAGAGCAGAACTACTCCCACCATATTCGCCGGACTTTGCTTCTTTAGATAAATATTTATTTCATTCTATATAATTAGGCTTCACAGCATTTACTTATTATGAAAGTATCAAAAATTGACTTGATGAATGATTCAAAAGACAACTTCTCACAAGAAATCCGTACATTGTCGGAAAGTTGGTTAATGATTCTTGTTTCTGATGAAACATACTTTGAATAATGTGCCACTTTTTATACTTGTTAAATAAATATGTAATTTTACCTCCAAAAAACTATATTTATAAACTACATATTGATAAACTTTTATAAAGTTTTATTGTTATAAACACAATAGATTAAATTAGAAAAAAAGAGAAGTTATTAAATATTTTGTATTTATTATAATCACAAATGTTAAATAATTCCGTTGACTTGATGAGCGTGCACCCTTAAAGGACACGAAATGTCATTAAACTTTCATTTTAATCGTATAAAAAGAAATTCATAATATATTGAATTTTTTTTTTTCCCCCAATAATTTTTTTTAATCTCATTTTTTGACCTTTAAAAATTGACAAATGAAGAGAGAGAAAATAAAACAAAGAAACTAAATAACATTTTAAAACATTTTAACTTAAAATTGGCTTTTAATCTTGAATCAGGGAGATCGACAAACATGTACTTTTTTTATTGAAAATACTGACTCGTATTTTTATTTTCTTTTTTATGAATTTTTAATATTTTCACTTTTATACTTGAAGTTAGAAAATATAAAAATTATATTGCATGTATATATATAGAGAGAGATATACTATAAAGGATGGTCATCGCGGATATATCTACCAATAACGTTTTATGTAGCCAGAAGTGGAGAGAGTAATTTAGGTGGAAAAAAGTGTAGACAAAAATGAAGGGTAAGAGGAAAAGAAAGGGTGTAAATGTTTTCTCTTAAATGTTGAAACAAATTTAGGGGAGGATTGAAATAAATAATCTTTATAATCAAATTTCATAAATTTTTACAGTTGAATTTAAATAAGGTTAATGTTTAATAGTCAAGAAATCATTTCATACATGAAATGTATGAAAATCAAATCGAATTATTTTTTTAGTTTATTTATATAATTCATTTATTATAAGTATTAATTATATATTCAGGAGAGTAATCGAATTTTTTGTTTTTGTTTTTTTACTTATGTTTTGAAAGATAAAAGTTTTTGGTTAAATATAATTCACCTTTGTATGTTGTTCAATTAAATATTTTCCTTCTTTTTAGGAATATTTTTTTTTTTTTTTTTTATTAAAATAGACTTTTTTTTAAGGGTATGGCTAGCCGGGTGTCCCAAGTCCCTGGGCACCACCCCTATGGCTAGCTATAATATAAAAGTAAACGAAAAGAATATTTCGATCCGATATTTGAACGAAAATACATGATTTGAGATCCCCTGAGGCCAAAAAATGGATCATTTTATGTCCATATATATACAATATATATATATATATGTAAGTGGAAATATGTGTTTGTGTGTGTGTATATATGTTCAATTGAACTAGAATAAAAAAATATAAAGCGAAAGGGCCATACTACTTTCATTGACAACATCTAAAAATAAAGAAAAAAATAATGTAATTTATAAGAGTTCCAGCCTTTCCAAGTTCACTTGGATTTTAGATATAATAATTAATTTCTAATAATTGCGTAGGCTGGATAAAATTGGCATAGATTTCTATAGCTAATAAATAAAAAATCAGAATCCCGAAAAGTTCCTCTTGAAATTCTCTCTTAAATTGGGCGCCAAAATGGGCGCCGAATCGTCGATACTCAAATCTCGCAATAAAACGTGAAAATAACCCGGAAACTACTTCTCATATATATATATATATATATATATATATACTTATTAATGTAATTTTAATTTTCTTGTGATTAATAATCATAATACTTCTTATGATATTAATTATATATGATAGCTCTCAGCTTGATTATTATATTTATATTATATATTATATTGATTAACGTATAGAATATCGTTGAAATTGTTATAATATGTATTATTATTTATTTTTTTTTTGATTGGTACATTTGTACGATTGGTTAAAACAATCCATCTCTCTTTAATCCCCGGTCAATCGATGCAATCGACACAAAATAGGCAGAAAAAGGTGGAAGGTTTCAATTACCACTCAAATACCAACACAGTGAGACAGTTTCTAGTTTAGAAATGAAACGAAGACAACTGAGAGGATAGACAGAATATCAACAAGGTAGAGAATATTCAAATAATTAATAATTAAGTATTCAAATTCGTATCATGTCTAGTGAAAATTTTCGGGATCTTACTTCCCATAATAAAATAATAATATCATCACACTCAAAATCATCAAATCAATTCGATTTATACAATTTATTTATTTAATTTATAATATTCTTCTCAGATTATTTTCAGAAATTCTAAAACTAAAGTAAAATTATTTTCGGGGTGGAATGTGGGAGGAGGGATGATGATACATTTTTCTCTACATTAATTTCCCTGCAATATTACCATCTAACCAATTTATATATAATTACAATAGAGGAACATATGAAATATTAATTTAGAAATTATTTATAATAAATAATTAATAAAATAAAATAATTATTACAATTGTGCGAGAAAAGAGAAAATGAATTTTACTATTTAACATGAATTCAAATGCGATTTATGGATAAAATTACAAACGTTATATTGAGACATTAAAAATGAATTAAAATTATTTTTCAATTATGCAATAAATATTTTGTTGTTGTTAAATATTAGATGAAATTAAATATAATTATTAAATTGATGCAATGAATCAAATCAAATAACATATAATATAAATATATATCTATATATCGGTTTTCTATTTCAAATGAATATTATAATTAGATATAGTTTGAAAATTCATTAATATTCATTTTTTATTTTTATTTTATTGATTATGGGACTAAATTTTTAGTATAAATAAATGTAATTATAAACAAAAATAGAATTGAAAAAAAAACGAATTTCATATAAAATTATATACTATTTTCTTCTCATCTATGTATTTTTTAAATTTTTAAATTGTACAATTTCTCGACTAAAATTAGTAAAATGTTTTATTTTTTAAAATTATTTCAAACTAGGAGCTCAGACCGCCTTGGGTGCTCTTCGCACCTAGACAGGGGTCTCTGCACTCTGTAACCGCTAAGTAATGCATAGTATTTGGTTGAAAATCTGTATGTCAAAGGTTTTCATCCATTTTGTTTCAATTAGTATATTACTTAACACACTATGACTGGGGCGGGTATTTATACCCGTTGCCACTTATATGAGGGATATATATTAGTTATCGTTTAAAATAAGTAATTTTAAGTGACACAAGGGAAAATATATATTATATAAGTGGCAACGGGTATAAATACCCGCCCCGCTTATAAGTGGCAGTCCCCGCAACGGGTACAAATACCCGCCCCTCTCATAGTGTGTTAAAACATTAATTTCTTTTTATGTTCTTATTTAAAATATATTTTAATTTAATCTGTAAATTAATTATATGTTATATCTATCTATCTCTGTGGCTCTACGGAACTCGAGAATTCTTAGACGCAACAACTATCCTGAGTCAGAACCATCCAACGTCCTTGGTCTTCCAACCTGACGTTTCCCAATCGGTTTTCCCATAAATATATTTTTCGGCATTCTTTCCTCTCCCATTCTAGCCACGTGCCCTACCCATCGATTTTATAACCGTAACTATATTCTTTTCTTTGGCCCATAAATGCTTTGAAGAATCCTAATCTCAAATACTCTATATCTACTGTCTTTCAAAGACCTCACACCAATATAATACAACAGATAAGATAATTGTTTAAATTTTGGTCCTCTTTGATAATAGTTTTGATGAGATAAGCCCCTTTAACAAGCCTTACTCGATTGCAACTTCGATTTAAATTCTTCTCGAATATTATTATCCCCTTCGTGATTACAATAAATTTTTCTACATTTTCAAATTCTATATTTTGTATATTAAGATTTTGTATGTTAATACTGTTCCTCTCTGTTACTAAATATTTTGTCTTATATTAATTTCAAGTCCCATCTCTTTTCCAACTTTGATTAATTTTTCTACGATAACTTTAATCGCAATTGCCGTGTCTCCTATTATATTTACGAATTTTTCATCTCTTATTTATTCTGTTTTTAAATTTCCAATTTTTTTTTTATATAAATAATTTTTTTCAAAGAAATGATCACACATTTAAAATGTTATTATTATTATTATTATTTAAATGCAAATAATTGTCAATTCAATAAATATTTAAAAAATAAAATATAAAAAAATAAAAATTGATAAATTGACAATAGAAAGATAGATATATTACCATAATTGAAAATAATCTTTCATTTCAACTCGATGATAGAATATATGATTTTGTGAAATTTTATAGAGAAAAGAAAGAGAGAGAGAGAGAGAGTAAAATATCATGAGAGATGAAAAAAACCCGGAGATTTAGAGATGGAATATAAAATATGAATTAATAATTGAATAAGGAAAAGGGAATGTGAATAATAATTCATAAAAGAAGTGTGTCGAGAAAATGTCTATGAAATGGCACTGTTTACGGCCGTTCAAAAGGACTGCGGAAAAAATACTGCCTGAATCCGGATCTCATTTGAATTCGTAATATCCCGGATAATTTAAAGGGCTTGTATTAATTGATCGAGGAGAAAGTGAAGTAAATGGAAATCAGTCAATGAAAGAACTCGACGAAATCTACGGACACGGTTTGATAAGCTTTCGAAGCTCTATTATGCTTAAAAAAAAATGTAAAGTTAATTAATTAATGAATAAGAAAAATTTTTAATTTAACAAAAAAAAGATTCATCCTCTTTAAGATCTTCTCATTTGCTTGGGGAAGTTGAAAGTATCCATTCAAGAGGCATTGATTTGTACGAAGGTTTACTTTTATGAAGTGGGGAACCAAACACCACCTACAAAGTTAAATTGAATGTGACCAAAAATTTTCATCCCACCCTCTCCAACATCATTATTTGGTAACTTAATGAAATTAAAATCACCGTTCGAAGACGATAATTCAATCAATTCCGTTTTAGAGTGACTTAATTATTTAAAAATAAACAAATCCTTTAATTAACATACCTATATATACATATAATTTTTACACCGAAATAATAATTAATTTAAATTTCATTCAGGGAATATCTGTGTGTAGCAGCTAAAAATATAAAAAATAACTCTCAAAACAACTCATATAAGTATATATAATTCATATAATAAAAATATATTTATTATCGCGTAAAGTGGTATATAAATTAAAAAAAACGAATAAAAATTATTATAATTTATGTTTTAAAAAGAAAAAAAAATAGGTTAATTAATATTATAAAGATTTATTTAAAAACCTATAAATATACAATAAATAACTATGAATAACGGAATTTTGTAAATTAAACCACATATTGATATTTGTTATTGTAAATTTATTCAAAAAATACAAACATATACACAACGTTTCGATTGCTGCTTCTGCAATCGTTATCAAGCGACTGCACTGTTCGAGCGTCCAGTGACAAGTGACCAATGATCATTAATATAAGACCAAAGTCACCAACCAGATGGCGCTCTGAACGTGCTTACAATTTCAAAATTACAGGAGAAAAAATAATTATTCTTAAACTTTGTCGCTTGATAACGATTGCAGAAGCAGCAATCGAAACGTTGTGTATATGTTTGTATTTTTTGAATAAATTTACAATAACAAATATCAATATGTGGTTTAATTTACAAAATTCCGTTATAAATAAAAACAACCACCAAAGCTTTAATAATTTAATATCTACAAATAACTATGAAATTAATAAATTTAACAATAGGTACTAGTTGAAACATTGAAATAAATTATGTAAACTAAAATTAAACTTAAAAAATTTATAATTTAATATCAATAATATTTAATTGATCTATTGGTCAAGTATTAAATTTAGTGATACATTTGCTTTATGCGCATTTCGATTATTTTACCCTCATCATGAACTTTCTTTCTCATTGAAATAAATTATGTAAACTAAAATTAAACTTAAAAAATTTATAATTTAATATCAATAATATTTAATTGATCTATTGGTCAAGTTTTAAATTTAGTGATACATTTGATTTATGCGCATTTCGATTATTTTACCCTCATCATGAACTTTCTTTCTCATTGAAATAAATTATGTAAACTAAAATTAAACTTAAAAAACTTATAATTTAATATCAATAATATTTAATTGATCTATTGGTCAAGTTTTAAATTTAGTGATACATTTGATTTATGCGCATTTCGATTATTTTACCCTCATCATGAACTTTCTTTCTCATTGTCTAATGATGGTGTAAAAAAACGAAAAGCGCATAAAGTAAATATATCCATAAACTTAAAACTTCACCGAGGATATTAATTATTAAATATTATTCTTATTTAATAATATATTTTTTTAAGTAAAATCCTATAATATTCTTCATATATTCAGGTGATATCCATTTCTCAGAAGCACGTTATAAACTCATTTTTAGAGAGAAAAAAAATAATATCCCACGTTTCACGTTTATACTAGTATTCAAATATATAATTATACTAGGGAAAATGAGGTTATCAATCAAAAAGTTAAACTATAAATTTTGTTTTATTTTCTAGTTTGTTGATGATTTATTATTTGATTTTCTTTTTATTTAATATTTATTTAAATCCTATTACATTAACAGGAAAAGAATTATAATTAAATAAGAAGAGAGAGTTAGAGATCTTGATAATACAAAAAAAAAAAGGAAAAAAATGAAAAAGTATTTTTTTCTAGAATTTGAAACGGATATCTTTGTAATTTAAAATTGGAATTATTCGCAATGATTGAAATGTTAGATAATCAAATATTGAAACTGGAATTCCCTCCCACGCGTCGGGTTCTTTATCATTCACAAGACGCTGTTTTATCGAAAGATTCAACTTTTGACAATTTTCAAAAAACGGAAAAGAGCTAAAAGAGCAAGAAAATGGGAATGATTGATATTCTAACCTCGAGGACGTTGGCGAGAATTGCCCACCACTAATCGTCCAAGGTGGATTTTTGATTTCAAATTCAACATTCCTTGATTATTTTTTTTTTTCTATTATAAAGAGAGAATACGATATTTTACTTTTTAACAAACAAAAACAATTTTAATTTTTTTTTTAATTTTAAAGATTACTATCTCCTCAAATATTAAATATCATAAAAAAAAATATTTATAATTGATATTGCTATATTAAAAAAAAAAACAAGTATTATATTTCAAACTTTAAAATATTTATTTATAAAGCTTGCATCTTTTATTTCTCTCTCATTTTGTGAAAAGTTAAATTCTTTCTTCTCGACCAAAATATTCTCTTTGACCAATATCAAGAGAAAAATGAATAAAATTGACTTTGTTTTTTTTTTATGATATTTTTATCTTTCCAATGATACTTGTTGATAAACAAGAATAAAAATCTAATAAATAAAAACAAACTTTTCTGTCATCCTTCATCCGTCGGTTCAATATATCTGTATATGAACTTTTGGTACTTTTCTTCTAGATATTATTTGTTTGAATTTTTTTTTTTTACTACGATACATATACTTATATGACTAAACAAAGTTTTAGGAAATGGAAAGGGTAGAAGGAGAAGATATATAAAATATTTTCTAACTAATTTTGAAATTCACATCGAGTTATCAATAACAAATATTTCTTCGGCAAGATATTAAACATTCTGATATGACGTGTATATGAATTAAATTGTGCTCGACATTAATTAATAGATAGAATAGAAATAAAGAAATTTTGGAAAATATCTTCGTTGTCGATAACTTCCTAGCGGAAGTGTCGTGGCCCTAATAACTCCATAGGAGTCATAGGGTGTTCATGGGAAAATTTGACCGAAGTGGTTTCCCCTTGCCTTCTTCGGTGGGGCAGCCGATGTTAAATTGAATTAAATTTTTTTATATTTATTAATTAAATAAATACATAATCTTGAGTTCTATGCTGGGATTCGAACTCAGGCTTCCTGTGTAGAAATCTAGTACTCTACCCACTCAGCCATGCTGCCCCTAAAAAATATAGAAAATATAGAAAAATGTAAATAATGTAGAGAAATCATATTGTAAGCCTTATTTTCACTGTTCTTCAGTAGTGCATTCAAATAGGCCCTATTTATAGAGATGGCAAATAGGATTTGATCAAAGTGGCAAAATAAACTAAATTTTAATGCAATTTTTTTCGCGTGCCCGTTTACCTTTTATTTATATGCATTTTTTTAATTTACCGATATTCTTACAATTTGTTTGTTCTTTATTATTAAAATCCTGAAACAAACTATCAGCCGCCTTTAACATAACCCGTTTTTATAAACTCCCCATCAGAAAATGGTTTTGATTTCTTAGCAATCAAATAAGAAATTGCAAAACTAGCTTCCGTAACATTGCTGTTGGTTTTTACAAATTTTGATAATAAATTCGATTGATTTTCAGCTATTTTTAACCGTTGAGAAATTAGTTCTTTTCTTTCTTCAATATGTTTTTCGGCGATGTTTCAAAGTGTCGCTTAATAGAAGACATTCGACATACAATAATTTTTGAGCACAGGTCGCACCGAGTTTTATCTCCATGTTTAAAAAAACCGTAATCAGCCGTCCAAGAGGATCCAAAACTTCGAATATCTTGAAGTTTTTGTTTTTTTGGTACCATTTTAATTCAAAAAAAATGTTCATTTAAAGATAAACACAAATTTTAGTAAAACTAAAAACTCATTAAAGAATATATAAGAATTATATTACAATTATATATATGTTCGTATGCAAAGGCAGCTATAAAAAAAAATTTTTGAAAAAAAACAGAAACTATTTTAAAATAAGGAATTTTTTTACTTAATTTTTTAAATTTTTTGACGTGCTTGAAAATTATTTTCGCGTGCGAAAGTTGGCACGCGTGTCATGTAATTGCCACAATTGCCATCCCTGAAATAGGGTAACTCTAGACAGTGTTGCCAAATTTTGTAAAATGTGAGAGTATTAAACATATATATAAATTAATTATATAGGGAGACCAAGGACGGGGAGGGTAAAAAATGTAATAAGGGTCGTGAAGTTGGGTGAGAATAAGAGTTGGATGGAGATGGCTCAAGATAGGGACGTTGGAGCAATGTGGTTGCCAGGGCCAAAAATTTTCGAGTTTTAATTGGATCAAATATATATATATATATATATATACTAAATATAAATTTCAATTGTTGGTTTATTTAACATCCCTTATCTATAAAAATTACATGTATATATATATATATATATAAAATTTCAAAGTTAATATTATTGCAAAACTAGCAAATAATTTCTGATTTTTTTGTTATTAATGTTTTTAATTTACAGGACAGTGTTAATAACTGGACTATCAATAGTTTTGAATCTATTTAAATATGAATGAGATGAAATATTTAATGAAATTTTTATTGTTTGTATCCGTCTTTCATTTATTTTTTTGGAAAAAAAAACGGATTTAGTTATTTCACATAAATCAAATAAATTTCATATTAAATTAAAGAAAGTTTTGAAAACGTGATACTTTTTTCTAAAAGTAATGTAATTTATTTTATGAAGAATTAAAGATTAGTTCAGAAGTAAATAAACTAGAATAGGAAATTGATTTGTTATTAAATATCATTTAAGTTAAAGAAAAACAATCATTTACTTTTTTTTTGTGTCAAAATGTTTGCCAATAAGAATGAACAAATAATAATTTATTAATCTATTATTTATAAAAAAGATTGAATTAAATATAACATGTACCTATAGTTTTATTTTTGTTTTAATTTATTTTTACTTTTGTTCTATCCAACACATATTAATTCATATTATACTATTGGTTGGGGAATAAGTTTCTTTCTAAGAGCTTTATTTAAACACAGAACAATAATTATAATAATAAATTAATCAATTATGTATTTGATGTTACTGTTTACCACCTCCTCCCACCTCTCGACCAATTTGTGATGCTATTCCGCCAAAAATCAACTGGCCAGGTGTCGAAGAAGTTGGTGAGCCAGTTTTTGGGGTCCTCATCGCCGTCGAATGTAACACCTCTAATTTGATTCGACATGGAACTGGAAAGGTGATAATCGGTTGGCACAAGATCCGAAGAGCACGGTGGATGCTAAAGAACGTCCCGTTCGAGCTTTTGAAGTTCGGTTTTGACGACTTGTGCAACATTGGGTCTAGCGTTGACATGTAACAAGATGACTTGGCCTTGTCGATCGGGTCTTTTGGATCGCATAGCCTCATTTACGCGGCATAGTTGGACGATGTAGAGCCCCGTGTTGACCGTGGTGTTCTTTCCAAGCATTTCCCAGTGTAATTATGCCTTCCCAGAATTTTTGCTTGAATTTCAGTTTCGTCGTATCTCCTGGTGCTACCCACTCCTTTCTTTGCTTCATATGGATTACAGGCATCAATTCTTATCATTCGTAACAATTCGATAGAAAAAGCGCTGTTTAGGACCGCGCGTTGCTCGATGGCGTATGAGGTGGTGAGAAGCGATTTGAAGGGATTTCTTTGTTGATTTTGTTAAGCTCGTGAGACACACAGGTTCCAAGTTTTTCACTAAATCCCACTAAATGAAGATAATTGAGAATCGTCTAATGATCGCAGTTCTTTTTTTCGGTCAATTCACTTTTTCTCTTCAAAAACATCATGAGATGCTTTTCATCGAATTCTGTAGGTCATCCGTTGCAAGGTTAAAATCGCAGTTTTTTGTACTTGGCAAACCATTTTTGAGCTGCGCGTTCTCTTATGACACCTTCTCCACACAAGTTGCATATGTCACGAGCGGCTTCAACTGCTTTTTGATTGCAATGACGAGCAATGAAATGTAGGTGTCGATTATGCTGATTTTTACCTCATGAATTTTCTATTTTTAAGGTTGGAAAATAGGAAAAAATAAAATTATATTAAAAAAAAAATAACACAGTTTTGTAGAGTAGAAAAACCACTTTCTAATGAATACTAACACTTTGCAAACAAATCACTTAAATTATGCTCTTTGAAAAAAACTTATTCCCAAACCTAATATTTTTATTTTAAAATGAATTTATTTTAATTTATCTATCTATCTATAAGTGTGGCACTATAATACGTAAGTAACCACATTCCGCTAACCTTTTCTATTTTGAGCCACCTCCATCCAACTCTTATTCTTTCCTAATTCCATCACATACCACTTTAAATGTTTTTCTAATTCGTTTTTATTTCAATTATTATTATTTAATAGCATTCTTCAATTTTCCGATCCTTTGTTTCATTATAATTTATTTCATTTTTAATTTTTTTAGTTTGGTAAATTTTATTTTAAACAACGGGGTAGCTTTATATTTCTAAAACAGAAAAGTGTATATAGATATATCAAGAGGTATATTTATACAAAATAAATAAGAGAAACAATTAGGAGATGGAATTGGGAAGGAGCCGCAAAATTAATGAAACGATTACAAAGGCAAAATGAACATCTATAATGCCATTTCACAGGCTTGTTTTTGAAAACGGAAGTTAATCGAAAACAACAACGACGTAAGCAGTTCACAGGATTTGAATTTAACTACTATTCATCGGATATCGAAAATCTATCTAAAAATAATATTCAAAAAATATACATAAAAAATTTTAAATTTAATTTGAGAAGATCAAATAAAATATACATATAATACGATAACTGATCTTGTTGACGACTTAATAGATATAGTAATGTTGGAAGGAGACGAATAGCAAGAAGATAAAAATGATGATAGAGATGATGAAGAAGAAGAAAGAAGGACAGAATGCAAATGAATGTGATAAGAATCAAGACATTTGGAATTGAAAATATTTTTTGCATATTTATCGCTTTTTCTCAAATCATAATCATATTTTTTTATAGATTCGATTTTATATATATATATATGAAATGATTTTATAAAAAAATATGATTTTGATTTGAGATTAAAAGAAAAGATTTTATTATGTTTCAGGGTTATTTTCTTATTTCATAGTGAGATTTAAATTTTGGCGACCATTTATTATGTTTGCATATTTATCGCTTTTTCTCAAATCATAATCATATTTTTTATAGATTCGATTATATATATATATATATCATTTCATATATATATAATCGAATATATGAAATGATTTTATAAAAAAATATGATTTTGATTTGAGATTAAAAGAAAAGATTTTATTATGTGTTTCAGGGTTATTTTCTTATTTCATAGTGAGATTTAAATTTTGGCGACCATTTAGGCGCTATTTTCAGTTAGTCTCGAGCTGTCATACTGACCAGACGTGTTGTGACAGTGCTAGAATTATTCAGTGTTTCTAAGTCAAAGATTATTCACCCATTCAACCGAAAATCGCAAAAATTTTCTTAAAAATGATGCCAAAATGGGCGCCGAAACTTCGAGACTCAAATTTCACAATAAAACATGAAAATAACCCGAAAATAATTTCTTATAATATATATATCCCATGAGAGAAGATTAAATATTCGAGTTTGTATCAAGTATTTGGACTAACGAACAAACCTATTGTTCATTTTAAACGGGCCTTATATATTTTACAAGCCCCATGACAATAATCCCATTACAGAATCAACTTTTGTTGAGATATTATACTATTGATCCCTATCATAAGTAAAATTTATATATTGGCCTTTGCATTATATATAACAATGATTATGGATTAAGATTTTTTTTTTTGTAATAAAAATGTGACTATAAGAAATTTTGTTTAAAAAATAGACGAGAGTGTATTTTTGGAGAACAAAGATAAAACGAAAGAAAGTTTTGAATGTTATTTAAGTGTCGGTGGTGAGATAAGAAATGCCACGAGAACAAATAGAGTTTTCGAGAGTCAAGTCAAAAAGATTGGGAGGTGGGGGAATCGCTGGGTGAAAAGCCCCTATACTTTTTAATCAATTAAAGTCATTCGGGTTTTGCTCTTCTTTAAGCAATAACAAATAAATTATTGAAAAATAACCAAAAGTTTGAGTCAACATTTTTCGATCTTTGATTTGTTTAAAATTACCCCTGCCACCTGTTCGCCACTATTACATAAGAAATGATTTTATTTAAATTTTTCTTATAGCCATCTATAAACAATATCATGTTTTGTTTATGCAAACCCATATTTTGTTAACATATAATAATATTCAACGATTTTTTTTTAATAATATTTGGCTAAATTCTGCATTTCTATTCAGGTTGTATTTATTTCGTTTTATGCTTTTTTTTTAATTAAATATTTGTCATGTAATTGTCATATGTCACACTTTTTCATAATACATATAAAATATTTACCATTACCGAAAATGAAGGGTCAGGTTCAAACTATACACATATATGTGTAAAAAAATAAAAAAAAATAAAAAAAAAGGAAATAGGTTATTAATAAATTGTCCTAATAGAAGATACGTGTATGTCAATTAATGTGATTACAAATCAAAAGTTTTTTTTTTTATTAATGTACAAATTAAACAGAGACCCATTTTTGTATCAAAAATAATGGAATGTATAATAAATAAAAATAACAAAAAAACATATTTTATTTAAAATTGTACAAGATCATCAGTTATTATTGTATATAAAAGATAACACATAAATGGTTGGATATAATAATCGAATTAAAATTATTTAACAAATATAAAAATTGCATAAAATATGGAGAGTAAAGATTAAAATGGAAAATATTACTTACAAAAAATATTCAATGAGATATTAAAAACTTGTGATCAAAGAAAAAGAAGAATTATAGTTATAGGACTGTTCAAAATAAAAGGTGAATTTTGAATATCAGCCATTTTGGTTTAGTAGTTTGTTTTCGATAACTGAAAAAATTACTCACGTTTTTGTTTGTTCTTCGATTGTTTAAAGAATCTGTATTAAATTTTGCGTTAAAAATGAAATAAAGTTCTCCAATGTACTTAAAATGTTTTCTGTGGCATTCGGAGAGACACTTTGTATCAAAACAATGTTTATAAGTGGTATCAAATGTCAAGGTTTTGCTCACTGTTTTCATAGAATACAATGATTACAATTATGAGTTCTTGCTAACAGGTCGTACTGTTAATAAGGAATGCTATAAGGAAGTTATGCAACGATTGCGTGAAGCAATACGGCTCAAACGATCGGATTTGTGGAAAAACAAATCATGGATAATGCACCAACTCACACATCATTGCTGGTTTGTGATTTTTGACCAAAGATTACACCGTAATCATGCATCAACCACCGTATTCACCAGATTTTGCTTCCTGCCACTTTTTCTATTCCAAAAACTGAAGAGACTAAGAAAGGAAAGCGTTTTGCCACAATTGATGAGATAAAGTCGGGCTCGAAGAACGAGCTCATGGCCATACCGAAAAGCGCATTTCAGAAGTGCTTCGACGATTGGAAGAAGTGCTGCCATAAGTGCATTATATCTGAGAGGAATTACGTTGAAGAGGACAAAATGGATATTGATGAATAAATATAAATACTTTTCGAAATAATTCAAAATTCACCTTTTCTTTTCAACAAACCTCGTACATACTTATATAAACTTATTGTGTGTGTGTATTCTACTAAATTCTTTTCCTTAACTCTCATTGTAAATGCGTGTAAATAACAAATATAACTCCATCAGTTATAAAATTCACTAATCAAAGATATTTATATTTTTTATTCACTTTCCATTAATGAATCAATATTTTATGGATATGTCAAAAAATAAATTAACATTATCAAATGATTGTTATTGGAAACAAGTAAGTATGTAGTATGTACTTTATTTAAAGTATGATAAAGTAAGTATGTAGTATGTACTTTATTTAAAGTATGATAAAGTAAGTATGTAGTATGTACTTTATTTAAAGTATGATAAAAATTCTACTTTAATGCGCTTTGGACTGAAATTCGTCTATGGATCCTTAATTAACCAACGTCAACATTAAGATACAACATAAAAGAAAATAATAATTTTTAAAGAAGAGACACATAACTTTTCCATAGAAAAAGAAAAATCAAAGAGGTTCATATTTCATCCCACCCACCTTCCCTCTATATAACTTTTTGATCTAGAATATATAAAATATTTGAATAAATGTAACATTTTTATACATAAGTATAAGAAGAATATTTTATGTATTTTTAGACACGTACAAAAATTAATCAAATATATGTAATATTAAATTAAATCATTATTTACATACACAGTTTTAAATATTTATTTTACATTTATTTGAACTATTTAAGACTTATTCATTTTTTTGAATATTATTTTTTTAACCTCATATATATATATAAACTCAAAATTTCCTCCGTCTATTAAATGGAAATATTTGAAAGAACCATTCATTTCATTTAGTAACTAGTGATTAAGAGTAGCGCCTATTCTAAAGCATTTTCTTTCTAAGAAAATTAATTGTTCCACGCTTTATTTAAATACTTCACTATGTCTTAAGATCAAAAGAAACGTTCTTTTATATTTTGGTCGCATTCAACCAAGTTAATTTACCTCGGAATTTTTTTTTCTTAAAGATTTTTTCTTCTTTTAAATATATATATATATATATACATTTTAGAATAAATTCATATTTTTATATTTGTCTCTTTAAGTGAAAATAACAAAAAAAATATAGAAAGATTTATATATATATACAATATTTACAATTTATATATATATACTTACTTAAGAACTATATATTAATATAAATACTTCGCTATGTTCAATATAAAGGGCATATATATTATATAAACAAATGATAGTAGGAAGGAACAAAGTTTGGCGAATACGGTGGGTGCGGTAGCAGCTCGCAGCAAATTGTTTTGATTGAATTGTAAACCGGTTTTGCTTGGTATGGAGGTGCATTTTTGTGAAATAAAATTACTCTGCCGTGTCTATAAAAATTAATGCTAGTACACAACAAATGTTCCCTATCGACTCATTTATATCTTAACGCTCATTTTATACCCATAGATCTGTATACATATGCCACTTATGTATCCTTACTGTTATGTATTTAAATAAATACACAATTAAGTATAATTGAAGAAGTTTATTAATCAAGTTAAATGTATACAATAATAATAAGAATATGTTTTAATAAACAAAAATTACGTCAGCTATATAAGCCTACCTGACAACAAAATATAAGTAAACTAACTTTTCTAAGATTTTAAAGATTAATTTAAAAAGATACTTTACAGTCTCCCCTGAAATGAAAAATATTAAAAAATTCAAGTCAAGTCACCTTATTTTTTTTTGAAAATTTTGTAATTTATTTAAATATTAACTAAAAGCGATTGAATTAAAATTCTATTATTGAATATAATTAAAGATGGCAGAGTGTAATCAGCAATATTGCAAGCTCTACAACAGCAAGGTAAGGCGCGTTAGCACTTATAATTCAAAATTTATCAATAAGGCAATCACAACCAACAAATGCTCCTAATCCAGTCAGCCATACATTAATTTGTCACATAGTGTGACTTTTGAAATTTATAACAAAGATGAGGACTTTTCTTTATACAAAGAAAGACTAGAAAAATTTTTCAATTTACGACAACTCACGGCTGATACGGATGAAGTCCGGGTTGCTAAGCAGCAAATTTTATTAAACTGTATCGGTAGTCAAACTTATAAATTGCTGTCATCTCTCTGTGCACCTAAAAAACCTAATGAACTGACGTATAAAGAAAACATTGAACTATTAGAAAAGCAACTGTGTCCAACTATCAATGTTTTCACAGAAAGGCATAAATTTTTATCAAGGATTTAATTAAAGCATTAAACGTTATCAGCTTATATAGCTGCATTGAAATTAAGCAGTCAAAAATGTAAATGGGAGTGCAGTCGATGCAACCAGCAAGTAGGCTCAGTGATCATAGCTCAATTTATTAGAGGTGTGAGTGATGCACACATAAGAGAAAAGAGAACACAAAGAAACCAGTTAAAACACAAGAAAAGTCACAAATATTTAATAATAAACCACAATATAGTCGTAATTTTTCTTATCAAAGTAAAAATAAAACATATATGTACAAAGGCTTATGTCTTTACTACAACATCATGTAGATCAAAACATAAGCTTCTATGTTCCAAATGTGACAAACGAGGACATCTTGCTAAGGTTTGCCTCAGCAACACAAATTTTAATAAACAAAAATTACGTCAGCTATATAAGCCTACCTGACAACAAAATATAAGTCAACTAACTTTTCTAAGATTTTAAAGATTATTTTAAAAAGATACTTTACACATACTATAACTTAAATCAACAATATCATTAAACCAATTTTTGGCCACACAGATATTCTTTCTTTCTCTCTCTCCTTATTATTATAAAAATAACTTTCAAAAGATTCAAATGGAAGTAAAACAAATTCAAAAAATAAAAAAAATCCCTGAATGTTATTTTAGAAGAAGCCAATGGTCTGTTCTAAGAGATCCTTTTGTTATTGAATGGAAATAATTTCTGCATGCCTCCCATAGTTGTTTAACTCTTAGTCGACTTCAAAAACTTTATGCATCCCTTTAACAAAAAGCTAAGAAATGTGGTGTTTTATTACATTCCTCGAAGTGGAATTATTACCACATCCCTTTCTTCGCAAAAATAAACTGATTTGTTAATTACTTTTGGAAATATTCTGATATTTTTTTATTATTAATTTAATTATTCAATTTCTTCAAACATTGAAGAGATATTTAATATAGGTATCTCCTTTATGTAAAATATACAAATATAATTATATATTTCCTTAAAAAAATTAATAAATTAAAAATAAAAATTAATAATATTTATATCAGTCAGTCATAAATATTAATATTAATAATTATTTCAATATTATATACATATTTATTATATTATATATATATATATATATATATATGTTTGAGACTCTACAGTATTTGAAATTCTTGGCCGCAGTAACCACACTCATCCGAACATCCTTATCATCTGATCATCCCCCATCCAACTTTCACACTCTCCCAACTCCCTCACTTCCCTTTCTACCGAACTGCTTCTTGGTCTTCCAACCTATTTATATACTTATATATTTAGGGAAATTCATAAAAATGATTAAATTTATCGAAATTATTTTTAAAAATATTATTGTAATTGTATATTGATCCAGCAATAAGATACGAAGAGTCAAATATTGTTGAAATATAATTTGTTGATTGCATTTTTTTTTAATAGGGATTTATTTATAGAGAGAAAGAAAATTAAATAATTTTAATAATATAAAATGGCATTAAAAAATAATATTTCATCTAAAAATCATGTAATAAAAATGCCTTCCTTATGACCTAAGGTTAAAATTGCATCGTAATTCACGAAAAAAATCTAATCAGATAAATCCAATTCAACAATGTGAAATTTAAATAGTAATTACAAAAGAAAAACCAAAAGACACTATTAATATATAACCGATTGTTTTCATAGGTTATTTCATAAGTTTCAATTTAAATTGATAGAATATATATATAGTATATCTAAGTGATTGAAGATGATAATAATCTAATACCATAATATTTTTATTTATAATACTTTCAAGATATCTATCAAATAATATTTTTCTCTCACTTAAAATTAACATTAAGAAATCTAATATTTGTTCACTTTAACAATTATTAATTCATACTCTCTTTTGGGGTCAGTCCAGGGTATATAAATAAATTATTGAATATAATCAAGACCAGGTTTATTTTAAAAGCACTCCTCATATATATATTGTATTCTTAAAAAGAGTTGAAATCTAAGTATTTGTTGTTTCTAATAATCCATTTATCATCCAGTAATTACATAATATAAAAAGAAAATAGCGTGATTAAGACTTTAAAAGCAAATTATTAATTCCAATTGAATAAATAAAAGAAAATTACACAGTTTAAAATCTTAATCTCTTAGCCGTGGAACAAGTAATGGACATATTAAAGTCAAATCATATTTTATTTCCTCTATAAATATATATTTTTCTTCTTTATTAAATAAAACAAAATCTAAATCTAATATATTATTAAAAGAAATAGTAAAGATAGTAGTTGTAGATAATACAATGTATTGTAAAATGTCAGTTATATAGGGAACTTGAATTAATAATCAGCGTTGTTTTTTTTGGAAATTTACGGATTTATTTTCAAATAATGATTACAATTATATTAATGAAAGTATTGTCTATCGCTGGCCACTACTTTTTCCCATCTTTCTGGCAACTTTCGGATACCAGCTGGAGAAAACGACTTGTCTTTTGAGGCAATCCAATCATCGACCAATTTTTTGCATTGTTCATATAAAATGAGCTTCTGCTGGCACAGATCATGTGTTATCGACCGGAACAAATTATAGTCCATAGGAGAAATGCCTGGAGAATACGGCGAGTTTCAGGGTTTCTAGGTAGGTTTTCATACATTACAGCGTTAGCAGTCAGTTTCCTTACTTTTAAATCAATCCCATGGCTTTTAGACGTTTACTGATCTGACTGTCGACTCATTCACTCCATAAGATTCTTACAACTCCTCAAGTGTTTGGCAATGATCTACATTGAGTAGTGATTCCAATACTTCGTCTTCAAACTTTTTGGGTTGACCCGGCCGTTCTTTGACTTCGAGCTCAAAATCACCACTTTTAAAGCGACCATCTCCGACACGATTGTCCAGATGGAGCATACTTGCTGTAAACTTCCACTAAGATTCAATGACTCTCGCCCGCACTTTTCTTCTTATTAAAATAATGAAGAAGAACCTCTCGCAAAAACACTTTATTTGATACGAAATTGGACATGTTATAAACAATATTAGTACTATTGTTTACGTTTCAGCCAAATGATACAAACTGTTCAAGACGACCATACGCCAAACTGGAATATTGAAACATACACTGCTGGCGGCCTCTTGTGCAAAACACTCATTATTAATTCAAGTACCCAATATATAAGAAACAAATAAATAAGTATTTTTACAGTGAATGAATTGTATATAGGATGAAGGTAACTCAAACTTTTTGAAGTTGGTTCCATAGAAACTTTCATCAAAGATTTCAGGTGCCACTAAAATTATTTCAATACTAAATGTAACTGTTCTGGAGAAACCACCGTCAAGTTATAAGTTACCACCACTTGTATATGTAAACCGTATATAAGATAAGCATACTTTCAAAATTCAACACAAAAATTATAATTTATAATAAAATTTGTTAAAATTTCTAATTTTACAATAGTCCTTTAAAATATTATCTCAAAATGCATCTGAAGTCATTTGATTTTACTCATACAAAAAGCAACCACAAATCCATTACAGCATTTACATACCAGTTTATCTTGACGTTGAGATTTGACTATAGGCTAGTTCAAAGCATTTCCTATATATATATATATATATATATATATATTTATTTATTTATATTAATTATTGAAATAAGATGTTTTAAGATTTAAATATCTCAATCACTAATTCTGGATTCCAAAAATGTATATTTCGTATTCATGGGTCCAATCATCACCACCATGCATTAAGAATTTAAAAGGTCATAGGATTAGAAAGAGTGAAGAAGTCTCAAAGGGATTATGAACTCAGGTGCTTTTTTTACCATAAAAAATATAGAAACATTTTTACTTATTTTGTCCTTTAAAATATAATATTATCATTTTAATAAAATATAATTAGTTTTTATTGGATAAATGCCACTTATATTTCATATTAAAAAAGTCCTAAGAAAAATATATTTATTATTAAACATGACTCTAATGGTAAGATAATTATGATAAATGAAACTATTTCATAGAAAATTTTTTAGTAAATGATATCTTGTAGAATTGTCACTTTCATCCTAGTGGAATCGATTGTGTAACCAAACTGCCGACTGAAACTTGTAATGTTATATGGAGATATGATTGATTGTAACGTTTTACGATTAATGCACACCATTAAGTCCATTCACAGACAAAGCCATATATTCATATATATATATGTATGGTATATATGTATGGTATATATATATATATATATATAGTATATACCCATTGCAGTATTCGACAAAAAAAAGTTATTTCTTTTAGAATTTCATTCTAAAATTAAATTTTCACTATTTCGTACAAACTTAAAGATTACAAAAAACAATATTAAAAATATCATATCATTTAACATATGCGTGCTTATTAAATGTATACATTCCATCTCAAATCTTCGGTATTTGTTATTTTAGAAAAATGAGAATTATTCATAAAATTAATTTTTTGTTATTAGTCTCCACAAATCGTAAAAGAAAAAAAAGTAGAAAAGAAAATAATTTTAGAATAATAATTAGAACATGCTTTGTTTTCTCAAAACTATAAAATAATTTTATTTATTAAAGCTTTTGTGGTTATATATATATTTATTAAGGGAATTTTTATTAAAAGACCACATTATTTGTATAAAATTATTTATTAAATTAAAATAATTGTACAACGTTTCAACTGCTTATTTTGCAGTCGTTTTCAAGTAACCGTACGCTTGCTCTGATTCAAGCGGACTGATGCATGTTGGGACACGTCGGAGCAAGCGTACGGTTACTTGGAAACGACTGCAGAATAAGCAGTTGAAACGTTGTACAATTATTTTAATTTAATAAATAATTTTATACAAATAATGTGGTCTTTTAATAAAAATTCCCTTAATAAATATAAAATAATTTTTTAGACATTTAGTATATAAATAAAAGATTTTCATTATGCATGATATTTTAAGAATTTTGCGTGTTTATCCGGAAATATACATATATATTTTGATGTTATCGATCAAGATAATTAATTGGCTGAGATATAATAAATATCTTCCATTCTATTATCTTTACCAAATATACATCCCTATAAAATACTCTTTAGATGATCAATCACAATTTATTTATAAATATAATCAACCATTATCTTCCTAAGTTCCCGACCCCATTTGACAATGTATTCATAAAAATGAATTTCAATCTATCAACTATTAAAATATATAATTATATCTTCTGTTTAAGTTCAGTACTAAATTTGTCTCTAGAGACAGGATTTATAATTCCTGGAGCATTTCTTTTCTTAGATTCTTAGGGCTATAACTGATACCAATAGTATTCTTGTAAAATAACATAAAATATTTATATATAATAGAAATACCAACGATAAAAGAATAATTTTCCTTGACGGTCAGGATCAATACAAATTCTAAAGATAAATATAATGAGCGGTATCACAAAGAAATAAGAAAGGAAAATTAAATAATAAAGCTTATTTGTGGTTAAATAATTAGCAAATAACAAGATAAATATTACTATAATAATATAACTTTTTGTATATAAAAAATATCTGAAAAAGAGGTATTTAATACCAAATGAAACTTACCTTTCGTTTTCCCGCACTAACAACACTTTTGCAAAATTCCTGCTCATAATGGTAATATGAGGCCTTCAGCGCCAGAACGGCCTAACCCACATTTTTCACTTTTTTGCTTTTATGCGGTTTGGCATTTTAGATTTCTATTAAATCATGAAATCCAGAGTAGTGCATGTGCTGAAATCTAGCGAGAAAAACGAGAAGGTTGCTTAGGCTACTACGGCATTTTAAAAAATAAGTTAAGAGGATAATGTTAAGATATAAAAGCAAAAAAATGAAAAATGTGGGTTAGGCCGTTCTGGCGCTGAAGGCCTCATATATATATATATAATTCAATCTAAAAAAAAATATTTATGTTCTTTAAACCTTAAACATATTAGTAAGTTTATAAATATATTCATCAGAGCCCAAAACCTCAATAACTTAAAATACGCAACCTCGATAACTTAAATAAGTAATCTCTGTATTAGCCCTCAGAAGCTCAAATCTTGAAGAAACAAGAATCAGGAGAAAGTCTTCAATGTAAAAGACGAAAAATTGACGAATTCCCTAAAATTTAGAACAATATTTGTTTATGTGGTTCAAACATTGTCGAAACAAAAACATCAGTGTTAGTGAACCTATATTGAAAGAAAAAGCTGAAGAGTTCGCTAATTCGCTGAAAGTCAAAAATTTTAAAGCCAGCAATGGCTGGTTAGAGAATTAAGAAACGCGCGCGCGCGACATGATTAAACCTTTAAAAAAAATGTTATTAGCCTATCACTAACATAGACCCTTGATAACTTAAAACCTCTATAACTTAAAATATTTTGTGTTTCCCTTGGACTTTAACTTATCGACGTTCTTTTGTATATGTAAAATTGTGGTAAAATGGTAAAGTGGCGAATTACTGAACTTGACGATAACAAATTCATAAAATTTAAAATATCATATTTAACGTAAAGGAATAAAAATAAATAAATGTGTCTACTGAAAAATATGGGCTCTGAGCCTTAGAGCAGAGAAAACTAAAAAAAAATTATATTCGGACAATATAATATTATTCACATTAAATATATTATTCTAAAAGTTATTACAAATATCAGATTATATTTAAAAGATGTAGAGCATTAAAGGTATATAAAAATGAATAAGAATATATATATATATATATATATATATGCATACTACCTGGTTCACCGAGCCGCCGTTCAAATAATTTAAAAGAAAATAAATTTAAAAAATAGTCATAAAACATGCAGCCCTTAAATATATGTATTAATGCACTGAAAAAAAGAAAAGTTTGGCCTGTAGGTATAACATAATATATATTTCGTAATTTGATTTTATTTATTTTTATAATATTTTGTATTTAAACACTGGCTGACATAGTTGCTAACGTCATTTAAATTTCCTATTTTAAATTAAGGAAAAACTAATAACGATGATTTTTCCCGAGGCTGAAACCAATACAGATTTATTAAACTCTCTCTTAATATATAATCTTTCTCCTATTTTAAATTATTATTTGATCTAAGAAGAGAGAAACATTGAGTATAATTATTTTCATAAAAAAATGAAGTTGTAAATTTGATCCATCAGTAAATTTAATATATATATATATATATATATATATATATATATATATATAAGAACCGATTTGGAGGGTATATTTGATGTTCATATTTGAAAAAAAAATATAAATGGACCATTCTAAATATTCTAATATTAGCCCAACTTTTGAAAAGAGGATTAACTAACCCCTAGGTGACTAGTGAGAAATTTCATTCATCATTTTATGGTAAATGCCATCTTGACGTAGTTGCTATATGAATACAATAGCTTTAATAAAAGCATAACGGCTAGTTTTAGTCAGATCACGTCGGAGATGAACACGTTGGTAATTGAACATTGGACTAGAATTAATTTTTTTTATATATATATATATATATATATATATATATACATACATATATATATATTTATAAAAATATTAAACGAATTATATTAAAACATCACGATTTATAAGTTAACTTAATTAAAGTATATTTAAAAGTTAAAAATTCATTTTTCATAAAAATAAGAATAAATTTCATGGGTTCATTTTATTTTCTAATCTTCGAAGCATTCAGGCACAATTACTCTTAAAAAAAAGAAATAAAATAATATTAAATTAATTGAAATTTCTTTTAGAAAAAAATAAGCATAAATTGTTTTATTTAAATTTAAAATTTAATATTTAAAATCAACAATAATATACAATTATTCTACCCTTGATAAATTCAATTTTATATTTGTATGTAATTAAATTTAATATTTAATTAATCGAATATATATATTATAAATGTATCTCATTCGTTATTAGTCATTCTATACAGCTCGTACTAATAAATAAATATAAATAATGTTTTATCTCTTCTTTATGAATATAATCGAATCATGATGGTGGATCAATTAAATGCAAATTGTGTTTTGAGCTTTTCAGAGAAATTAAAATAAAATTAATAAAGCGGGAAATATAAAAGAATATGATGATTTATTGATTTTCAAAATTTCAAATTTCTCCAATTTTTGTTTTTTAATCAATTATTGAATTTTTATTTTAATAATTCTTGTTTGGCATTATAAGAAGAAGGAATAAGAAAGATATTGTAACAAATTATAAATCGATCTTAAAATATTTGTATATATTTTTTGTAATCGATGTTTTGGCGCCCAATTTGGCGCCAATTTTATATAAATTTTAGAATTTATTCATTGTAGCCAAGAGTCATTGTTTGTATATTGGGTTCAGTCGCAATATTCTTATATTTTGGATTTCCTATCAAGCAAAAGTCAATTATATCTAGTTCTTCACTATTACTAAAAACATTAACCTTGTTATATCTAAAATATATGAAATCATTTCAGAATATTAATTTTATTATTGCAATTATCCAATAATACAATATATAATTAATATTATCTAAAAAAACACCTATTAATATTAAGATTTATTATAAAAAAAATTATAAAAAAATAATCACAAAATTTTTGTAGTTTCTTAAAAAGAAATTGTAAATATATAATGCTTGGTCGATATCACATAAATCTATTTTATTTTTCTTTAAACTAAATGCATAATTCAATTTTCAATGATATATAACTACCCCTGGCCATTTGTACAAATCGATGATTATCAGAGAAAAGAAAAAAAAATGGTAACAATTCGGTTCGGAAGTAATCACCATCCGTTTGTTGGCAAGTTAATTACAAATGATAAATCAAAATTATTTCTAAAGTACTTTCTCTATTTTTAAAAAGTTTGTTCTTAAAACTTTGCAAGAATTTTTTTTAATTATTATCTTACATTTCAAAAAAAAAACAAAAGACATTTTAACATTTTAATTTCCATCCATTTATTGTATGTAATATCACCGCTCATATACCTTAAAAAGGTTATAATTATATAATAAACTTGGTGATATACATTAATAGAGTTAAAAAAGAACAGTTGTGTAGGTATGTTGTTTTAAAAATACAATTTTCTTAATTTACTCTTTTAACGTTGAAAATCTGACTAATATATACATATACATATATATATATATATATGTATATGTATGTAACCTCTTTTACTTTTGTAAATCCTACGAAAGGACAGCTGTCAAGTTGGTTGACGCCTAAGCGGGTTAAAGATGTTCTATGATCAGTATAACGGGTCCTTTTAATCTTTATCTTGATTTTCTTGATCGGAGGCGCGACTTTTTATCAAGTAACTTTCCAATTTTAACCCCAGAGAGTGGTGGAATCCGCCCCATAGATCCCAGCTAGGGAAACTCCAGAAGAATACATATCAAGATGGAGTTGAGAAGATATATTTGTGTATATATATATATATATATATATATATATATATATATTCTTCTTCATTGAAAATTAGAATAGAAATCATTTGGATATAAAAATTAATAATAAAAAAAAAGAGTGAAAAATTAAATTTTGTTTTTATTCCTATAAACAATGTAATATTATCCTACCTGTCAGAATGATTTTAAATCGATTGAATTAAATCAGAATAAGAGAAAAAATAAAATCACGCCAATCAAATACTACATTAGAAGAAAAAAAATAATTTAACTAAAATAGTCATGACAAATTAACATGGAACAGATGTTAAAATAATATCAACAAAATTGATTTATTTCAATTATATTTAATTATATACGATTGATTTATAAGTCACTTGGATATGGAAAAGAAAACAAAATTAAATAAAAAAAATAAAAATAAAAAACTAGACGGCTGTTCGTCGAATCTAAATTTATCATAAAGATGGATTGAATAAGAAAATGTCACGTTAATGTGCACCCCTGATTGAACCTACCCTTGACGGTGGACATTTGAAGGAGAATAGTCCAGTTAATCTTTAGAATCTTCGCTACTTCTGAGTTTCTGGTCAGTGGCATATGGAACGAAACGAATTATTGGAGATATGTCTGCAATATAAACAAAAGAAGATACATGGAATTAGACGACAAATATGATTTCAAAAATATATATTTAATAAGATTTAATAAGATGTTGGTTGTGTATTTTAAATATCTTATCTTATCTTATCTTATCTTCTTATGCTAGCTAAAATTGTTTGTATGGCCATGGGTTCTCAAAAAAACAGCTCTAACGATTTTTTTGAAATTCACACTAGATATAGTATTTATAAAGAAAAATTGAGTTTTATTGATCACATCTCAGGAAAAATACATCTTCATTAGTTTTTTCTTAATTTAAATTTATATATGGATGACGTCACAAATGACATCCATGTTGAAATTTGACTCCCGCCTTTTTTTAAAGGATATTGTATTAATATTTTTTTATATTTAAAATATTTTAAAATCATTATTTAATTTCGAAATAAGATTAAAAATATATATTTTAATAATATTTTATAATTATAATTTACGATATATATTTATCATTCTTCCAACAAAAAAAAAATGTTCATGCACTTAGAAACATATTTATGTATTATTGAGGACCCCAATTTTAATCAGATTGATGCAATGATGCAACATTTAATAATTGTAATAAATAATTAAAGAATTGTATATCAATATTCTTTAAAGGGTCGAGCGAGAGCTCGGTGTCCAAGGTATTAATATTTCCAGCCAAACCCAATAATAATGAATTATTTTTTTTAACTTAATTACCGAGCCGAGGCTCGGTCCCGGTACTATATATAAAATAAGAAATGATTCAATTATGTTTTAATCAATTATTAATGAGAACACTTGCTTAGTGCCATGCTAAGATGTTGCCTATTACTGGCTTATTAATTAGTAAATAGTAATCTAAATATTAATATACTAATTGAACTTTTTGTATATAACAAACCACTGATAAACGGCTATTTAATAGCAAATACACCTTCCCCTTCCTTTTCCAGCCCTATTCACTCTTTTGTAAATAGTTTTTATTCTTAAAATAATCTCGCCATGTCATGTAAATAATTAAATGTCAAAAAAGAAAAAAAAATATATGTTCAGGTTTAAGTCATTTACCTGAAAAGTATTAGTATACGATAGAAAAGGTGAATTTTGAATTTCCGCGTGCTGTGTACATTCGATTATTGAAATTTTTGTTATGTTAGTACACATATATTTCTCATATTGACATTATCAGCCATTTTGGATTAGTAGTTTGTTTTTGACAACTGAAAAAGTTAGTCACGATTTTGTGTGTTCTTCGATTTTTTACTTAAAAAAATGGATCAAAGAATCTGTATTAAATTATGCATTAAAAACGGAATAAAGTGCTCCAACGCACTTAAAATGTTGACTGGGCATTTGGCGAGTCTACTTTGTCTCAAAAAAATGTTTATATATGTGTGTAAGTGCATTATATCTGAGGGGAATTACTTTGAAGAGGACAAAATAGATATTGATGAATAAATATAATTACTTTTCAAAATAATTCAAAATTCACCTTTTCTTTTGAACAGACCTCGTATATATAAAAGTAAATTGTAAAAATTACTTAAATGCATAAAAACGACTATATCTTACATGTATAATGTTGCTAATTACATATTAAAAATTAAATTCATAAACTGTAAATATTCTGGCATAATAAAAACAATTAATAAAAATGGGAAACAAATGAACTTGAGAATGAAGGTTCAACTTTCAACAAATTAACAAAAATTTAAAACAGGATATTTAATGTAATGGAATAAAAATAAATAAATGTATACACTGAAAAAATAGGAAATTAAGTTAAAATCTCCATTTGTTTATGGATTATAAAACTGCAAAGCTGTAAATATTCAAGCATAATAAATACAATTTAAAACAATACCTCCTTACTATCATTGATCGGTAAAAAATAGCTAAGGTACTGACCAGGCGATCTTATAATCCAGGGATCCAAGGTTCAATAATTTAATATATAATTAAATTAAATTTATAAATTAAAAATTAACACAGGGTGGGGCAGAAAAACCTATCCGATTTCAAATCCCTTTTATTAAGAAGAGGGAGCAGGTAGAGTAGTGGGGTAAAAACCGTTAGAAAGCCGGTTTTATGCCATTTGTCAGTAGTCAACATGCCTTGGTCTGGTGAACATCGTGCTTTGGTTATTTTGCGGTTTATCGAAAACGGCGGTTCGATAATTGCTACACAACGTGCTTTTCGAATTCATTTCGGACTCAGGCGTCATGATCCTGTTTCACATCACGCTACGATTTCAGTGTGGGTGTCAAAATTTTCGACAGACGGGTTCAGCATTGAAAAAGAAGTCACCAGGAAAATGTTTCCAGGTCGCCTCATTTCTCTGAGAGGTGATCTTGGCTGGCCGCCGCGCTCACCGGATCTCACTCCATGTGACTTCTTCCTTTGGGGTTACCTCAAATCGAAGGTTTACCAGCATCGACCAAGGACCCTTCTTGGTTTACGAAGGGAAATTGCTCGGGCAATTGAAGAAATTCCTGTGGAATTGACGGTGAAAGTCATGGAAAGCTACTGCGAGCGCCTAAATCAGTGTATCCGCTCCCAAGAACGACATTTGAGTGATGTGCTTTTCAAAACTTAAATTTAATAATGGCTTAAAATTTGCGATATGTTAATACAAGAAATTTTTTGACAAGCTGAGTCATTTTAATTTTATAACGTTTTGAAATCGGATAGGTCTTTCTGCCCCACCCTGTATTCTAAAAATGCCAATAATCAATAAATAATAAAAATAATCAACAGTACCGATTTCTCTTTAATTAAATATTTCTTAAAGGAATTTATTGAAATTATTTTTCTTCGAAACATTAAGTGGAGATAATTAACGTCTTGCAATTCTACCAAAAATAATAATTAAAAACACGTGTTTATGATTAATTAATGGTGTTTATGTTATTGGACTGTTGATTGTTGGTTTGCCATGATTATTTTCATAAATAGCAAAATATCCTTTGGGAGAAACAAATTAAATTTTCCATCTTATTTTTATTGGAGTGACTCACTTGTAGGTGTATTATATATATATATATATATATATATATATATATATATTTGAGATAACGAAGGAAATACAAACACTCCGTTCTTTAGGGAATCAACTCATTTATATATAGGATATATATATATATATATACTGCAGACACATTTTTCTACAGCATTTAAAACATTTAAATATCATCCTTCATGTAATCAAAAACATTTGGATTTCCTTTTAATTTATTCGTTCTTTCAAAATATATTAAAAGTTTAAAGTCGAATTTAAATTTGAGAATTATAATTTATTCATTAATATCTTCATTTATCAACTGATTTAAATTTTAATCTATGATTAAATATCAATGTGGTTATGCTGATTTTTATAAAGTAGTTGGTTTCTTGATATATATAATCTCTAATCTATTAGTGCAGTATATATATATATATGTATGAGAAGTTATTTCCGCATTATTTTTACTTCTTCGTTGTCGATAACTTCCTAGCGGAAGTGTCGTGGCCCTAATAACTCCACAGGAGTCATAGGGTGTTCATGGGAAAATTTGACCGAAGTGGTTTCCCCTTGCCTTCTTCGGTGGGGCAGCCGATGTTAAATTGAATTAAATTTTTATATTTATTTATTTATTAATTAAATAAATATATAATCTTGAGTTCTATGCTGGGATTCGAACTCAGGCTTCCTGTGTAGAAATCTAGTACTCTACCCACTCAGCCATGCTGCCCCTAATATATATATATGTATGAGAAGTTATTTCCGCATTATTTTTACGTTTAATATGAAATTTGAGCTATGACGTTTAGGCACATATTTTGACACCATTTTCAAGAGTTTTTTTTTTTGAGGAAATTTTAAGGATTTTGGGTCTTATATTTTGAGTGACCAATAAATAATGTTAGAATTTTGGGTTCTATAACTCAATCCTCGGTAACTTAAAAACCTCTCTAACTTGAAAAAATAATATGTTCCCTTCCCATCAGAGCCCAAAACCTCAATAACTTAAAATACGCAACCTCGATAACTTAAATAAGTAATCTCTGTATTGGCCCTCAGAAGCTGAAATCTTGAAGAAACAAGAATCAGGAGAAAGTCTTCAATGTAAAAGACGAAAAATTGACGAATTCCCTAAAATTTAGAATATTTGTTTATGTGGTTCAAACATTGTCGAAACAAAAACATCAGTGTTAGTGAACCTATATTGAAAGAAAAAGCTGAAGAGTTCGCTAATTCGCTGAAAGTCAAAAATTTTAAAGCCAGCAATGTGGCTGATTAGAGAATTTTAAGAAACGACATGATTTAGCCTTTAAAAAAAATGTTATTAGCCTTTCACTAACATAGACCCTTGATAACTTAAAACCTCTATAACATAAAATATTTTGTGTTTCCCTTGGACTTTAACTTATCGAGGTTTACTGTATATGAAAATTAGACATGTGTCAGCCTTTTTACTCTCTCTCTGTATAAATTTTTATTTTATATTTTTTTTTCAAATTTAACTTAAAGTACTAATATTTTATTGTACTTAAATTGATAAATAGTAAACAAATATTACGGATTGAGGATTTTTTTTTCATTTTTATTATTATTATTATTATTATTATTATTAAATAAAATGATCTTATCAACGGATTCATATAAAAATAATCTCTAATCTAGTAGTGCAGTAACTTTCTTCATAAAATAATTTTATATAACAAGAAGCAAAAAACAAATATCTGACAAATAAATAAAAATTGAATAATGACTGGAATGTCTAAAAAATCAATAGCTATGTTACCGTGGCCTTCAAGCAATATTTTATATGATTAAGAGGGATATGGAAAAAGAAAAACGATAAAATATAAATTTTCAGTTAGGTACAGGTTAGAGAGAGGAAGTCGAAGCAAAGTCGAGGGCCTTTACTTGTTATTTATCTAAATAAGTAGACATCTTATTTATTTTTCGGATCGTTTTTTTTTTTGAATATAAATATTTAATGATCTAATATATAATATATAATATAATATATTAAGGTTTCAAAGAGAATATGTATAGAAAGAAATGTGTTATTTATACATTAGAAAACATTACTGACGAATATCTAAATTAATTTTTTTTTTTTAATTAATGATATGAAAATGAATTTAAATTATTTATACATTTTCATATTGAAATTAATTTATGTAATAACATTCTTAATTTTTATCCAATGAGGAATTGCATGACCTCTATGCATCTCCAGATATAGTTAGAATTATAAAATCGAGAAGGCTGCTGTGTGCAGGACACGTGGCTAGAATGGGGGAGGAAAAAATGGCGAAAAATATATTGGGGGGAGACCCAGTGGGAAACGCCCCTTGGAAGACAAAGGACGCGGTGGGTGGATAATAAGGGATAGGAAGGGACGTGAGAGAGATGGGAGAGGATAGGGATTGGAGGGTTGTGGCTCAGAATAGGGACACTTGGGGGAGTGTGGTTGCTGCGGCCAAGAACTTTCGAGTTCCGTAGAGATAGATAATTTTTATCCAAAAATGGAAAAAAAAGTTTAATATTGTTGTCAATTGAAATTAAAATTATCCATTAAGAAGGACCCGACTGGTATCCGAAAAGTTGGCAAAAATTTAAAAAAATTATTTTATGATTATAAACATTTTTATCAGGGCTTCGAACCGGAACTGAACCGAAAACCGAAAACCGAAAAAAACCGTTATTTTTGCCGGAACGAAAACCGGAGCTGAACCGAAAAAATAATATCGGTTTATTTCGGTTCAGTACGTGTTCAATCCAGAGTTGCCACAAGAGGTGTTTTGGCAACACCCAAGCCCGAATTTTTCAATTAGTTATGCCTCGCACTGCATGGTGTCGCTAAAAACTTTGTTTCAAAAATTAGTGTCCTAGTCATACTCTCCCTTCGGTTGTGTTGGCAGCGTCTCGTAGTCTCAATACAGAATTTAATGTTTTCATCGTTTGTTTAATACTGATATTTTGATTTAATGATAGTATTAATTTTTTAAATTATTTATTCCATTTGTTACAGGGTTATGTATTGATATAAAGAAAATGATTCATAAATATAAATAAAATTATTAAATAAATTTAAACAAATATTGAATACCTTTGACCAAGTACGAAGATTAGACAGTAAAAAACTTATTTTAGAATTTTGGGAGGAAAATAAAAATACATATCCTCATTTTAACAAAATTGCAATGGTGGTTTTAGGAGATACTGCAACACAAGTTAGTGTTGAAAGAGCTTTCTCTGGTTTAAAGTTTATTTTATGAGACAATAGAAATAGTTTAAATGAAAATATATTGGAAGGTATTTTGATAATTAGAAGTAATTTTCATCTTTTATAATTATAGTTATAATTATAAGTAAATATATCCAAGAATCCTGTATACTTTAACATTAAATATTCGAATTTGTTTCGTTTGTTGAGTGTTTGAAAGTAGAAGGATGTAAAAAAATATTCATACTTATTTGTTCCGTTTAATAAATTATATTAACATCTTATATTAAATACTTCTAATTATTATACCTTTAATTAATTATTATTATTTATATTATATTGTATCAATTCATGTAGTATGATTTAGGGTGGTAGCAAGAAATATTTTTATATATTTATGGCAGACTCGGCATACCCCGACCTAAATTTCTAATACAAATAAAAGGTCTTTAAAATTAATTAATCGGAGCTGAACCGAAAACCGAAAACCGAAAAAAACCGTTATTTTTGCCGGAACGAAAACCGGAACCGAACTGATATTTTTTTTTTTTATTGAACCGGAACGAAAACCGAAACGAAAAAAATAACGGTTCGAAGCCCTGATTTTTATTGTTAAAGAAATAATTAATATTTTAATTTTTCTTGTAATGTAAAGCCTATATCAAGTGTATTTGAAGTTATTGTTATTATTTTTATTTTCATTTTGTTTTTCTGGATATTGTAACTGAAAGTAGTTGGATGCACGACGGTTGAATGGATAAATCTGAGGGTGAAGAATACAAAAGTGAGAGCTTACAATGCAATGTCACAAAAGATTAAAGTAAAGTTTTTGGATCAAGTGGGAAGAGGAGGAGGTATGATACAATCGAAAAAGAAAAATGGAGGAAAGAAATCGGGGGAACAATAGTGGACCAATGATATTGAGGTGAACAATATATAATGGAGTAGATACAATAATGAGACAAGAAAAGAATAAATAAAACACAGGAGAAACAATTCAGAAAAATTAAAAACAAAAAAAAGAAGTTATATAAAGGTTTTTTTTTTAAAAAAACAAACAAAATTAAAAAAAATATAAATTTTTTTTTTTAAAACAAGCTTTTATTTAAATGCACTAAAAAAGAGAAAATTATTTCTCCTCACACACAACGATTTCCTTACAATGAATCATATCTAAAAAAAGAAAGCGTGGGTGCCAAACATGCAGGGAAAAACGCAAATTCTACATCAAATAAAATTAGTTATCAAGTATAGTGAAAAAGGAAAAAAAAAACAGAAAGGTTTGTGCATATACAATGAAATGTCCTTCGTATTCTTTTTCTTTCCCTGCATGTTAGGCACCCACGCTTTCATTTTTAGAAAGTTTTAGTTTTTAAAAAGTTTTTTTATATTTTTGGTATTACCTAATTTTTAGTCTTGATAGAAATTTCGTTAGGTTTATGATTTCAGGTTATAGTGTTAAAAATTAATTAATTTATTAATAATTAATAATGATAATACTATTATAAAAAATTTTGAATAAAAAAAATGTATTCCGTCCTATTTTGTGTTACATATATATATTTACCTCATCTCTATAATAAAATTTCTAAAACTGCATTTTAAGAAAAAAGTCATATTTATCATATTTGTCTACTTAGAGGTATTTTTTCATATTTCATTTTCTTATAAAAAATTTGATTTAGCACAAATTTATATTGAAAATCCACTTCTCAATTATTTCATCAGTGTGAACACATGAATTTTATTGTTAATCACAATGGCAAGGTATTTCATTTTAATTTTACTCATTTTAACACTATAATAATATTCAAATTAGTATATATATAAAGCAATATATATAAAGCAATATTGAGTGAATGAGAAAGAAGGTTCTTGATTTGCCTTTAACATTGTAAAAAAAAAAAAAACAAAATTCAAATGAAGAAGAATTTATACTTTGGGTGGAATTTATTAAAAAAATTCCACTGAGTCGGCAAATCAAGTGATTTAATAATAATAATAATAAAAACATACAGAAGAAGTTTAAATGAGACTATGCTAAAAGCGCAAATGAAAATTTTCATTTAGGGAATAAAGATGGCGCGAAGATAGGATAGCAAATGACAGAAAATGGAGATTGTTTGCCAAGAATGATAATGCATTGTTAAAGTGTGCAAACAGGATTCAAGATATTAAAATTAAAATATGTATAAGAAAGAATAAAATAATTAGTATTAGTTAGTAAATATTTCAGTTAATAAGTGCTTTTATTAGAAAATCTATTTATGTCTATTTCTAACCTATATGCCTTTATGTTAATGAGTGGCGTAGCGTGATTTATTATGTGGGGGGGGGGGCACGGGGTGGTCCGGGGGTCTCCCCCAGAAAATATTTTGCCAAAATAAATTAATTATTTATTCATAACGTTTAGACTATACTTATACGTAATTTAAATATGTTTTTTTTTTCTTTTGGGTTTTCAGTTACAAAACTAATCACTTTTAAATTCATTTTTTGCACAATGTTTGGGGGGAGGGGGGCACGTGCCACCCCGGCTCAACACCACTGATGATAATCCATCATTATCCCCCTCCTCCATTTTGCTCATCTCTCTGGTGTTTAAGGTGGTCATCTTTCAACAACTCAGCTATGATTAATAATGTGTGGATTATAGATGGTGGGTATTGACGATTTTATTAGCATTTTTCACTAGTGGATTGGGTTTAAGCCGGGGGTGGTTTGAAAATGACAAAGCAAATGGCTAGCTAATAATCCCCACAATTTAAATAATAAAATAAAGTTGATTTGGATTAACCGACTGAAATCGTTATCGCCTATCGAAAAAGCGATAAAGCTTAAATGAGCAAATATATTTCCACTTTTATAGTCTCTACTCCTATATCATTTATTATATACATATATATATAAAGATATAGATATATAGATAGATAGATATAGGGATATAATTCCATTTTTGTGAAATAAAAAAAAAAAAAAAAAAAATATTAATCAATTTTTGTATCCATGTATATTATATGTTTGTATATTGATATTGTATTTATAATTGTAATATATGTCTATGTTTGAAAAAAAGATAATTACTATCAATGCCGGTGGGAGAAAAATAGCTTTGATAGAATTAAGTGACAAACCATTTTTTGATATTTTTTAAAACAATAATTAATAAAATATTTACGATATTATTTTCAAATATCTCAATATCTATTTTAAATGTATTAATATTTATTCCATTTTGTCTTAATTCTTTTTATCTCTTTAACTAATACACATTATACATATATCAATATAACAATTTATATAGAGAAATTATGAAATATTTTATATAAGATTATTAATATGTAATTGAGAGTTATTATTTAATTAATAAATCCAAAGAAGTGTTTATTTAACCAAAAACATATTTTCTAAAATACCTATTTTATTTATTATTGATTTTTTTTCATTGAAAGAATTAGGTGTGTGTACGAGGGTGGGGTGAAAATTTTCTGGCCTGACCAAGAAATTTTAAATTTTTTTTTTTTCTTTAATTTTCAACATAATCTCCATCAGCACTGATACATTTCTCATAACGGTGTTTTAATTTAGTTAATTAATTTAATTTAATTTAATTTAAGTCTCATCAACAGTTTTGAATTCGTTTGGATTACGCCTACAGTGCTAAATTGTCGGTAGAAATGGTTTTTTAAAGCAGTTTTTGGTCTGTTAGCAAACGTGGCACCCACCTTGCACACAGCTTTCCATATTCAAATAGTCGTGCAAAATATTTCGCACACGTTCAGCTGACATCGTACACTTCTCAGCTATCTTGAATGTTGAAAAATAAAGCAAAAAAAAAAAAATTTAAAACATTGTTTTTCTTGGCCAGGCCGGAAACTTTTCATCCCACCCTCGTATATTTGTTTATATTTAATTTTTAATAATTTTATAATTAAAGTAATTTTTTCTAAAATCTTTTGTTTTTTGCAAAATGTAAAATATCATGGAATTTAAAAATAACTTGTCTTTGTTTTTCAATAAAATATTATAGAATATTTGTTTTTTTTTTTAAATATTTTTTCTTATATATTCTATTTTTTATTGATCAAAGTTAAATAAATAAATAAATAGAATGAAAGATTCGCGCAATTTGAACCAGCTTCATCGTTATTGATTAACTTAAGATATCATTTTTAGGTATGTGCTATGTTGTTAGCCTTGAGCTATGATTTTAATCACGTGACACAATTTTTCATCAGAATCGGCAGAGGGCGTATTATAGTTAGGAACCAAGATTGAACAGGGGCGTAAAGGACCTAATTTCAAGATTTACGCAAGAAAAGAGTGATGACGACTCCACCATCAATTTGGACTTGGGCCACCGTTACCATTTATTATTTGCTCTATATACCAAAAGCAAACCTTTTCATTTCACTGGGTTGCAGTTTAAATACCGCATAATGAAGGAGTTCAATTACTCACAAGATTAAAGAAGATTCAAGAAGTTCTATTCTGAAAATTAATCAAAAAATATTAAACAAAATTAATTAAAAAATGGATATTGAAGAACATTACTCAAAGAGCTTATTTTATAATCAAGAATAATATATTTTATATTTTATTTCATTTTACAATCGGGAAGCGCCTGTTGTCACTCCGTAAAGAGGCTTATTGCGTCAAAATTATTATCAAAGGAAATAAAAATTAAAATATATAAAACAATTATTTTACCGGTTGTATTATATGGGTGTGAGGTATGGTCTATGCCTTAGGAGACGAGAATAGATTTAGAGTATTTGAGAATAGGATTCTGCGAAGCATTTATGGGCCAAAGTAAGATGAGGTCACCGGAGAATGGCGGAGACTGCATAACGAGGAACTGCATGACCTCTATGCATCTCCAGATATAGTTAGAATTATAAAATCGAGAAGGTTGCGGTGGGCAGGACATGTGGCTAGAATGGGGGAGGAAAGAATGGCGAAAAATATATTGGGGGAGACCAAGTGGGAAACGCCCGCTTGGAAGACCAAGGACGCGGTGGGTGGATAATGTAGGAAGGGACGTGAGAGAATTGGGAGAGTATAGGGATTGGAGGGTTGTGGCTCAGAATAGGAATACTGCTGCGGCCAAGAACTTTCGAGTTCCGTAGAGCCACAGAGATAGATAGATAGATAGATTTTATTTCATTTGTATTTAAAATAAATCTCATTAAAACTCACTAAAATACATCTATCACATATTTAGTTGCTAAAAGAATTAAATTAATTAAAAATAAAATAATTACTTTAAAAAAATAAATCAAGTCGATAAAATTCTCATTTAACTATAAATTTATATTTAAAAATAGAAGAACAATTAAAAAGAATAATGACAAAACCACACACAAAAGTCAATTCTTCTTTATAATTGTTAGAATGTAATATATTATATATAAAATAAATAATAATACGAATAATAATCAGTTCCATATTAATAAATAAATCAAATATAATCCCAGATAGATTTTTCATTTTGATATGACTGTTATTTGACATCCGACATCAACTATTAACGAAATATGAAGGAGATGAAATTATTTTTTAATGAGAAAAAGATATCTCTTCGATTCATAATTCATTTTTTTTTTTTTTTTTTTTTGCTTCGCAAAAGTAGCGATAGTAGGAGTGGGGTGGTGGTGGGTGGAGGTGGAAATGAGATTGCCTTCTTTTGCGTATATTACCTCTCGTTCGTCCCCTTGAGCAACTCCATTAACAACAGATAAAAATATCAAATAAAGTTTTGGATTTGGCCCGGATGCTTAAAGTCAATTTGAGAGTGCAGAGAGCTGTATTTCTTTGCAAAAAAATAAAAAAAAAAAAAAAAAAGTTTACAGTCATTTATCTTTTCCTCGGAGAATTAAAAAAAAATAAATTTTTGAGACAGGTTAAATTGAGGGGAATATACGAATGGAATTTATGTCGGAAAGAAAAGGGTGGTTGCGTAGGTGCAAGACATTACAAACCAACGAACTAATGATGAGGCCCTAGTATGGGATTAATAGGGTTATTTATGAAAACGAGGATCGAAGTAAATCTTGAAGCTGATTTTGTAGGGCGGCCACGTATATCGTATTTAAATAGAGTATAGTGACTGCAGGGTGAGTTCTAATCGCATTTTGAATTGGGCTGCCCATTAAAAATGCCATTTGTGCTTGGGGCACGGCGGACACGTCCTGGTCCACACGTTTTATATGTAATCATTTTAGAGATGCCATGTCTGCGTGTCTGTTAAGAAACTGCGCCCACCAATGAGAGTTTAACTCGCTCGCCATCTTGTTTACATACCTAAACTTGCAAAGAGATTTCCCTTGGCAAATGTCGCTTATCTATCTAAAATTGTGTTCAAGTTAAAAATAAAAAAGTCCCATGGGTGAGCCTCCAGAGGGCTGTTAATTGAAGAAACCAGCAGAGGACAAACGTTTATTTTTGTCGGTCTATTAATCAATTTGTGAGCTTTAAAGTAATAGACTTAAAAGATTATATATATATATATATATATATATATATAGATCATTCAATCATTTCATTAAAATACTCTAATAATAGTACTTAATGAAATTATATAATAAATAGAACTATAAATATACTTTAAACATTTTACTTAAATCGAAATTAAATTTTAAAATATAAAATCTATATATCAGTTAATAAGAATACTTGTTAATTAAAACACTAGTCAGAGTAGTTCATTTGCTTTATGCGCATTTCGGTTTTTACACCATCATCAGAAGAAGAAAACGAAAAGCAAATTCATACATATTAATGAACTTGAATTTTCATTGAATGACTTAATTAAAAATTATTCTTACATTTTATATTTTTAATTATATTTTTCATAATAAAAATAATCACCGAACAAATAAGCATACACATTGATACACGGATATACATAATTTCCAAAAATTCTACACTACATAATTTATTATTTATTGAAATTTTGTAATTTAGGTGATTGCATTACATGAAGAGTAGAGTTAATTGTGTATTTTTTTTTCTTTGATACCATAATTTACTCATTTGGTTTTCAAAATATTTATAAATTTAGTGCAAATTTGATTTTCAGATAAATTAAATTTAAAACTAAATATTGATAATTCAGAGAGTTGTTTTTTATATTTTTAATTATATTTTTCATAATAAAAATAATCGCCGAACAAATAAGCATACACATTGATACACGGATATACATAATTTCCAAAAATTCTACACTACATAATTTATTATTTATTGAAATTTTGTAATTTAGGTGATTGCATTACATGAAGAGTAGAGTTAATTGTGTATTTTTTTTCTTTGATACCATAATTTACTCATTTGGATTTCAAAATATTTATAAATTTAATGCAAATTTGATTTTCAGATAAATTAAATTTAAAACTAAATATTGATAATTCAAAGAGTTAATTTGTTTACTTTTCAATCAGAAAATTTTTTATTAAAATTTTATAAAATAAATAAATTTTATAAATTTTATAAATAAATAATACGCATTCATTTCCGGTATGCGTTTTTTTATAGCTCTTCACGTTTCAGGTCATTTTGATTCCAAAAAAGTGGTTTTCACGTTGATGTATATGTGAGTGTGTGTTTATGTCTCCCCCCCTCCAATATACTCGAACTTACAAGATCACGTTTCTTTTAATCGTTTACTCTTTTTTTATTTTTCATTTATTTATAGACCATAATGCGTTTCTTTCCATTTTTAGACCATAATTCGTTTCTTTTTATCAAATGGTCCTTTGTAATTAATAATATTATTTACATTTTAGTCAATTTTTGTTTTTTAATTTTTTATATCTTAAATAATATTAATTTTTTATTTTCAATACACTTTTTTGAAATATTTTACTATTTTACTGTTGAAAACCATTTTTTTAAATTATATTTAGAAAAGGATAGTCAATGGATATAAATAATTACATTTAAACTACTATATATATGTATATATCGATTGAAAAGTAATATGGGATCTACCACATATATTCAACTGGATTTTGTATCACATCGAGGCTCAACGAGACAGATTAGAATAGGAGAAGCATGGTCCAACTTCTAAACATTGACTGCATCAACATTTGCGCACTCATTTGGTGTAAACTTGGCTGACCGACCAATCCAAATTAGCACCTTGTTTTTGGCACGAAACCTTACAAATTTATATTATCCTTAACTGTCTCTCTACCTCTCACCAAAATATCATTTCAATGTACGTCTTTATGCACGAGTAACAAAAAATACATCAAATAATTTTTCAATCTATCATTTATCTTCGACGATTAATTTAAATATTTTGTATAGAATGTATAATATATGGATAGAGTAAAATATAGGTAAGTTTAAAAAGAATGGTTCGAAAGGATTAAATATCCTCTCAGTTTAATTGCAATCTAAAACCGAACCCCTTCTCATCAATAAGTTCTCTTTAAATCATGAATATTTTGAATCGAAAAGTTATGGTCGAGATATAATAATAATCCATTTTACAGGCAGCAATTTGTAGCATTTAATTTTAATTTCCTCAATAATAGCTGCTGTAATCACCAGCTTATCTTAACCGGCATAAGGAGACTAGGAGAGCGGAGAATAAAAGCCTCTTTTAATAACCCATCCTTTTAAAATGTTAATCAGCTCTATTTAAAAGAGTGAGACTTATATCATTATTATCATATCAACGGAAGGGAAAGGTTTCTCAATTTATAAACAGGGAATGTTTAGGTGAAAAAGGTGGGTGAACAAAAAGAATTGAACTTCATTAGTAACAGCTATTTTAAATAATCAAAATTCAATAATTCAATTAAATTAATGTAAATTAAATTAAATGTTTTTATTGGATAATTTTAAGTCGCCGGGAGTAACGACGTTAACAAATTTCTTAACCCCAGTATTAAAATAATCTGTTACCAGCTCTTCATCCGCCCTATCATCAATGGATATAACATTTTCTTCAACATAAAACATAAAACACTTAGAATATTCGAAAGGAAATGCATCCTAAAATTTTGTTTGAGCAAAACAGAATATCTTCATCATATAAATAATGAAAAAATATATGAAGAAGCAAATATATATAAGGTATAGACAATTTATTCATAAAACTAATTAGGAATCACTTATTCATATACCACATACAACCTCTAATAGTCTTTTTTATAGTTCAATTTTTCAGAATGAACAATATTTTTTAAAACTTTAGAAACAGGCTTCACACACATACCTCCAGAAGCATTTGTATACCTAGACACATAGACAGAAAAGGTAATATCCTGGGATTTCATTAATTTATCAAATCAACCATAAAAAAATGACAAATAAATAAATCAATAAATTATGAACCCTCCTTAAACAAAAATTTATCTATATGAATGTTAAAATATAGTAATTCTATTCGAAATATAGACAAAACAGTTAGGATCAAAATGTTATGCTGGTTGTTAACAGATAGAGTGTCACTATACCAATAATTATTGTGTATATTGTAGATAGAAAAAATATAAATATAAAAATTTTTTATAAAATAACGTTTTTCCAATGCACTAAAAAGAATAAAATAATTTTTTTATAAGCCTGACAATGTTTATGGATGAATTGTTTCATATTCAACGAAAAACGTTGGGCGCTACAACTGATTAATAAGAATTCATCATTTAATGCTATGAAATATTTTTAAATACGTTCAAAATGAAAATCATCCTGAAATCAATATTTATGTTTCAAAATCCGTTGAAAAAAAATTAGTCGGAGTAATACAAAAGGAGTTAGTTACTAAAAGTAATTAATCGCTAATTAATTAACATTAATTAATTATAATTCAATTATATTTCTTCTATTTTCAAAAGTCTATCTCAATAAAAAGTCGATGAAAAATTGATTTCAATTTGTCAAAAGAGCGAACAGACAGAGAGACAGACGCCAAGTGAAGTTAAGAAAAACGTTATAAAATGTATAAAATTAAAAAAAAATGTATCATAAATCCCACCCCAACGACCCTACCCCTGTAAATAATTCCCGCCATTCTACATCAATATATAGACTAGTTTTTTTTTTAATATAGCCTTTTTCTATTCAAAAAGCCAAATAAAAATTATTTTAAATAAGTGCAATGTAAATAATGTAAGACAATCTAAAAATGTAAATATCTACTAATTACGACCATGACCAAATTAATGTAAAAATTATTTTAAACCCTTTTGTGTTATGATATGGCATAAAAAATTTTACATTTTAAACTAAAAATTAAACTAAACTAACTAAGTAACAGCGTTAACCCACATCCTCGTGGTCCCAGTCCTGGACCGGGTAAGGAAATCTCCCTACCTGGGGTCTACGGGATAGAGTCAACCCAACCTCCGGGATCAAAATTGGGAAGCTACTTAATCAAAAAGTAGTGGCCCCGCACAAGATAATCAAGGTAAAGGTTGATAGGATTCGTTCTACTGATTATAACTCATCTTACTTACTTGATAGGCGCTTTCCTCGCCTAGGAAAAGTCAAATGTTTTTTTTTACTTGATTATCATTTTTCTTATTTTTTATATAATAATCAAAATTGATTATAGAAAATAAAATAAGATAAATTTAATTATATAATTATATATCAGTTAGAATGACAATAGTTGAGACAATAAAAACATTTAAAACTTTTGTTTATTATGGAAATTTTCAATTTAATGTTCATTATTAAATATTAAACTGAGAACGTCCTATGAAAAAACATGACTTATCATTTCGTTTGACACCTAGACGGGGTAGAGGTGTTATATGATCAAACGGTTCCTATCAACCTTTGTCATAATTTCTTTGATCAGAGATTATTTCAAGTAGCTTCCCAATTTTGATCACGTATGTTGGATGGACCACGTAGCAGATCCCAGAAAGAGAAATTCCCTTGCTAGTCCCGGAGATTGAAACTGAACCCATGAGGTGGTAGTCAGTCATGCTACCCCGAACACTTCCATGGTTACTTTTCATAATTAAATAATTCCAAAACAAAATTGTTAAGGTTGTAAATTTGTTTCGCGTTTAATCATTAGAACCAATATGTATTATATATTATTATTATAAATATAATTATTTGAATTCAACAATCAATATTTTAAAATAGATTTATGAAATGTATACCTTGCGAAAATATTATACATTATTTTTTTTTTTTTTGTTTTAAAGCAAAGGAAGGATGTTGTTTGATGGCATTTGGGGTACAAACGCTGCATTATTCAGGTATATCTTAGGAAAGTAAATGAGAAATAGAACGCTATCAACCCCGTGGCTGGAATTATCCTTAAACTTCTTTATCCTCTTTTTTTTATGCCTTTCTGAACCTCTACCAAAATGTTCGATTTATACCCACTCCTTGATCCAGGATTCACTCTGTTAAAATGCGACTTGTTATTTATTTTGTTTTTATCTTCTTTTCGCATGATTTCTCATGTTAATACATTCCGAATATAATTTTTGATTTAAATTGAATATTTTCTCTATCTCGTGAATTTTTTTTTACCATCATTTCTGGAAACAATCCAATTAAATGGTGCAAATGTATCAAGAGAAAATATCTCTCTACCAAAGAATACTCAATTGGCAAATTTAAAATTGCGATAAATTGTTTTATATAGGATAGAACAGCTATGATTATAAATAATAATAATAATAATAATAATATTAAAGTTGTCTCATTCCTAAAGGTTTTGATTGATATTTCTAATTGAAAAACTTTATCCGATAATTGGAATTCTTTTAAAAACCTTAATTTTAATATTGATTATCAAAAAAAAGAGGTAAAAAATACATATAAATAAAAAAATAGTCTATATTTCCAGTTTAGGGGAAAAAAAATCATTAAAAGAAGAATTGTGAAACGATTAAGTAAATGGATCTATTTTTTATATATATATATATTTAAATTAAATTAAGAGAAGTTTGTTTGTTTTTATCTTAAAACTTGAGAATGACTCCCTTGTAAAAACGCTTGAGAGTGAAGAAGAATTATATCTGATTTTTTTTCAACTGATTAAATAAACAAAAAAAAATATATTTGAAGATAAGTATATAAGGATTGTTTTAATTTTCACAATAAAATATTCGTTTGGATTCAAATTAGATAAAAAAAAAATTGGATTAATATGGAAAACTCTAATCAAAAATATTAATGACGGCTGGAAATTAAATCAATGTCGAAATCATGGAATATGCTCTTATGTGCTCATAAGCGAATTTGTCAACAAGTCACGTGATAAAATACATTAATTTTTTTTTATTGATTGTAATACTTCTTATTATGATCCTGAAATATGTTCATATATGCTTTCATACGAATTTGTTAACAAATTATGTGACAAAAATATTATAATTAATTTCCATTCACTGTATTACTTCTCATTATAATCCTGGCTCATATATGCTCTCAGGGGAATTTGTCAATAAGGATATATTAATTAACAGAGTGATAGCTTCCATCGCATAAACGGTATTTCAGAAAATGCATAAATTAATTAATAGTGAAATGTTTTTATTAAAAGTATTTAAATTATTCTAATTTTAATAATTGTTTTAAAGAATAGGGTGGTTGAAAGTTTTTAAATAGTCTATTCCCGTTATTTAGCTTTTTTTAAAGAGTATTTATTGAAAAGTATGTAATAATTAGTATAAATAGATATTGTTAAATAGATAACAAGTCTATAAATAGATTAATAAGTAAAAGTTATTAACACACTATGAGCGTGGCGGGTATTTGTACCCGTTGCGGGGACTGCCACTTATATAAGCGGGGTGGGTATTTATACCCGTTGCCACTTATATAATATATATTTTCCCTTGTGTCACTTAAAATTACTTATTTTAAACGATAACTAATATATATCCCTCATATAAGTGGCAACGGGTATAAATACCCGCCCCGCTTATAAGTGGCAGTCCCCGCAACGGGTATAAATACCCGCCCCGCTTATAAGTGGCAGTCCCCGAAACGGGTATAAATACCCGCCCCGCTCATAGTGTGTTAAGCTATGACAATACCAATACAAATATAAACATTAAAAAGTTTTCCTGTTAATTGTATTCGAATTGAAGATTATCAATTGAATATTATCATATTATATTAATACAAATGTATTTGTATTAATTTAAATGTCAAATTATTATTATTATATAAACATTTTTATTACGGAAACGATTTATATCAATCACCCTTCTACATTAAGAAATTATTAAAGTTATTTCTGGATTGAAGCAATAAGATTTAAAAGAATTAAATATTTTATTTTAAATCTCATCTATCTACTTTAATGTAAGTATGAAATTCTTTTAAACAAATATAAAATATTATGACACTAATTTGATGATTACTGCAGTTTCAAGAAAATAAGAAAAATTTTCTACAATTTAAAATTTTATCTATGTGTAAAATATCAAAAATAAATATTATATAAGTAATATAGAATAAGTATTCAAAATTTTACCTTGATCCAATTTTTAGCTTTTCCGATAATCGTCTTCAAAGATTTAAAATGTATATATATATATATATACCATAATACCATAATAGATATGGTAGATCATAAAAATTATATTGACATTTTTATTTTATCAATTCAAACAGAGCAAATATGTAAAATCTCGAATTGAATAAAAAATTACTAACCTGGGAGTTTTAATCCCCTTGAGTCGATGTGAAATCGTAGACTGCATAAAAAATAACGGAGTCATCGTTACCAGTTTCTAATCCTAATCGGATCCTTGAGCCATTTTCTTCTTACAGAGAATCTTAAAAAAAAAATAAAAAAAAGATTAATAAATCAATCTTTTTTTTTCTAAGTTAGTTTACATAAGATTAAATTTAAATAATATATACAACTTAATTAGAATAATATTTAATTAAAATTAATTACTTAGACAGTTAGTAAAATTTTAAGTTTATTGATATATATATATACTTAATGCTCATTTCGGTTGTTACACCATCATTATGACAAATTGAGTTGATAACTTTTATAATTTTAATTTTAATTCTAGTATTTTATGTAAAAAGTTTAATTTCATTTTATATAATTCATTAAAATGTTTAAAATAGTTCCCCTTCCGTAAAATCTATCAAGTAGTTTGACTTCTTAATTTTTATTATATATTTAATTGAAATATTAATCATTTTTTAGTATATTTAATTTCCTATTTGTTAACATTTGAAAATCTTTGGGCATATATATCAAAATTAGAAGTTACTACTAGGTTATTTTCATGTTTAATTGAATTTTTTGTTAATTTTATTTGTTTTTCTTTTGAAAATGGCGCCGAAATGAGCGCCGAAACGTCAAGTCACAAATATCACAAATAAATGTAAAATAAGTTGACCTGTGGCCAGGTCCGAACCGACCGACGGTTTGAAGTAAATTAATTTCCAGCTACAGTAACAATTTCAAATAATTTTAAGATAACTATTAATGTAATAAAAAACAGATATGGATATAACATAAATATTTTTAATTTGATTTTATTTATAATATATATGCAAGACCAGGCTGTGACGTCATGAATGGCTGGATGACGTCATATAATTTTAAATCAAGAAAAAACTAATAAATATGATTTTTCTCGAGGATAAAACCAATACAAAGTGCATGATTCGTGGTGATATATAAAAAAATCTCCTCATGTGAAATTTGGTGTGAAAATAATCCTTCCCTTCCTATCGTCGATCGCTAATACTACCACTTCCGGTTTCCGGAATTGCACCAAAAGTTGATCAATTCATCACACTGATGCATTAAGTAAATATACCAAATTTCATCAAAATCGGTTGAGCCGTTCAGGCTGTACACATCTATACGGACGGACAGACGGACAGACATCATGCTAAAAATACTTTTTTCTGATAAGAAAATGCATGATTCGTGGAGATATGTAAAAATCTCCACATGTGAAATTTGGTGTGAAAACAATACCTCCCTACTATCGTCGGTCGGTAAAAAATAACCCGGAAATAACTTCTCATAATAATAAAAACTTTCACGGAAACGCCAACAAATATATATAAAGAACTAATAATAATTTTGTTCTTTATTTTTGCATACATTTTTTAAATGATGTCTTTTAATGATACATTCAAGTGTCTAGAAGATTATCATTTCTATAAAACATTTCAGTCAATAAATTTACCAAGAAAATCTATTATATTTTAAAGAAATCGTATAAAGTAAAGTAAATAAATAAAACTGCCTATCTACATATTCGTTTCAAAAATAAACAATTGAAATAAATTGTTTATAATTATAAAAATAAATAATATTAAAAATAATATTAATAAATTATGAAGTTAATTTGATATTAATTAATTAGTTTTCATTCCCTGAATAGAGAGACAGAACATTAATAAAATAATATTTTATTTTTATTTTTCAACTTAATATATGTAAATTGTTTGTTAAATCAAAATAAAAACATGTTGTCGGTTTTATATCAAAATTATCAATTTTTTACGTTAGTAGTATGTATTTTTTTATTTGACTTTTGTATATATAATAGTATGAAGTTGGCTAACATATATATTGTGTTGTTTGGACAATTTATATTTCCTTTGTTTAAAGATATTTTATTTTTATACTTTTTTTTTTTTGCTACCACCATTGTCGTGTTTTCTCAGTTGCCAATTCCTGAAAAATTTTGTTAAATTCAGCAGATTGTCCAGTGTAAAAAAAAGTGACGACACGCCCAATTTAACCCAGCATCGCATATTTGTTGTCTCCTATACAATTCTCTCAAATGAAAAAAAAAATACAAAAACAAATTGTAAATAAATAATAATCAAGATAAATAACATAGTATTAATAATAAATAAAATATGCTATATATATATATATATATAGTTAGAGAGATACATAGATTAGAATAATATAAATATAAAATTTTTTTATAAAATAGCGTTTTTCTCATGGACTAAAAAGAATAAAATAATTTTTCTATAAGCTTGACAAAGTTTATGGATGAAATGCTTCATATTCAACGAAAAACGTTAGGCGCATTTAGTTTTATTAATTCATATGAAAAATCATGTCAAATTTTTGTAATAATAAAAATTTTATTAAACACATAAACTCACAATTTTTTTATCATGCATTAAGAAATTAATCTTTTATTATTATTCTTCACTGTAATATACTTATATCAAATATGTATCAAATATGTATCAAAATTTAAAAGAATTTTTATTAAATTTACATATTATCAATAAAATCCAAAATGGTTGATTATATTAGAAGAAATAGTGTTACTTGTTAATGAAGTGTTTTAGTGTGGTATGTATATATATATATATATATATATGAATTATAGCTCTATAAAAGAAGTTAATTCCATAGAAATCAAATGAAAACTAAAAGCGCCTAACGTTTTTAGTTGAATATGAAGTAATTCATCCATAAACTTTGTCAAGCTTATAGAAAAATTATTTTATTCTTTTTTAGTCCATGAGAAAAACGTTATTTTATAAAATCTTTTTATATTTATATTATTTTATTCTTTTTAGTGCAATTTTAATTTGATAAATTTATTCACTATAACAAGAGAAATAGTAAAGATGAAGTTATACGAAAATTTGCAAATTGAATAAAACAAAAAAATATATTAATCTTCAAAAATTGATTTTATGTATTTATGTTAAGTAAATGTTATTATTGAATAATAATTATTATATTATATTTATAAATAAATAATTTTTATTAATATAAGATTTTATAAATGTATATAGAATAATGTACTCATATTGTTTTCAAAAAAAAAGGTTATTCTATTTTTTTTCCTCGGGGACATATATAAAATAAGTTGACCTGTGGCCAGGTCCGAACCGACCGACGGTTTGAAATAAATTAATTTCCAGCTACAGAAACAATTTCAAATAATTTTCATATATCTATTAATGTAATAAAAAACAGATAGGCATATAACATAAATATTTTTAATTTTATTTTATTTATAATATATATGCAAGACCAGGCTGTGACGTCATGAATGGCTGGATGAGACGTCATATAATTTTAAATCAAGAAAAAACTAATAAATATGATTTTTCTCGAGGATAAAACCAATACAAAGTGCATGATTCGTGGTGATATATAAAAAAATCTCCTTTGGTGTGAAAATAACCCTTTCCTTCCTATCGTCGATCGCTAATACTACCACACTTCCTGTTTCCGGAATTGCACCAAAAGTTGATCAATTCATCCCACTGATGCATTAAGTAAATATACCAAATTTCATCAAAATCGGTTGAGCCGTTCAGGCTGTACACATCTATACGGACGGACGGACGGACAGACGGACGGACAGACGGACGGACAGACGGACGGACAGACGGACAGACGGACAGACGGACGGACAGACATCATGCTAAAAATACTTTTTTCTGTTTAGAAAATGCATGATTCGTGGAGATATGTAAAAATCTCCACATGTGAAATTTGGTGTGAAAACAATACCTCCCTTACTATCGTCGGTCGGTAAAAAAGGATCCCTACTTCATCGACGCTAGTGATAATTAATAACAATTAATTAATTATAATTCAATTATATTTCTTCTATACCTTCTAGGGATAGATTGAAATATCTATAAAAATTTTCAAAAATCTATATCAATTTAAAGATGATGAAAAATCGTTTTCAATTTGTCAAAAGAGCGAACAGACAGAGAGACAGACGCCAAGTGAAGTTGAGAAAAACGTTATAATTATAATTATAAAATAGTTTTGAGAAATTTTTATATAATTTTGATTTTTCAAATATATAATTTATTAAGCAACATTATTAAAAATAATATGTTTTTTTGAATTTATATTATATTTTCTTTATTAAAAATCTTATTTTTATTCTCTAAAAAAAAAATTATTTCAAACACCATGTTAACTTGTTATATACTTCCAAGGTGTGAAAGTTTTAAATATAAAAAAAACAATTTATAAAAAAAAAAAAAAAAAAAAAAAACCCGAAAAATTCTCTTTTCATGTTCACTCAAACACACCAGCTTTTTCTTTTGTGTAAATTCTATTTCGGGAAAGAGAATTTACCATGAATTATAAATCAGAGCAAATTGCAAGTGAAACTTAAGCTATATATTTTGACATCAAGGTGATTGTTAATGGGTAGCTTTTAATACAAAAAGAATTAAGACATGCTCGATAGTTCTTTGATGGGCAGTTTTTAAATTAAATCGCATTGTCAATTTACAAATTGAAATATATTCATAAATATTGTATATATTTATATACATAGAAATACACAAAATATTCTATTGATTTTAGCGAAATTCAGTATTTCATATATATAAATATACTTAGAAAGTTTTGATAAAATAGAATGACCGAAAGTATCACTTTACATTATTGATTTTACACTTGTTTACAATTTTCTTCTAAAACGGCTCTAACGATTTTGATTAGTCTTTTCATAAATGTCAAATTAAATTATCTTTAATTTCAGGTATATTGTATCCACTTTAAGATACTTTGAGAGGGCTTAAATAATGGATTTTTAAATTGGGTCATCTAAAGTAACTTTTTTTCTTCTTTTGACTATCAGGCCAGAGATAGTATTGCGATCACTGTAAACAATATTACGCAAAAACGGTTCGAGCTAGAATCATGAAATTTGGTACAAGGGCATTATTCAAAATTCGTAGTTTTCTATTAGCTTTTGAGAAATGTAGCTCCATTCGGTAGAGGGTCATTACCTACCACGTTTTCATTTTTTTCCTCTAAAATGACCGTAAAAATAAAGATGATGTTTGATAGATTTGCACGTTGTATAAAATTGCTATTCATAGATTTTCAGCTTGATTGAATCGCTGAAAGTACCGGAATTTTTTAAATTTTTTAACACGTTGACTGGCAATCACGCATCAGCATGTGGCTTGGTGTCATCAACAAAAAGGCAAACACGCGCTGGTTTAATAAATATAATTTATTAATTTTAATTTATAATTTATATCTTCTTCTTAAGGTGTCGTCTCCCTTTCGGAGTTTGGCTATTATCATTGATAGGATAGTCTTAGAAGGTGCCCAGCCATGATAATTTTTCTTGGGAATGTTAATGCGGTGGTTTCCCGTTGCCTTCCGCATGTATAGAACCAGGAACTAACAGTTCCTGGAGCCGGAGGCAGCTGATGTTAAATTTAATTTTATTAGAAAAATTTGTTCTTAGTTGGAATCGAACGCCAACTTCTTGTGTAGAAAATTGCTATGCTACACGCTCGGCTAGCTGCCTCCATATAATTTATATAATTATATAATTAATTAAATTTAATTTAAATATAATATATGTTAATTAATCCAATTCAAATTTGCGGGATAGTCGAGGGAGACACTCCAGATTGTTTTATTCTTGTCTGTCCCATATACCTAAGACTAATTATTTGTTAAGGATCAACTACTTATATAAAAACTTATTAATTAATTAATTTCAATTCTCGTTAATATATATCATTGATAAATATTCAATAATTTGAATATTATGATTTAGTCGAAAATGAGTAGGATTACAGAATTATATTTTATATACTGTTAACCGAAATGCATAATGTAAATTAATTAAAGGCAAGCATCACTCCAACACACACACATTATCTATATGATAACGCATAATATTACACGAATAAACAAACCATCCTTAAATCGAGACAAGATTAATCCTTTTAGTATATAGATCATGATTAATTTTCAATTTTCAAACTGCTTTATTCCCACTGAGTCCATTTATTGAATTGTTGGTCTGCCCTTTCCCTACCCTCTTAAACGGATTTTTTCTACAAAATAAATTTTCACCACCCTTCGAATTGTCCCGTTTTTCACGAATTCGCACACTAAAAAAAAATGACAGAGAGGAGATGTACTACTTAGGGTCAAAGTTAAACAAGAGAATATTTTGTTTTTCATATGAAACCAGAGAGTATCATCATTTGTCTTGATATGACATGAAAGTCAATATTTCAGTAGGCTGTCATATTCTTATTTTTGCAAAAATATATAAAGAATAAAAAAAAAACACAAACAAAAACAAAAATATAAAGTTGTGCTGTTTTCTAACAAATATTTACCTCTTTTTGACTCCCACAAGTAATGTTCCTATTTTCCATTAACATTCTTTTATCTCAACTTTTATTTATTAATTAAATAATGTTGTTCATTAAAATTTATAATGATATTTTGTAAAGTTTTCTACATAGTTCAATTTACTTTCTCTGTTGTATATAGTATATATATATATATAATATAAGTATAAGTGAACATATTGTCCTTGATCTCTGAAAATTTAACTTGGAGTTTACAAAGGAATTACAGGTTTATCGAGCTCGAATTCATTTAGTCTATTAAACTTTGCCATTATAGAAAATTTTTCCCAAGAACATTAATTAAGGATTAAATGAATTTCCAAAACCTTATTATTCGATTATTATTATTCATAACATTATTAATTATTATTCAAATGATTCATTTTAAATCCAAAAAAGTCATAATATATTAATTTGTTGAACAATTAATAAATTATTCAGACATATAAACCTTTTAAAATTTTCAATCATTTCCTGATTACATTTTGGTAAATTAAGAGGTACACACGTTTTATCCTTGTTTAACGTTTGACGGAAAACCTTTCGTCAATTTTCGATGGCTAGTTATGGATAAAAAAAAATGTATTGGAGGCCACAAATTGAACATTTTACTTAGCTCGAAATATCTCCAAGCTTTTGAAAATCCTGTCATTCGGATGTGCTTCGGAGAATTTATTTACAGGGCACAAATTTGATTATACTTCCACCATTCAATTGATCAGTTCGAGTCAACATTTTAAAAAGAGTCCGACCGATATTATATATATAAAAGCCATAATCATTCATTCATTCATTCCGTAACTATTCGTTGCTATGGAAACATATATTTATATATTGCCCGACGGACCCTCGAAGGGCATTGTCTACATGTGTTGCAAAATGTTTTTCAACTTACCTAAATTTACCCCTCCACAGCCTCCACATATATATAATATGTCTATATTTCATTCTTTTAACCCAAATTTTTCTAAGTGTTTGGAATTATTAATAAATTAACTCTTATTAATATATTTATAGATAATTAGTATTTTTCAATATATATATTATATATATAAACTATTATATAATTCGTATATTTGTTATATATAAAATAAATAATTTTGCTCATCTCCTTCACGAATGAATGGTTTATTTCTTCTGACAATCTTAAAAACTTCCCTCACTGATATCAAGACCAATTGTACTATTATATATATAAAAGCAATAATCACTCACTCACTGTGTTTATTCTAATGGATACGTTTACAAAAAAAGAATTCAATTAATGGTAATTTGATTTTTATGTACATATTTAAAAAATAAATTTATTAAAGACTAGATTTTGTAGATTCTCTTATTAAATAATGTTTGAAAAAGTATTGTTTGCCAATAATTTTTTAAACAGTCTGTAAAGAAAAATTAATAAACCATTAATTTTAATTTTTGCAAGTTTATTCATTCTATTTAATTAAAATAAAATTTATCGATTATATATTTGCCCACTTCCATACAGATATAACAATGGAAAGCCCCAATTCAAAAAAAGACGCTTGAATAGAGAAAAATCTCGCATATAAATCCACAAAACGGATATTCAAAAAAAATATGCCCAACCCAATGACATGGATTCCACACAGGCAACAGCCGATAGATTCGTGCCACCAACAAATGTCAATCTTCAACATAAACTTATCGACAAAATAAATGATCATTGGTATATGATAAATATTGTTTTCAAAGAACTATTTAATTAATTTCTGCACACCACGATAAAACCATTTTAAACTGAAATTGCAAACACCGTTTGCAACGTGTTCGACTAGTATGTATGTATATAATATGGCGATCCGAATTATTCTTGATATATTTTGAACTAGACCTATACGATTATTTATTAAATGAAGTTCTATTCTGTAATATATAGAAAATCATTTCGAAATCAGTTATTAATTTTAATAAATTCTCTAAAACTTTGATTATGATATACGAAATTGCATAAATAATCCACAAAAATTTAGTGGTTTGTGAAGAACTGAATTTTTACAAATTATTAAAAGAGATTAAAAGAATCGTGTGAACAGGTGTACCTGTATATAGAAATATAATAAATCAAGTTGCTTATTTTAACATTTAATTTAAATACTAATTATCAGAGTTCAGATGTTGTTTATTTGGAAATATCTTGTTGAATAAATTAATGTATTTTATGAGTGTAAAATGTCCAAAATAATATATATATTTATATATAATATGACAATTTAAATGGAATAAATAAATAAATAAAAACATCTCCATTGTGTGAATCATATAATCAGAAAAATAAATAAACTTTGCGGACAACTGAGAAGATGATAACAGAGCTATTGAAACCTTATATATTATTTCTTTTGTTAGAATCACATTAAGTGCAGTTCTTTTATGTATATTTTATTACAATCACATTGTATTATTTTTCTTACATTTAAAAACATACTGAGTGACAGGAGAACAAGATATGGTTCCAAATAAATAAGAGACGGATTGATCATTTTTACTTTGAAAGTTATATATGTATAATAGATAAGAAAAATAATAAAATGAGATTCTTAAAAATTGATAAAAATAAAAATTGACATTTGGAATCCGAGGAATGTGAATTACGGTTTTCTTTATTATTACATTTGCTTTCTAATTTATTTTATAATTGTGAACATTTAATATTTTAAATTAAAAATTCTTTTTCTAAGTGTAATAAGTTTCTGAACAAAAACTTTGCTTATTTTAATTTTATATTTAGACTTAATAGAGAGAAAAAAACAAAGTTTATCAGAAGGCATTACATTTATTGAAAAAAGTCTTTAAATAAAAATATAAACATGTTATAACGGTGAAATTAAAAAAAAAATCTTCGTACAAAAAAAATATAGATTGTTATTTATAATAAGAAAGTTAGGCCAAATATTTTAAAAACCAGAACACAGAACAATGTTTTTTTACCGACCGACGATAGTAAGGGAGGTATTGTTTTCACACCAAATTTCACATGTGGAGATTTTTACATATCTCCACGAATCATGCATTTTGTTAACAGAAAAAAAGTATTTTTAGCATGATGTCTGTCCCTCCGTCCGTCCGTCTGTCCATCCGTATAAATGTCTACAGCTTGAACGGCTCAACGAATTTTGATGAAATTTGGTATATTTACTTAATGCATCAGTATGATGAATTGATCAAATCGGGAAAGCGGAAGTGGTAGTATTAGCGATCGACGATAGGAAGGGAAGGGTTATTTTCACACCAAATTTCACACGAGGAGATTTTTTTATATATCTCCACAAATCATGCACTTTGTATTGGTTTTATCTTCGGGAAAATCATCTTCATTAGTTTTTTCTTAATTTCAAATTATATGACGTCACCCAGCCTTTCATGACGCTCTTACTTATATATTATAAATAAAATAAAATTTAAAATATTTATGTTCTATCCATATCTGTTTTTTATTGCATTAATAGATACATTTAAATTATTTGAAATTGTTTCTGTAGCTGAAAATTAATTTACTTCAAACCGTCGGTCGGTTCTGCGCCTGGCCACAGGTCAACTTATTTTTAATTGATTAAAATTAGTTTTTGTTTGCACTTCTGTATTTCTTATAGGGAAAACACTAATTAATATTTATATTTATATCCACTAGTTAATATTTATATCCGGTAATTTTAGTAGGCAAAACCGTATGATGTTATCAATAAACCATTGTTGAAATAAGAGGCAATAAATTTAGTCAATAACTTGGACTGGTTTTAAAATTTTTAAGACCCTATTAAACAATAGTTTAGATTGAAAATCGAAACAAGTCTAAATTTTTTTCAGGAACAAATCACAATCATAGGCTACACTTTTTACTAAAAGTGAAGTTCCCGAGATCTCAATAATACGCAACTTAACATAAACACCCTGTATACAACTATTAAAAAAGAAATCAATATAAGGGCTACCACATGAATTATTATTATTTTATTTTATAATTAAATGTTTTTGTTTTAACAGTAAGTATATGTTATAAACTTAGAAAAAAAGTATTTTAAAACAATGACTCAAATGATGAAACTCATTATTTATTTATTTTTCACTGTCGGGAGAATTAAAATAAAGAAAAAAAAATAATGTTGAACCGAGGTAGAAATACGCCAGGCTCAAATTTACCATTTGTCGCTTATTTTTCAGATAATTCATAAAACTGTTCAAATTAATCATTCTTATTGTAATTTCGAAAATATTCGTTTCGATTAACCAACAAGATCGTTGGTGGACGATGTGTTTCCGGGTCTAGTAACCCATGCCTCCCCCTCCCAACCCACCCTCTTCTCTCTCCATTTTAGGGTTTTCTGCAATGATAATGGTGAGGGAAGTAGGCGGGAGGGGGATGGGGGACGTGCTGGGTTTAATTAAAAACAACAGCGGTGACAAAAGTAACATTTTCATCGGCACGCCCGGGGAAAAATGGTTCGAGTTCGGAGCCCCACGGGCCGCTCGTAAATTCCTCTTTCCCATTTGGCTTGTGACACGGGGTGCTCACCCCATCCCATTTCCGCCCTCTATTCCAGCCTCAATTCACCCCAAACCCTTTTTCTATCTTTCTTTCTCTCTCTCTGTAAAAACACTATCCCCCATCATAGGACCCAAATTATTTCATTCCACCTCTTCACCCTCGTCACCCACCTCGGTGCCATGACGTCAATAAATTTCTCATTGCCATGTTCTTGTTTTCTTTAGGTGTTTAGTTATTTAATGCTTTCGGTTAATGTCCCTTTTAAAGAAAAGACGTTTTACTTTAGTGAACCGCCATTGAGATTTCGATCGTCTCTCAAACCTTCTTTCCATAGTAATGTTCGGCCATTGGAATTCATAAAAAATTTCCTGAATATCTTTGTCTTCTTTGCGTAACCCTATTTTTTATAAGCCCCACGAGATTCAGTAGGGATTTTTTATTCGTTACGTAGTCCTAAGCATTCACATTTATTTTCTTCCATAATTTTTCATTTACGTTTTTTATTGCTTTCTTTCTTCTCTTTGGTTTCCATCTTATTATCATATTCTATAATCATCAATATCATCATTAAATAGACGTTTTTCCTTTTCTGAGAATTTCATTAATATTAAATAAAGAAGGATATAAGCTAAAGAAGAACCCAGCGAATGTTGATATATATATATATATATACATAGAAGTATGTGAATAAACATAAAACTGATAATGTTTTTGGTCTTTGACTAATGAAAACATTAAGAACTTATAAAATTAACACAGTTAAATAGTTTAAACTTTAAGCATATTTCATTTGAAGTAGTAAAGCTAAAAAATTATCGAGGAATTGCATGACCTCTATGCATCTCCAGAAATAGTTAGAGTAATAAAATCAAGAAGGTTAGGATGGTTAGAACACGTAGCAAGAATTGGTGATGATAGAAAAATATATTTGTGGCGATACCAATTGGAAAATGTCCAGTTGGAAGACCAAGGACATGGCGGTTGGATAATTTAGGAAGGGACATGAGAGAGATGGGAGAGAGTAGGAGTTGGCTGGTTACAGTTCAGGATAGGTACACTTGGAGAAATGTAGTTGCTGTTTCCAAGAACTTTTGAGTTCCGTAGAGCCATAGAGATAGGTAGATAGAAAAGCTAAAAAAATATATTAGTTATAATCGAGTATTAATTTATGTGATAAAGTTATTTGTTTTTTTTGTTTTTTAATTTTGTTTAGATGAGGTTGTTTTATAATAAAGTTTGTTAACCTATAAGATTTATCCCTCTCCATTTCCTTACCATCTCTCATTTTTTTTTATCTCAGATTAATATCAGAAATCCTGAAAGTTACATTTCACATTTGTGGTTTTAGATATAAGATATTTATATAGAAGTTTTCCAAAGGAAGGGGAATGTCATTTCAAATCCATGATTTTGATTACTTGACGATTACCATTGTGAAATTTCATAAAAGTTAACTACTACGGTTTTATCAAGTAATTACTCAAATTTAATTTGGAAGCTTAATTAAGGTAATTCTCAGATATCCACTAAATGAGATACATCTATAAACTATAGGATAATAATAGAATAATTTTAATTTTAATTTTATTTCCACTAAAAATTAAGTTACTATTCAAGATCTTTTTATCTAACAAATCTTAAAATAAAAAAAATAAAAATAATATTTTTCCGTTAATAAAAAAAAAATATTTAATTTATTAAGATAATATATCATAATTATTTTTAATATTAAAAGAATTAATTTTATATAATGTTGGTTTATTAAATAATCAGCATTAATATTTGATATCATATTTACAAATTATTATTAATTTTAAAGATTTTATTGTCTGATTAAAATACTAATTTTTTACGCATTTATTTTATCTTTCGGTGTTTTCATATTAATATGTAATTTATTAGATAATTCACTATTTATTTATTTTTTTAATATAATAAACATAATAGTTTTTTTTTTATGCATTTAAACAATTTATTGTTTTTCCAACAACTCATTTTTTCTATTTTTTCCCTTTTTGTCCGTACACGAGTAGCTTACTAAGGTCCAACACTCTTGTCCTGGCCCCTTGGGCTCAAAATGGTTTCCTCAATATCCGATAAGCTCGCTAGAGTCTATGCCTCTCCTAAACTATTTTATAATAAATGGAACAAGAGAGTCCAATATAACACAATTTCTATTTCTTTCTCTTTCTTTCTAATATACAAGATTGTATATATATATATATATATATGCTTCTATTGTTTGTTAGATGTATAAATTAAGTAGACATATTTCTTATTGAAATAGTGTTACAATTCAATAGTATCTTCTTCGTTGGAGTATACGCCACTTGAGAGGCAACTCAACACCTGGTCAAAAAATATGGTCGTTTAAATTGATCTTTTGAAAAGGTATACACTCAAAACTAGTGTTAAAGCCTCTCCTTGATTTAGATTTATTTATTTTAATATCAATTTATTTTTATATAATTTTTATAAGTTTTTCTTTTATATATATTTTTTGGTATATTTATATACAAACACGTGGTCAGATCGTTTTGTAGCAAAGTTGACTATGCAAGAGTCCCCTTACAGCCAATCACCTTGCTGCATTTAGTTGATGTTAGCCAAGGGCTTCTCCTTTGGCATAGAGAGTTGATCACTTCCACTTGCTATTTGGACTTGCTATTGTTTACATGCTTTTGGCTTTTTAGCTGTGAATTCGCCATTTTTACCGACCGACGATAGTAAGGGAGGTATTGTTTTCACACCAAATTTCACATGTGGAGATTTTTTCATATCTCCACGAATCATGCATTTTCTTAACAGAAAAAAGTATTTTTAGCATGATGTCTGTCCGTCCGTCTGTCCGTCTGTCCGTCTGTCCGTCTGTCCGTCTGTCCGTCTGTCCGTCCGTATAGATGTGTACAGCCTGAACGGCTGAACGGATTTTGATGAAATTTGGTATATTTACTTAATGCATCAGTGGGATGAATTGATCAACTTTTGGTGCAAATCCGAAAACCGGAAGTGGTAGTATTAGCGATCGACGATAAGAAGGGAAGGGTTATTTTCGCACCAAATTTCACATAAGGAGATTTTTTTACATATCACCACGAATGTATTGGTTTTATCCTCGGGAAAAATCATCTTCATTATGTTTTTCTTAATTTAAAATTATATGACGTCATCAAGCCATTCATGACATCACAGCCTGGTCTTGCATATATATTATAAATAAAATAAAATTAAAAATGTTTATATTTATTATTTATGTATCCATATCTGATTTTTAGTTATATTAAAATTATTTGAAATTGTTTCTGTAGCTGGAAATTAATTTACCTCAAATCGTCGGTCGGTTCGGACCTGGCCACAGGTCAACTTATTTAGATTTGTTATTATTATTGTTATTTTTTTTTGTAAACTTGTTTTGTTTTAGCTGGGCATTTGCTAGAATCTATTCCTTTTTATTTTTATATAATTAATTTGTAAATTCTAAGGATTATCTCCTTTAATTTTTATTTCAATTTCATTTTTTTTATTTTTACTTTATATTAATTTTCTTTTCATTAAATATTATAACGTGGCAACGAACCTTTTTCTTTTATTTGTAAAAAAGTGAATCTAATTTTTCCTTTGCAGATCCATATGTTAGCATCGGATATTTTGATTAATTTGATTTGTTATTATTTCTTTCCGATCTTGGTTCTTCAAGGCGAATCGCCTAAGCACTAATAGTCAAACGTACTGTACTCTTTGGTGAAATTTATTTCAGGGTTCACACACACACATTTCCCAATTAATTTTATTTTACTCCCCGTGTGAAAGAGTTGAGAATTCTTTTTTAACTCCTTCAGTAGTGGCACAGGTGATCCGACAGGCTCAACAATATTTTATTTTGTTTCGGCTTGTCCAACTAGTAAATGAGGCTGGAATGCTTTTACGGTCTAAAAATTCATTAAAGGCTCTTTGTCATCATGGTGAATGTAGTTACAACACTAAGAAATTCGAACTTATTTTCAAGATTAGATTACATATTCGGAAAAGAAAAAATTAACATTAACTCAAATCAAGCGAATAAGGAGGATGTGCTTGCCAAATCGGGCAACTTATCAGCTTTAAGAACGTAAATACAAAATACAGATAAAGATATATTCAAAGTGTATATTTTAAATAAATAAGATGAAATTTCAGCTTTTTTTAAGTTTTTTATTATCATCTATAAGCTTTAAATTATAAAAAAATAAAATAAAATGGCAATTATATTCATTGAATTTTATTAACCAATTTATGTGAAATTATTTGAGTTGTTACAGTGGTCAGATCTCTTGTATATATATATAATGTACACGATATATATATATATGTGTGTGTGTGTCTGTGTGTATATATAACGTTTATAAATATTTAATCACTTTTAAATGATAGAATTGAAAAAATAAAATATTGAAATTGAAGCAAAAAGCTTATTTATTTATTCATAAATATAAAATAAATAATCAGAACTTTTACTGAAATAAATTAATCAAAATAGTATTAAATTAATATTCTTTTTAGTTCAACTGTATTTAGACTCGTTCAATCTTTTATTATCATATGAAAACCTTTTATTGATATTAAAGTTTATCCAATACTAAAACAAGAGTATATTAATAATGTATTAATTAACTTTAAATTGAATTCGATTCTATAAATTTTCTACAAGATATTGATAAATTGAAAAGGTTTTTTTTTTGTGGTGTTAGATTGATAGGAAGTGAATGTCATTTGGGAGCCCTCTCAACACCCATCCAAGGCCCGACTGTATCGGATTTCGCTCCCACACAATAAAGAGTGGAATTTTTTCTTTGGGCTTTTCTGTTCTTCGATAGATCAATGTATCCCTTTTTCTCTCTAGTCTTTTTGGAATCAGGGAACCATAAAACATGAATTTCCAATAAAAACTTATATTCAAGATCGTTCACAATTTTTGCACTTTTCATGCTAGACTATATTGATAGAATACATGTAAAATATATTCATGAAACTTAAATTAAAATAAACCTATATAATCCACGAACTAAGAAATAATTTAATTAGTTTAAGGTAAGTAAGGCCATTTTATTAATTATTTTTTAAATATCCGGATTTAATATCAGTAATTTCTCAAAACTGATTTTTCATTTTAAATACCAATTTTATGTTATTTTTATATTTTCCAAATTTAGAAATAGTATCTTCTAGTGTTTCAAAGGCATGGATTAATTTTTGACCTAAACTTCGCCCATAGAATCGTTTTAAAATAGAAATAAAAAGAAGCTTGACGTGAAACTTACTAACATGTTTAAACAGATTTCTTTGGGGATTTGAGTTAAATTTTTATGAGCACTTTTCTTAATCGACTTTCAGATTGTCTCTTCTAGTTGCTCTTCTTCCTACACCCCTTTCTTCAAACTTTTGATAATCGCACGCTTCTGTAAATCTTACTATTAAACTGTGTATGCATTTAAAATCTCGTTTTTTTTTAATGTATTTCAGAACGAATTGTAAATATTTTAGATTTTTCTTATATATAAATATCTAGAGTAAATAGAGCAGAGTTAATTGGAACCGTCAATGCTACTTGATATCATAATAATACCCTTGAAGATGTCAATAACACATTCTATTGAACTATTTCAACCAGAATAAGTGACAGGACTGCATTGGAAGGATCCTTCTTGTAGTTACCAATATCTCTCTCCATTTGTAAACTATCCTTATCAGATTTATTGGAATAAAGAAAATTAACGTGTCATGTTTTGGTATAATAAATACCTTGTGTATTTTCACATAAACACAGGTCAAATATCTTTTTCCTACCCATAATCGGTTGGTTCATTGAGTTAATTTATATTTAAGGGTTTTTTTATTTTTTTTTAAATCATGAATGAAATAAAGTTATAAAAAGTTGACCTGTGGCCAGGTCCGAACCAGGTCCGAACCGAACGACGGTTTGAAGTAAATTATTTTCCAGCTACAGAAACAATTTCAAATAATTTTAATATGCCTATTAATGTAATAAAAAACTGATATGGATATAACATAAATATTTTTAATTTTATTTTATTTATAATATATATGTAAAACCAGGCTGTGACGTCATATAATTTTAAATTAAGAAAAAACTACTAAAGATGATTTTTCTCGAGGATAAAACCAATACAAAGTGCATGTTTCGTGGTGATATGTAAAAAATCTCCTCATGTGAAATTTGAAGTGAAAATAACCCTTCCCTTCCTATCGTCGATCAATAATACTACCACTTCCGGTTTCCGGATTTGCACCAAAAGTTGATCAATTCATCATACTGATGCATTAAGTAAATATACCAAATTTCATCAAAATCCGTTGAGCTGTTCAAGCTGTACACATCTATACGGACGGACGGACAGACGGACAGACATCATGCTAAAAATACTTTTTTCTGTTAAGAAATATATAAAAATCTCCACATGTGAAAACAATACCTCCCTTACTATCGTCGGTCGGTAAAAATATGATGTAAATTATAACACTAGTATTAGTACTATTAATTAATAATTTGCAATTATATTTTAATAAATATAAAGTTGGTGACAAATATAAATAATCTAAAAGAAAATCCATCCTTATTTTTAAGAGTGGAAATAAAGACAAGTGAATTTCCAATAGAGTGGTTTACTGAACATGGATGGATACTGCTCGCTTGCTGTCTATTGTTGTTCAAACAGAGGATCAGCACATGTGAATTTAGGGTAGGGGATGTCAAAAGGGCGTTAGTGGCATCCACTTATGATTAATAGCTTTGGTTGCGTGTTCTGGGTCAGAGAAGGAGAACAACCAAAAGGGATGGGGCTACCTTCAATCAAACAGCTATCAAACTAATTACTTATAAATAGGATATGATTAAAATCAATAAAAACATTCCAACAATCGAAATTAATTGATAAGTGTATGGATTTAAGTATGTTCTGAAATAAAGTCGCAATGTGATTTTTCAGTTAGTATTATAAGTTAAAAAATTGAAGAATTAATTATTTTCATAAATTAGATCAATATAAATTTTATTCTAAAATACATAAGTAGATGAGCAATGTCCTGTTGATTTTATATGTATTCTATATAAATGAAGACCTTTTCGATTTTTTGATTTAGATTTCTGCATAGTTCAATGAGTCAAAATAGACAGGGCTGATGTTGATATGGACCAAAAAGTGTTCTCACTAATCGTGCAATATGTTACTTTTTTGCATAAATCTTCTATTTTGTAAATCGTTCGTTCCATAATGAATAATAATTAATTGAACATAATTGGACATAATATAAAAAGTTTAGACGTGCACTTTAACTATTCGTTTCAAATAATTAATCAAAAATAATTTGAAAGGTAAGATCGATGTAATATATGAAAAATGATTCAGTTTTTTTTCTTTTTTTTTATTTTTACCCTTTTGAAGTAACTTTGGTGATAATAATAACCGTTGAGGAAAGCAATAGTAATCTCTTATTGAAAAGAAACTTTCATTTTTATACATTTTAGAAAAATTGAGGACATTTTTTTTTCTTTTTTTCGTCCATTTTTATCCGTTCCGATCATTGCTTTGAATTTCCACGAGTGATATCAAGATCTTACCACTGTCAGGAATAGGATTAGGCTTGTCTCTTATATCAAAAACCAAGAGAAAGGATGGATCGCCAGGGGAGCGTCAGAAAAAATGCCTGTATTTTTATTCAACTTAAACGGAATTTAATATTTGAGTTTTCCGCATTTGTACTTTAATCAGATAGCAGGGAAATTGAAATGCTATTCACAAGGGTTTACTAACTCTAATCCTCTTTTTGATAAATCGCATCATTCCGTTCTAAAATGTAAGTATCTAAATAATATTCAGGTTAAAGTAAATTTGTCAATATAGAACGAAACGGACTTTCAAAATCGGAAGTATATTCAAAATACGAACAATAAAATATGAATTAAAAATTATATTATTCCTAACAAGTTTTAAGCAAACATCAAATCCTGTTCTCACAGTTCTGTAGTTTCATAAAAAAGCACTACCTGTTACTTTGAAATATTTTATATATAAATATATATATATATATATATATATATAAGATATTTTAATTCTTCTATTTCAAAGTACCATAGAAATTCAATATTTTTAGCTAAGTGAGAATTCATAAATTATTTACAATTTATACTACTATAGATAGTAGTATCTTGATCTAGAGTATTCTCGATCGTAATAAAAATTGGCTTTTCAAAAATCCATATTTTTTTAAAGAAGAAATACAAGACAATACAACGGAATATGTTTTACTATCATCAAAAAAAATAAAATTTACAACTTATAGAGTATGATTTTAATTCGAATAACACATGTAAATAATAATTTCATTATCTGAACTAGAAACTGCACTGTCCTTGTTTCAAGTATCTAAAGAATTCACATTTATTCTCTTATGATATATAAACTGTTTAAGTTTATAGTACACTACTAAAGTTTTCCTTATTAAAGCCGAAAATATAATTTGGCGATAAAAATTAGGTATATATTAAAACTCTAGTATTTTTAATTATATTAATAGATAAAACATGAAAGTGTTTTTTGTATATTTAAAATACATCTTACAAAACAATTTATGTTTTTCTAGAAAATTTATAATTAAATTATGATTTCATCTATTTACCTATAAATTTAATAAGAGGAAAGAAAGATAAATATTTCTAGTGTCTCTCTTGGTATATCTCATCGATCAATAATATTAAAGTGTACAATACACAGTAAATTTACTAAACATATGCATACAGTCGTGATTTGCAAGCAAACAAGATGCAAATTTTCCCTGAAAGAAGATGGAACATAGACTTTATTTCAAAAAAACACTTAACTATTTTAAATACTTTTCTCAATTTAAAAAAAAAAATTGTTTTTAAGCAAAATTATGATAAAATATACTAATATGCTTTAATTAATTTCTGCAATGAATTCTGAATAGTATATTAAGGAAACTATAGTAGTAACAGATTTACGGTACTTTTTATATTAAACTCCATAATTATATTTAATTGAGAGAATTAATTGAATGCGTGAAGTCAAGTAAAAGCCAATTCTTGAAATTAATGTTTCGATTAAATATTTGGTTGACGAAAGGAATAAATTAAATAGAAATAATGTTGAAATTGAAATCCCTCAATAGGTTTAAATATTTAACTAAGTATATGAAGGGTCTGTCAGATATGTAAATTTATAAATAAAATTGATTAAATATGATTATTAAATAAAAGAATAATAAAAGAGAAGAATATAAAACAATTGGGTGTTAAATATCATCTAACCTGATAGAAATAATTAAGGTAATTTCAATATTTAGGGATTTAAAAAATATTAATTTGAAAGATAAGAAGAGTAAGGTAAGTGAAAGTTCAGTTGTTTTTGAACATATGCTCGTGAGTTTGGTAACGAATCTCTCTTTTAAGGTGATCCAAATCAGTACATTCTGTTGATTAATAAGTTTGAAGGTAATACCAACTTTGAGGCTATTTCTTTGGAAGTTAATATGAGATTTGTCCTGATCTCATATTGCATATCACATTGTTATGGATGATTTTTCAAAAATTTTTTGGGAATGTTTGAGTTCCAAACATGACACACAAGTTTTTATTTGCTTGAATCGCGTTATTCCTTATCTAAAACTCATACAACATACAATGTGGTAAGTATACTTTTTCTTACCTCATGTTGACCGTTTTACAAGATTAAAAAAATTGACTAAAATACGAAAAAATGGGTATATATAATGGACAACGTGTTACAAAACGACAGAACTTTTCCTTTACCTAATATTTATAAAACTATGGTAAGAATCTTTGATCTATTGTTAAATAAGAGTATCTGCATAACCAAATCCGAAGATATCTCATTTTCAATACAAAGAATTAAATTGTATTTCTGTTTTCTAATTAATTTTATTTACTAACTAGTAATATTTATTACCCCGTCACGTATGTTTTAATGTGTTTCGTTTTGTTTTGTTGTTCTGAATTCAATTTCCGATTTCTATTAATGTAAGTCATTGACTAAACCTACAACCTACCAGTTGTGTTACGTTCTTTGTTTTCTCTCATTGATTTATGGTGCTCTCTTCGTTGACAGGCTTGCAAAATAGCTCAAGCATAAGAGATCAACAGTTCAACTCAAGCACAAATTAGATTAGTTTTCTTTCAATTGATATCAATTGCTAACGAATTCACGACTCGTTTATCTTCTGATTATTAATCTAACTGAGTAAGTCAGTGACTTTTTATTCAGCTTATTCATTAATTAAGTAAACATGATACATAACATGACAATACATACTAATCCAGTTTTAAATTAAGTATTGTACTCTCTCCCCCCCATCACAGATATTTTTATCATTGTTTTTTCTAATAGACAAAATAAATGAATATAATTTATTATTACCAATATCAACTACATTTCTTATTTTTACCCAACTATGAATTAAAATAATAATATATTTATTTATTTTTTAAATAAAATGAAAATAAGGATTAAATTTTGAGATTCTATTCAACTTCTAGAAGTAAATAAGCTGGAGTGTCTCCACTCGACTATCTCGCAATTTGAATTGGATTAAATAACATAATATATTATATTTAAATTAAATTTAATTAATTATAAATTATAAATAATAAATATTAAACCAGCGCATGTTTGGTTTTTTATTGATGGCACCATGGCACGTGTTGGCGCGTGAAATGTGCAGTGTTAAAAAATTAATTCTGGTACTTTCAGCGATTCAATCAAGCTGAAATTCTATATATAGCAGTTTTATACAATCTTTAATCATGTGAAAAATTATCAAACATATATCTTCATTTTTACGGTCACTTTAGAGGAAAAAAAATCAAAACGTTGTAGGTAATGACCCTCTTCCGCTTGAGCTACATTTCTCAAAAGTTGATAGAAAACTATGAATTTTGAATAATGCTCATGTACCAAATTGCATCATTCTAGCTCAAACCGTTTTTGCGTAATCTTGCCTACACACACACAACACACACACATACACACACACACACACACACAGACATTTTTCTCAACCTTAGTGAAAATGATTCAGGAACCTTCAAAACGTATAAAAACATCAAAATCTCAACATCGAAAATTTTCGTGATCGCAATACTATCTCTGGCGAGATAGTAAAAATATATCTTTCTTTATTAAAATAATATAATTTTCTTCTTTGAAAAATTAAAAAAAAAATAATAATTAAATTGTATTATTTTGTAAATACATTGAAATTATAATAATACCTATAATTATATCTATATTATACCTGAATATTTAATAATATACTCGTATAATAAACGAAATAATTAAATGACTTTGAATTTGGATAATTTGTGTTGTTTAAATTTAGTCGTAAACAACTCAAATATTTATCGACTTAAGGACCGAAATTTGACCCAATCAATCACTCACTCACTTTTTCATTGTTAATTAAAAATTTAAGATATAGGATGGATTTATTTATTGTTTATATTTTCGTAACAAATGCAAAAATATAAAAAAAAAATAAAAGTATCTTCAATTATCAATTAATTTTAATTTTTATGATAAAAGAACATTCATTGTTCACCTGAAATAATTTTTTGAAACTCTTACCTACCCAAACTCAACTCATCCCATATAATATTAATAAAATAATGATATAGTAAAATAAATAAATGTGATATTATAAATTACACTTTTAATAAACAAAATTTCGTTAAAAAAAATAATGATGAAAAAAACCAAAAAAAAAAAAATTAATAAACAACAAAAACAAACAATTGATTATGAAACTTTCTTTTTGAAAAATTCCCTTTCAGTTCTAAGATTGATTTAACTGTCAGAAATCTTTTTTTTTATTTTTTTTTTTTTGTTTTGTTTTTTGAATTAATACAGCCATTTATAATTCATGGAAGTTGTGAAATGAAAACAAACGATGGGGAATTAATGAAAAACGAAAAAATAATAATAATAATAATAATAATAAAAGAGAAGAAAAAGGAATAGGATTATTTATTATAGAGCTTTTGATTAGAAAAGACATTGTAGGCGCATCGAGATACATTAAACCTAAACCTAACTGGAAAAGCAACTCGATTTAGGAAAAACTCAATCCGCGGATGGTAATTTTATAGTTGCAGTTTGATCTTATCCTGCTTTGTGCCCTTTGATCTCCTCCCAGAAGGTGTGTCAATGAACATTTTAACGACAAAACAGCTTTATCTATTCGAGATAATGTTAATGATCCGAGATTAATAGATATATACCTAAATAGGATCCAGTTCATGATCATTACCTCTTAAGCTTGAGTTCATTTTATTTTTTATTCGCATTTAATTCGTCGTCTCCATTTATTACAGGTAGAAGATATTAAAATAGAGAAATTAAATGTATATTTCCATTTTACATATGAAACATGGATACATTTTATATCGGTTAGCGCGGTGAGGATGGAAGAGGGGGGAGAGAGATGAAATAAAACGTATATTACATTAGAAATTGTTTGATTCGATTTGCCAAAGAAGAAATAAAAATCATATTTTTATATTCGAATATAAAATAAATTAAACTAGTTTATATTTCTATTATAAAGATAAAAATAAATTTCTGAATTATTTAAATATTATTTAAATAGATTATACGTACACGATACATGGAGAGAAGGGAGAAAGGGAAGGAGGAAATCAGGAAATATTCATTTTATTATATTAAATATTTATTAGATAATATATAGGAGGCAGCTTAGCCGAGAGTGTAGCATAGCAATTTACTACACAAGAAGTCGGCGTTCGATTCCAACTAAGAGCAAATTTTTCTAATAAATTCAATTAAACATCAGCTGCCTCCGGCTCCAGGAACTATCAGTTCCTGGTTCTATACACATGCGGAAGGTAACGGGAAACCACCGCATTAACATTCCTAAGAAAAATCATCATGGCTGGGCAGCTTCTAAAACTCCGAAAGGGAGACGGCACCTTAAGAAGAAGATAATATATATTGATTGAAATATAAAATAAAATATAATACATATATTTATAACTGTATCAAGAACAAATAGAAAAAATAAAATAATAAATAAATAAATAATAATCATCAAAATTTTCATAACATGACAATATCTAATTTAAGTAAGTATTGTGCTTTTGTTATCCAAGATTGATGCATATAAATTGAAAGAAAAAACAAAACCAACAGGCAAGGATAGAGGAGGAGTGTGGGTGGAGGGGATGGATGGTAAATTTCTTCTTGCCATTCGAAAGTCAACCGGATAAACGAATTAATGAAATAACTTATTCAAGAGTTGAAATTTAATTAATATAAACGAATTCGAGTTTAAAGTTTAATAACATTTTGTTGCAATCAAAAGGTTTAGTTTAAGAAATAAAAAAAATAAAAATAAAAAAAAAAAATAATAATAAAATAAAAAAAATAAATAATAATAAAATAATAAATAAATAAAAAAATAAAATAAAAAAAAAAAAAATTAACAAACGAAAATTCCATAAAAAAACCATTTGGGGTTTAAGTAAAGGGGATTTTAATAATTTTCTAAATCCATTTATTGGTGAAAATAAATGTGTTCAATATTCCAAAGTTGAATCCACACATTTAATGAACTTTAAATATATTCTTTAATCTGTGTCCTACTATTCAACTTTAATTTCGTTCGCCACCCTAATACCCTTAATTAGATTGTTATCACCTCCAAGCAAAAACAAATATCAAAGCAAATACTTAACGCTTGATTACTTTTCTTAAAACATTTTCCGTTTACCATTCTCTTTCCTATTTAGGTGTTATTTAATTAATATAAAAAAAATTGTAATTATAGTAAAATATAGCAAATTTTCTTTTACCAACAATTAACAGTTTTATTGTAATTGCTAGAATATATATATATATATATTCAATTATGTAATATAATTAAAGGATTTAGAACATTTCTAAAACTTCTTTAATTTAATTACATCATTTACGTCATATTAGCTTATATCTTAAGTAAGTATGTGCAAAACAAATAATAATCTAATATATATTAAATTATTTATATAAATACATATTACAATAATTGAGATCACAGGGGAATGGCTTTATGGATCCCCCCAAATGTAGTCATAAAATCGAGAAGGTTAGAATGGAGTAGACATGTGTTTCGAATGGATAAAGAAAGGTTAGCGAGAATTTTTTTATATGAAAACCAATTTAGAAACGACAGGTGGGTATTCCAAAGACTCTACAGAAAGTTCATATTTTATGATGGTAGATGTGAGGGAATTGGGAGAGGATAGTATTAGGATGGAGGTATTACAGACTAGGAAAAGTTGGAGGAGAGTGGTCATTTCGGAACTTTGGAGTTCAGTATCGTCATAAAGATAATAGATAGATATATTAGAGTAAGCATTAAATATTTATAGAAGTTTGTTTGAGGAAAGCGGCCGGTTGGTAGACCAAAGTTATAAAGGGAAATGGAAGGGAATAGGATTTGAATGGAGGTAATTCTGGATAGGTTCAATTGGATGAATGTGCTTTCTGTGGCTAAGAACATTCGAATTTAGTAGCGTCACAGTAGATTAAATATATATTATACTAAAGTGAAAGAATTTTATAAATATAGTTTTCCAGTTATCTATACTATATTGAACAATTTTGAAAGAAAAACTCTTAGAAATATTTAATTAAATTTCATTAATAATAACTTAATAACATATACTTACTTAATAATTAATGGATTAATTTAAACAAGAAAATTCCTAAAATTAAATTCTATTTAAAAAAAATTATTATAAATAGAACATTTTTAGCAGCGTTGTCCATATTCGAATAAATAGAGGGCTAAGTAGAGGGGGGGGGGCGAATATTTTAAGAGAAACATAATATTTTCATTCACAATATTACAACACTAATAATTACATTTAAATCAAAATTTACAAATTTTATTGGTAGTAATATAACCATTAAAAACCACAATCTAAATTATCACATAACGGTATTCATTTTTACCGACCGACGATAGTAAGGGAGGTACTTATTGTTTTCACACCAAATTTCACATGTGGAGATTTTTACATATCTCCACGCATCATGCATTTTCTTAACAGAAAAAAGTATTTTTAGTATGATATCTGTCCGTCCGTCAGTCCGTTGTGTGTCCGTATAGATATGTACAGCTTGAACGGCATCATACCTGGTACATTATTAGATCATACCTGGTTAACTGAGCCGCCGCTCGGTCATTAAAAATAAATTATTCCGTATTATCGGGTTTGGCTGATAATATTAATAGATGGTTCACCGAGCCACCGCTCAAATAATTTATATTTAAAAGAACATAAATTAAAAAAAAAATAGTAATAAAACATACAGCCCTTAAACGTACCTATTAATGCACTGAAAGAAAAAAGTATGGCCTGTGAATATAACAATATATATTTCGTAATTTTATTTCAAGTTGTACACGTCTATACGAACACACAACGGACGGACGGACAGACATACTAAAAATACTTTTTTATGTTAACAAAATGCATGATTCGTGGAGATGTGTAAAAATCTCCACATGTGAAATTTGGCGTGAAAACAATAAGTACTTCCCTTACTATCGTCGGTCGGTAAAAAAAGTCAGAAAACATACAGGCCTTAGACTTACGTATTAATGCGCTGAAAGTCAGAAAAATATGGCCTGTGGATATAACATAATATATATTTCGTAATTTGATTTGATTTATATTTATAATATTTTGTATTTAAAGAAGCGCTGTCTCATGTAGTTGCTGACGTCATTTAAATTTCCTATTATAAATTAAGAAAAAACTAATGAAGATTATTTTTCCCGGTAATGAAACCAATACAGATCGATTTTTCTCTATAAATACTATCTATGGTGTGAATTTCAAAAAAATCGTTAGAGCGGTTTCTGAGAACCCATTTACTTAGATATATATATATAGCTAGGATAATAAGATAAGATATATAGTATAAGTATAAAATTTTATATGTATTTTAATTTTTTTAATATTATAGTATTTGAATGGTATGGAAAGCATTTAATAGTTAAAACCGTTTGTATATCTTTCAAATTTGAAGTATTCTTGGTTACCATAATAATTTGGTGATTGCAAAGTTGAAAGTTGAAATTGGTTGGAATTTCAACCGCATATCAATTGCTCGCCGAGTTATCTGTTTCAATTAAATACTTTCGCTCTTAGCTGGACGCAGCCGATGGCCACATCAAATGAGAAATAACCCAGGATTAGCTAATGAACCGCCGCCTCATGTTTATATTCCCAATGAAATTCACTAATAAAACCTTCTATTGTATTAAAATAATATAAAAAAAAAAAAAATGGAGGGACTGCACCATTTGTGGATATCATTTATTCCCATTCCCCTTCAATTAAATACATATTCAATCAACTCTACTCTTGCTATTACTAGTTCCTATATATTATCCTATTTTATTTTCCAATTTAAATAGGTTAAGCAGCAATGTTATAAATCAAAATATTTGACTTATATTTTGAATTTTATATAAAAAAAAAGTAAAAATCCAATCTTTTCGTATGGTTTAATATAAAAAAAATAAAAATATGAATGGTTCCAATCCTTAATGTAAAAAAGAACTCAAATGTAATAATAACAAACAACGCTTGTCTGAACAACATACATATATAACAGAGACTGATCTGTAAGCCGATGATAAAGAACTAAAACCTGATAACCACTGGTGTTGGTGTTATTTTTTATGCACTCGTAACATTAATCCTTGCGTAGAATAATCTCTTGTTGGCATCGACGTCTTAGTGTCGATTTTTCAACCATAGAGAATAATTCATACATATTTCTACCATCTCTTTTTCTATCTCTTTTATTTTATAACCTGTGAATATGTTTATATTACATAAAATATTATAAGCTTTTTTTTTTTTGTTTCAAAAAAAAAAGAAATTAAAATTCATCAAAGTTTGAAATCCACTCAGGGATTATATAATGTATAGCAGATGTCTCCATTTGTCCTGGATATCCGGGAAAATCAATTGAATTGTGAAAGGGTATGAGAAAACAATATTAAGGCAGATATTAAGGAAATTGGTGAGGGTTGAGATTATATAAAGTGATATATAAATTGAGCTCTTAGTAATGTTGTAGCTGCGGCTAGAGCCTTGATATTTCAGATTTTGGATATTCTACCTAAAATTTTGTATAAGTAATAATTATTAAATATTATTTGCCTTCATTAAAACAATCTAAATCTGAAATGAGTATTTTATATATATATATATATATATATATATATATATATATATATATATATATATATATATATTTCATATCTAAAGTTAATATTACAGAAAGTTAAAAATTTTAATTTAAATGGCTTAGTGAGTTACAAACACTAAAACGGAGGCTTATCATTTCTTTGTCTGTTTTTTGAAATAATAATATATATGATGTCCCCAACATAAAAAGCAATAAAACCCAGGATTTATCTCTCTTTGAACTATTTAGAATCAAACAATTTTCATTTATAGAAGCATTATTTTCACCTTTTGTTTATTTAAATTTAGAAATGAATAATAAAATTTTGTTTATTCACATTGTATTATTTTTATTATAATTGTATTAAAGGTATATCGGCATCCCAGACCATTAACGCCACATGCAGAATATATTGATTGACTTTCTATTATTTGATTCGTTAAAAAAAAAAATAAATACATATACTAAATCTATTTGGGTGGCTGTAAAAGACCAACCCGGACTTGATTAGAACAGGATTTGGCAACCTATTGAAAAGTAAGAGACAAAATATTATAATTTACAAAATTTTCAATGTTTTTAAAGTGACTAACATTTTTGTTTCAATATTATAATTGATTAGAATTAGGTATCCTATAGATTAGATTTTTCATTTAAAAAATAAACTTTTCTCTGTTGAGTGATTTTGTAATATTTTGAGTTTTAGAAATAAAATAAAATAATATTAATATTTGCGAATTGGAATCGAAAGAGACATGAAGCTAGCGAGCCGCAAGTTACCCCGACCTTTGAACTAGAATAATTATATACGTACTAGACCTATTGAAGTGACTGTAAAAGGACCACGAAGACTAAAATAAATTAATGAATTATATCTAATATCAAACATGAACACATGACATCATAAACAAACAAGGTTGTCTTCAAAAATCAAATATATACCTAAGTATAATAATTGATAAATTAATATTTAAATATAAAAAACAATTTAAAAATGAGTCTGAGCTGTCTAAACATTAAATCATATATAAAAGAAAATTACCATTTAAATGCTAATATGAATCAATGGTGTCATCAACAGATCAACATTAATAAAATTGTCTTGTTTTTGTTCCAGTGTTTTAAAATAATTTTTAAATTCAAAACATTTTCATTTTGTTCGTTTTCTATTAATAGTGTACAGTAGTTATTTGTTTTTCGGGTTATTATTTTAATTTTATATTTAAAAATTATGTTTGTATTTTCTAGTTTATTTATAAAAATTAAATCATATTTCATTATGGAAAAATTATAATTAAAATGTAATAAAAAGTAAACGCCATGGAGTTCTATCCATAAGAATACCAACCTATTTCATATTGTATAATTGGCTAAAAATTTCCTTATATAATATAAAATATAACCAAGGACGAGACAAAAAGCAACTCTTCTGCAGGTAATCTAATTTTCACTTACAAATTTGAAACATAAGTTGATTCATGAATTTTCAAAAAATTATTCTTTTTTTTTTATTTTTAAATATATTTAAGATTTAAGGCTATCTAATATTATCTACCTATATCTAATAAAATGAAAAATTATTATTATCTAATTATATGAGTTATTATTATACACCAATCTGAAACCAAGGGTGAAATTTTGAGAAATAGGAAAATCCCTTCGTTTTCGTACTTTTAAGGTTATAAAAAGAATATTCTCTTCACAGACCATCTAATAGACTGCTAAACTCTATTGTTTTCGATGAAACAAAGTTTTTGGCGCCACCATGCGAATGCTGGCAGTAACTAATTGAAAAAAAATCGGACTTGTGTGTTTGGTCTTTGCAAAGACCAAACACATACACACAACACACACACAAGCCCGATTTTTTATTATATTTTCGAATGCCAGCATAATCAGATGGCGCCAAAAACTTTGTTTCACGGAGAACAATAGAGTTTAAGGAGCCTGATTCTCGTAGATCCTAAAATCTTTCAACGGTCAAAAATTAGTAGTCCTTAGATACATTAATATATTTTAATTTATTCATTTTACATTGATTTTTTTAACCGATTTCCGAAGTGAGAGTGAGAGTTAAGAAAATGATCGGGTCCTTTTGGGCCTCTCTCGGCCTATTGTCATCTTTTATTTTATGGCAAAGTGTTTCAGGAGACTTTTAGTCTTATAATTTAACGTTATTAATGACAGCTAACGTATAAATTATCATTTTTAATTACTGTTCTATTTTATTTCTTTGCCAACTTTCTTATAAGTTATTTAACATTAATTGAATTTTTGCTATTTTCATTACTCCTGGAAAGAATGAATCCAAAATGGTGCATGCGTGGCACTCCCGAAAAACGAACAGAACCATGGTCGCAGATGTATTTAGAAAGGAAGGGGATGAGGAATAAAGGATGTCGTCAGTTCCCACTCACGACTCGTTCTCTAAAATATGTGATAGATGAAATAGGATAGGGGCCATATTAAAAAAATGTTTTAGTGGTTTATCTCTCAGAAAAATGTTAACATTTAAATAACATTTTTTTTCTTTTTTTCTCTACTAAAAACGTATTACCAGTAAATAATCAAGGGATATTGCATTCAAGTGGATTTACTTATATAAAAAGTATAAATAGCAAGGGGTTGTAAAGTGAAAAGGGTCTGGTAACCAACCACTAGCCTTGCTATTCATTTCCCGCTACTTCAATTCATTCTCAACCCCATTAAATACGTGTGAAATAACCTTTTAAAAATTACCAAGCGTGTTATCTTTTCCAAGCTTGTTGCTTGCCTTTATCTTTAACAAGTAGTATCTTTATCCATTTAAACAAGAAACGCTACTCTGGTTTACTATCATTTATTTTATTCTATTTTAATTTAATGAAAAATATTCTTTAGACCTCCTAGATGAGGGTGATTCCGTCGGATATAAAGTTAAATTAATGTCTTCACAATATATATATATATATATATATGTATATTGAATATAATATAGAATGAACCCATTATCTAACACTGATTTTTGAATTAATTTAAAAGGAAACGAAATCTTTCCGCATGATAAAGTTACTTGTATAAAGATATTTTGAGAAGAGTGGGATACGAATATTTTTTGTAATACAATTTATATAATTTTTCATTCCTAATAACGCTTTAAATTTAAAAAAAAATGTAAATTTTTACAATTTTCAGTTCTTTTTGCAAAGATATCTCTGATCTAAATGACTTGTATGACTTGTTTTGACCAGAAAATCTTTCAATTATATATCCGTAAAGTAATTTCGCTTTTTTTTTTTTTTTTTTGATGAAAATGGAAGACAATTTTCATATAATGAATAAATATTTGCTAGCAAAAATCAAATCGAGATGATTTTTGACCTCATCATTTGAGGAGGATTTATCGTTCAAAAAATCAACTAATGACTTTATCGTGTCTTTGTCAGCTTCAACTGATCTTCGTTGATGCATCTTCGACATCAAAAATTCCGGATTGAAATTTTGCAAACCAGTTCTCTCCTGGTATACTGTCAATTCATCTTCTCCAAATGCATTAGTTAAGTTCTTTCTGGCTTGAACATAATTTTTAACTTTTCTATAGTAAAAAAAATAAAATATTACACAAAAGCTGCCTTTTTTCTTGATATTTAAAAAAGCACCAACCAAAAACTACAACGTAGATTCCATTGAACTTTTTCACACACATCCCTTGTTATATCAGCTCTTAAAACATTTAGTGACTTGTGTGAAGTGGAGTTCAAATAAATACAATTAAATCCTAAGGCGGAAAAAACGAAATTACTTTCCGGACAACCTAATATATATATATATATATATATATATATATATATATATATATATATAGAGAGAGAGAGAGAGAGAGAGAATGTCTCACCTTAGGACATCTTTATTTATATACAATATATGGTAACACAGAAATATGGAAATTAGTACAATACATGTAATAACACAATTTTTCCTAACTTTCCTATTGGGAAACAAAAATACAAACTATCAATTCTAGAAAATGATGTCCTCTAGGAAAGATAATTCTGTTTGTTTACATTAACCATAGAAGATAGAAATGAGCCTCATCTGACATTTTGTCCAAAAATTAATGATCCTCATTTATGTTTGCCAGAATTTGCTAACACAATCGCAACTGATCATCGTTCATGATTGTACAATTTGTAGCTTGTATGTATAAATCAAAATAAAAACTTTCTGACCGAACCCGTTTACTTACAAACTGAAAAAATGAATACCGTTATGTGATAATTTAGATGGTGGTTTCATCTAATGATGAAATTACTACCAATAATTTTTTTGGTTGTATGTTTTCTATTTTTATTTGATTACCAGAAGTTCTTCTATTTCTGTGTGTTATTGTGTATATGTGGTGCATAGAAATAAAATAAAGAAGAAATTTCACTAAATAGAAAAATTAAATATATTTTTGAAAATAAATTAAAATATAGCTTATTAAATAATTATATCTCATACACAAATGAGGTTAATAGTTGTCAAGTACAAGAACTAATTACATCAAACAAGGAGAATGGAAAAATCGTATCTATACTTACATTTATTTCATTGCAATTCTTAATTATTATAAATATAATTAAATTCAAAAATTCAGGCCTTTCACTCAGAATATTAATAAAAATAAAGTGACGGAAAATCAAAACATCTTTGAAAAACATTGATTACGAGGTCGGTTTTTAAAACGAAAGCGTCAAATGTAACTTATATGTATAAATGTTAGTGTATTTAAAGAAAGATCATTTTAAGATACCATGATGATAAATACTATAATATAAATTTGGGTTTTAATCATTGTATAAAATTAATATTGTTAAATTTAAACTAAAAATTTAACTAAATAAGTTGACCTGTGGCCAGGTGAATTCGGTGTGAAAACAATACCTCCCTTACTATCGTCTGTCGGTAAAAAGATTGTTTATTACTGTATTTTTGGGAAAAGTTTGCTTGTGTAAAAAAACGAAACAAGTAAACGCGATTTGAGGCATCCGCTACATGTTCCATTGTTTATCACAAACCGAACTTTACGGCAAAAAACACTGTAGAGTTATTTAATAAAACAAAAATATAAAATGTTTTTCTATTACAAAAACTATAATTTAAATTTTTGTATTATTGTCATTTAAAAGTAATTTGAATATAGGCATTTTATTGATCATTTAAAAACAGATGTTGTTTAATATGAAATAAAAATTTTAAATATATATGAATCAGAGTTAAAGACAAATTCTAAGAAGTTGAGAAGGGCGATGAATAGAATAGGTGAAGAGAGACCAATGAGAATAGGTCATTTAGTACTAAACCCGACAATAACCGTTATTTTTATGTAAGGACATTGTACCTGTCACGTAACTTCTATCTCGAAAAAAGGTTGCAAACGTACTGGTTCTATGCGCTTCTCCCTACGATCAACGAACAAGTACACAATTTCGTGGTGAGAGTATTACGGGACCCATGTTTTATCGGTCTCTCGTAATATTCCAATTAGGGCTTCAGTTGTTTAATAAAAATGTGTTGTCATGACTTGGTAAGTAACACTCGTAAATAAATTAATCATTCGCTTGTAAAAGAGCACAATTTCGATGAAATGTTATTTATTTGTTGATTCGTTATGGATGAAATGGGAAAATGGAATTAATAAACTATTCTTCCAATAAAAACAAAAATTGTCATGGTATAACTAGAATAATATATCAAATAGATTATTGAACATTCATTAAATTACGTAGATAAATTAATAATATATATATATATATATATATCAAGAAGTAATGTTGGTGTAATTAATATTAAGTTGAAAGTTTTAACATGAGCATTCGTTGAGAAATTGGATGGAGTGGATTATAATCAAAATAAAACGCCATTTAAACCAGAGGTCTTCAACATCCGTTTTACTGGCCACATATGGCATAGGAAAAACTAATCTGAAATATGATTTTTTAATATTTAATTTTTATTCACCAGTCTATATCGTATAAAAACATATATATAATTTAATTTGCTTCTATCCATTAAAATAAAAGTGAAACATTTTCGAAAGACAATTAGTTAATCGGTTTAGCATATTTGAATAATTTAGTTGATGTTTTTACTTTTTATTGTGGTTCGTTTCAATACTCACTGTAAAGTTTAGAATTATATTCCTATTATTGAATTCAAATAATGAAATCAAGTCTTTCAATGGAATGTTTTTTCTCTAAATTAATTCTTTAGGTTTTTAGTTGCATACTTGCCAGGCGTTACTGAGAAATCCTCATATGAAATAGCATAAATTATTTTTATTTAATTATAATTATGGTTATGACGATGATGATAATTATTATTATTTTTATAATAAAAATTATAAAATCTAATTAAAAAAAAAAATAATTTAAAATAATAGAAATTTTACCATTGTACGTATATAACTAAGAGTATTAATCATTTGTATTTATTAACCTACAAAATATGTGCATATATAAAATAAATAATAATAATAATAATAATAATAATAAAATAAATTATTTGAAAAGTTTATTAATTAAAACTTTATAAAAATACAATAATTTTTATCGAGATTTTATTTATCCTGGAGGGTATACAGGAGGGCTTTTTCCAATAATGATTTCAATATTCGTCCCCATTTTGGTCAAAGTATAAATTCAAGTTGGATCGGCCAAATGTGAATGAGTGAGACTCGTTTCCGCTGGAGTACCCCACTCCTTCAATGGAGCACAAAACGGTCCTTATCTCGACAGCATTTGCCAGTGGATAATTGTCTTTCTGTCGACAAATGTCGAAACTCTCATTTATAAATGGGCTTTTACTCTTTTGCATGTCACGAACAAAGTACCCCCCCTCTCTCTCTCTCTCTACACTCACCCCATGCTCACCACAACCCTCCATCACAACCCCCCGTTCCCTCTTTATCTTTTTGTATAGATAACTTAAAATCAAAATTCAAAACATCGTGGATAAAAACAAAAATTAGAGTTTATTGTACTAATTGTCAAATTCTTGTTTGAAAGATTTCTTTGTTTATATTATAATAAATAAATATTCTCAATTCGGTTTATAAATTACAGAAAATTGTAATTTCAATCAATAACCGTTTTAATAAAAAAAAAGATGGAGTGTCTCCACTCGACTATCTCGCAAATTGAATTGGATTAAATAACATAATATATTATATTTAAATTAAATTTAATTAATTATAAATTATAAATAATAAATATTAAACCAGCGCATGTTTGGCTTTTTATTGATGGCACCATGTAACGTGTTGGCGCGTGAGATTTGCAGTGTTAAAAAATTAATTCTGGTACTTTCAGCGATTCAATCAAGCTGAGATCCTATATATAGCAGTTTTATACAATTATTAATCATGTGAAAAATTATCAAACATATATCTTTATTTTTACGGTCACTTTAGAGGAAAAAAAATCAAAACGTTGTAGGTAATGACCCTCTTCCGGTTGAGCTACATTTCTCAAAAGTTGATAGAAAACTATGAATTTTGAATAATGTCCATGTACCAAATTTCATCATTCTAGCTCAAACCGTTTTTGCGTAATCTTGTCTATATACATACATACCCACACACATACATACACACACATATATATATATATATACACACAGAGACATTTTTCTCAACCTTAGTGAAAATGATTCAGGAACCTTCAAAACGTATAAAAACATCAAAATCTCAACATCGAAAATTTTCGTGATCGCAATACTATCTCTTACGAGATAGTAAAATAAGAATACTAATAAAAATAAATAAGAAAACTTTAATTAATTTAATTTAATTCCATGATTAACAGATTAATTAAACTATAAATATATGTACCATATATTCTATAACATATTGTAAATATGTACTAAAAGTAGTTTGGATTCATTCTTAAATAAACTTTATGAAATTATATTTTTTTAATATTTTTCATTTCTTTACAATCATAAATATTAAAATAATTTGTAGACCAAATTTATAAGTTAAAGTATATTATATATTATATATTTAAAAGTTGAACATATATATGTAAATAACATTTGAATTATTTAATTAGTTAGTTATTTTATTTTCTTGTATATTTTAAAAACTGCTATATATGTTATTATAATCATAATTAATAAATATATTCATTGAGAAAGTTTATTAATCGAATAACCATGATTAATTACAATAATATTTATAATTAAAAAGTGATTATTAGTGGGTATATACAATAGAATCGTTGTTAATTACCTGTTAGAATGTACACTCAGGCATTTTGGTGGCGTCTTTTCCTATGCACTGTTCAATGAATACTAAAAATTTTATTTTATTTATATTATTTTAATATTATTTTTCAAAGAATTGGCCGAGTCGCTTATCGCTTTTCAATGTAATCCATATAAACAATCGAATTATTCTGGCTGTGCCCGTTTCCCTTCTGCATTTATAAAATATTATATATAATATCATTTATTTTTAAATATTAATAATTAAATTGATAAAGAAAATAATTCAAGGCATTTTTTTCATTAGAAAAAGATAATATATATATTTATATATATAATTTTTAAATATATAAATTTACAATTCCATGAGAAACAATTTTTTATTTTATTTTATAAAATATATTTGTGTTATTTATTTTATATTATGATATAGACTAAGAGTTTTTAATTATATATATTAAATTTAATTAATTATAAGTGGCAAAGAGTCATGACGGCTCGGATCATCTCTGTATATATATATATATATATATATATAGCTTATCTTATTATACTAGCAAAAATTGTATATATATAATATATATATAATTTGCTATTGCTATAAGCTCATAATTACTTCCTGATGGTTCTGACTAAGAAACTTTTTTAATTATTTTATTAAAACACTACTTAATTTTTTAACACTGCAAATCACGCGCCAGCAGGTGACGTGGTGTCATCAACAAAGAGCCGAACTATTTATTAATTTTAATTTATAATTAATTAAATTCAATTTAAATATAATATATGTTAATTAATCCACTTCAAATTTGCGAGATAGTCGAGTGGAGACACTCCAGCTTTTTTTCTTCTAAAGTGACCGTAAAAATAAAGATATATGTTTGATAATTTTTCACATGATTAATAATTGTATAAAACTGCTATATATAGAATTTCAGCTTGATTGAACCAGTACCAGAATTAATTTTTTAACACTGCAAATTTCACGCGCCAACACGTGACGTGGTGCCATCAACAAAGAGCCAAACATGCGCTGGTTTAATAAATATTATTTATTAATTTTAATTTATAATTTAATTAATTTAATTTAATTTAAATTAATATATGTTATTTAATCCAATTCAAATTTGCGAGATAGTCGAGTGGAGACACTCCAGATATTTTTTTATTCATTTATAGATCAATTTTTGTATCCAAAAATAATGCGCCTCGTATTTGTTAAGGCAAAGCCGACTAAGGGCTGTCAAATAGGTATCACATACATTAAATATTTTAACAATAACAAATTATATGTATTTTAAAAATATGTTTGATGAGAAATTCATGAATTAAATTTTCGAATTGTTTAAATTTATAAATTATTTTGTCATATTACAATTATTAATATGGAAGATTCATTTCTTTAAATTTATTTTTATTATATTAAAGATTCGGACCACAACCCTCTCCTCCCACAAAATTTTTAATCAATCTAATTAGATAATTTATTCATTTTAAAAATAAGATAAAATGCTAAGGTGTTTTTGGAACTCATGTAAAAAATGATTTACTAGGCATATGAAAATATATAAAAATTGAATTTTAATTTATTTTCTTTTTTTATTCTATTAATGTATTTAATTAATTTATATATTATGAATAAATATCACATATATAAATGAAGAAAAAAAATTCTCATTACTTTACAGTAAAACTAATTGAAAATGTTATAAAATGAGTTTATATATACTTAATATATTTATATATACCTACATAGTATAGATAAATAGAATAGATATTAAGCTCTAAAATTTAAAAAGATATTTTTACAAATGAGAAATGACTTTAAGGGTTACTAACCGGATATTTTATTTACTAAATAATGCTTCATATATTTTCTCATTAACCATAAAATATTTTTTTTTTATATAATTATGGTGATATTTTTTATAAATAAATTTTAAATGAGAATAAAAATGAATTAATATTAAAGTTAATATTGGACGCTTTAAGTGGGATAATAAAAACGTATCAAACTATTATATTTACTTCAAAATTTGAGAATTTTTTAACGTCAAACAGCGAAATGACATCATTTTGCATGAATTAGATTACTATTTTAAAGAGATAGTAGCATAATGTTTGAAAATGACATGATTTTATCAATAAAACTAAAATCTTTTAATATACGTATTGCATTATATCAGCCTCTCTTTCTTTATACACATATATATGTATATATATATATAATTCAAAATTGGTCCCCTTCCCGCATCTTGACATGAAGGGCAGCCTTTGCCAAGGGTCGATATTGAACAGGATATAAGTAAGAAAATATTCTCATCAATTTCCATATTTTTGGGCATAAAAAAATAGATAAAATTAAAAAAAAAATAAGCACTGACATTTATTAATATATTAATTTTATATTTATTTAGTTATATTATTAAAAACACTCAAGCACCTCATTTATAAATTCATATAAGAATTAAAATGGTTACTCTTTGAAATTGATATGATTTTCTTTTAAAGTAAGTCAAGTACTTTTAGCAATGTTGATGTAATCCAATTTGCATAATGCTCCGTGACTTAGAAAATTTAGAAGAAATAAAAACAATCCAAACTAATACTGTTTTGTAAGACATTATTTTTATGAATCGGATTGGTTTTTATGACAATCGATGAGTAGGCAGGTGTGGGTGAGAGAAAAAGGAAAAATATAAAAACAGAAGTTTATTACAAGAGGGAGTATAAGAAAGATAATATATGAATTGTTTAGTGTTATTGGATTCATATCAATGAATTAATAAAAGAAAACTTGTTGCAGAATCGGCCTGAATTGGAAATGTTATTCAAAAAGTAACGGGATTACTCCAATTTGTGTTGGTAAACATGACTGAAAATTATCTGTTCTTTTAGTCATATTGAATGTTTAGTCTAACGTCAGCTGACAAAAGAAAAAAAATACGTTTTTAGAACAAAATGGCGAATATTTTATTTGTATAAATAATGGATTAAAGAATTTGCATTGTATTTTCCTATAAGAATAGAATAAACGGTAGCAATGTTTTAGAAATATTAAATATTTGGTGAGTCTGCTAGAGAAGTTGCTGATGATGTTGACATATCAATTTGAATAAAACACCCAGATTTGTGGCAAAACAATTCATGGATTTTACACCACGTTAGTGCACCTGGTTCACTTCATTACTCATTCGTGAATTTTTTATCAAAAACAACACTGTAAAAATCCCCCACCCTCCATTTTCACCAGATATGATCCCATGACTTTTTATTGTTTCTAAAAATAAAGAAAACACACAACAACTGCACCATTACAAGCATAAATGAGATTAAAAAGCGCTTGAATGAGCTAAAAGCTAGTCAAAAAATGGCATATAAATTTACTCTTAAAGATCAGAATAAGATTAGAAAAAAAACAGAATGCAGACAAAAAGGATAATACATAATTATATAATGATATACAAAAATATATCTTAAAATTTTCTTCTCTAATTTTATAAAAACTCTTCTCACTTATTTATAAAATTGATATTTTTTAAAACAGATCAGCGCATATTAAACTAAATATTTTATTTTATATTTCCAACACTAGCATATACATATATTATTTTTTTGCATTTTTTTTTTTTTTGATTTCACTAAGACCTATTTCTAAAAATGATGTGTCCTTAAAACTTGTATTAATGAGTCAATCACATCATTTCTATAATAATGATCATATAATATGCAAACCAAGAATCAAAAGAGATGAAAATATATCAATTTAATTAATGATTATTTATTTAATAAGCTTAATTTAGAATTGATAAGTTGTTGTTTTAATTTAGTACTTATATATAATATAATAATATATATTACTTTATGTCGAAGGAAAAATAGAGTGTAGTAAACTTGGTGAAACACTTGGAAATTTGTGAACTGATTTATTTTGTTAAAGATAACGTTTCTCTGAAGGTGTTCAACTTATTTAAGCTTGCTATTTAATTACTAGGTAACAATTGTAGAAAAGAGTAGGGAGAGAGGAGGAACTCATTCGGAGTGAAGCTAACTTAAATTAATATAATTAATCAACCACTTGACACATCCAAGGTATCAGACGAGTTAAATACTTTTCTCCGTCAAGATAAAAGCTACCAGAGCAAAAGAGAAAATTGTTAAATTAGTTAGGTTTGTTTTAAGAAAAGAGAAGAGTAGCATCTCGCAATCTAATTGTTTCAAAATTATTATAACAAAATTAATCTTAGACAAAAAATATACATGAAATTGCATGTATTTATTTTTTATATTTTAGTTCGGTTGAGTTAATTGATTTATGAAAGTAAAAAGCCCCAAAAAAAATTATAACCATTTTTTTTTAAATCCCTCAAGAGTACAACCTTTGAAAACAACAATTACAATGATAATAAAATAGAATAGTTCTATTTTTTTCTATTTATAATGATTTCAATGATTTTCAGTGGCGTACCTAGAAGGGAGCGCTGGGTGCGGTCCGCACCGGGCGGCACTTATCTTGGGGCGGCATTTTTTATATTTAGTTATAGTTGTAAAAAGCAACTTATTCATTTCATATTTATTTTTTTTCTTTCTTGAATAATAAATGATTATTATGATTATTATAAGTTTACTATTTGATTTATATAAATTATGATTAACTATATTATTTCGAATATTATTCCTCGGTGTATATAAATGCATTTTAATATAAATTTTGAATTCTAATTCCAAGAACAGGATAATAATTTTATTTTATTGTATTCATTAAAATTCGTTGAATTCGTAAACGCATCTTTACGATTTTGTTCGGCAATTTTTCCTAACTAAAATTTTTTGACATCAGTTTATAAATGTCATTTCTTTTGAAAAGTTTATACGATTACTTTGAAGCAGTGGCGTAACTAGGGTGGAGCAGGGGGGGACATATGTCCCCGGGCGCCAAATTTAGGGGGCGCAAAATTAGGGAAGTCAATTTGGAACAAAAGAAGAATTAATATTTAAAGTTAAACTTGTGTAAGTCAATAAATATACGCTTATTAAAATCTGTTAAACCTGTTTCGTTATTCGTCATTAATATTCTTTAAAAAAAAATTAAATTATATATATACGAAAGGGGGCGCTGATTTCTCAGTTGCCCCCTCACGGTACGCCACTGCTTTGAAGTGATATACCAATATTTTTTTAAATCATCGATCAGTCGAATTGACAAAATAATAATTGAGCATATAAAGATCATGAAAACTGGAGAATGATCTTGACTCTAGCATATCATTTATTAGTAAAATATACCTAAATAATTATATTATTCTCGGCAAATGTAAATTTTATACTTAAACTTTGCTTATTATTTAATCGTATAACTTATAATGTAATTAAAAAGCTTTATATCATTAAAAGTTTTGTTAAGTTAAGATATATATATATCAATAATTAGTGTATAATAAGTAAAGCTCTTGTAACGAAGGTTTAAATATTTATTAAATTTTTAACGTGACAATAATTAAAAGTAATGTTTAAGAAATTTGATTAATAGTTTTCCTAAAATAATTGAACAAAGTAAAAACAACCTAAAATATAATAAAATTAGAGTGTCAAATTAAATAAAAAAGAAATTAGACAAATGAAATTTGATAGATAGAACAATATGTATATAGAAAGAAGAACACAGGCTTTGTAAGTCTCTATTTGGCTTTCGAATAGTTAAACTGTCTCCTCTATTGATATAATTTCAACATTTCTATATCTATCCATCCATGTAGGGTGGGTTTCAACAAGTACCCCCACTCTCCCTTGCCACCACTCCTTATCAATTCCATTTATACATTTAAACTTGGTATACTGCGAATAGTTAATGATACTTTTGAATAAGTCTCTACATGTATTATTTCATTTCGAGATTGTGCAAAGAGAGCCTGGCAATTTGCTTTTAGATAATTAATTAATAGCCTTCTGGGATGGTAACGTGATAAAGTGATTTTAGAGTTAATGATATGTTCATTTTACTGGATTAGAATATAACACTTGAAATGTAATAACATTGTATATAAATACAATATAAACAGAATATTCGAATTGCATCTAAAGCATTGTAAACAATTGGCATTTAGGGAATGAAACATATTTTGTGGGTTTGTATTAACTATAAATAGATAATATATGTAAGAAAATTGAAAAATAATTAATTTATATAATTAATTTTTCCTTATTATCTAAATATATTATAATTTTAAATATTTGACTTACTTAAAGGGATCAGTCGCCGAATTTATGAAGTGGAGTGTTGTTAATCTGCCTTCAAGACAAGCATTTCACATTGTTCATTATATTATTTTGAATACGAAAAAATGCTTTTTCGTGTCCACATTTCAGTTGATGTCCATACCCTAATTAGGGAATCTGCGTGAAGTTTATTTATTTAAGCAGCTTCCCTATCCTATATACAATCTCAGATTTAATCTATGGGTCTATGGCCATCCAACACTTCTTTATCTTTTCTTGCTTCACTTGCTAGTCTTCTAATTTGATAGATCAAAGAAAAAACACTTCCGAAACGTGTTCTTGCACGGTGTGTCCTGCAATTTCAAATAAAAAGTTAAATAAAAACGGAAACACGAAAATGACTTAACATTTAACTTTAATATATATGCAAAGAATAAAAAAAAAATTAAAAAAAAATACTTTTTAATATTAAAAATACACCTTTGCCTAGTCTAGTCTATACGAGGGTGGTCTGAAAAGTTTCCGATCTGACCAAGAAAAACGATGTTTTTCAATTTTTTTTTTTGTAATATTTTTCAAAATTCAGGATAGCTGAGACCTGTACGATGTCAGCTGAACGTGTGCGAAATATTTTGCAAAACCATTTGAAAATGGAAAGCTGTGTGCCGCATTTCCTAACGTTAGACCAAAAATTTCTTCGAAAAACCATTTCTAACGACAATTTGGCGCTGTAGGCGTAATCCAAACGAATTTTTGCGTCGATTCTTAACTGTTGATGAGACTTAAATTAATTAAATCAAAATTAATTAATTAAATAAATAATTTATTAATTAATTAAATTAATTAGAACCCCGTTATGAGAAATGTATCAGTGTTGATGGAGATTATGTTGAAAAATATAGCAAAAAAAAATTGAAAAACATCGTTTTTCTTGGTCAGGTCGGAATCTTTTCAGACCACGCTCGTATATCTACTATTTTAGGATTTTATATTATTATTATTTATCTATTTATTTGATATTTTCTACATTATTCCCTTTTATGTATATACAATAGAGCATGCTCTAGAGGTTGAGGCGATGAATCAGGAATCCTTAACAACAAACGATTTATGTCAAAAAAAAGATCCCCTTCCTATTCTATAGCAATTCTATATATCTTGAGCTGATACACTTTAGTTGATTGTAGCTCTATCTCCTTCTGAATCTTTGGACCTTGAAGGGTGGTAAATGAAAATCTATAATCTATAATCTGACTACAATTTATATTTGATAAATAATATATACCTATATATGTTCAACGTTATTCAAGTTTCAAAAGAAATGCAATATTTAAGAAAATCAAATAAATCATTAATTGAAGTGAATTGAAATTTAAATGTCAAAAATGAAATAAAGTTAAATTTAGTTCATATTATTTTAATTATTAATCAATTCATTAGTCTTGCCAAAAAAAAATAATTAAGAAATGTTGAATATTTATATTTGTTGAGCTGTCAATCCAATGAAAGAATGGAAAAACATTTCAAAGAAATGACGAAGAAAACAAATTGCATTGAAATCGTCAACTGAAATGGAAAAAGAAAAAGAAGCGAGACACAAATGAAATAAAATCTAAAAAAATATTGAAATTATTTTTATACATATTCAAATTCAAAATAAAAAATATAGTCACCTTGTAGTTTGGAAAAAATTTTGACTTACAGAATTTTTGATAGTTTATCTCATATTTCTCTCATTTCTGGCTCTTTACCACATCTATAGCCGTAAATGTTGTAGCAAAACTAAATAAGTTGATCTGTGGAGAGGTCCGAACCGACCGACGGTTTGAAGTAAATTAATTTCCAGCTACAGAAACAATTTCAAATAATTTCAATATATCTATTAATGCAATAAAAAACAGATATGGATATAACATAAATATTTTTAATTTTATTTTATTTATAATATATATATGTAAGACCAGGCTGTGACGTCATGAATGGCTGGATGACGTCATATAATTTTAAATTAAGAAAAAAATAATAAAGATGATTTTTCTCGAGGATAAAACCAATACAAAGTGCATGATTTGTGGTGATATGTAAAAAATCTCCTCATGGGAAATTTGGTGTGAAAATAACCCTTCCCTTCTTATCGTCGATCGGTAATACTACCATTTCCGGTTTCCGGATTTGCACCAAAAGAGTTGATCAATTCATCATACTGATGCATTAAGTAAATATACCAAATTTTATCAAAATCTGTTGAACCGTTCAAGCTGTACACATCTATATGGACGGACAGACGGACAGACATGATGTTAAAAATACTTTTTACTGTTAAGAAAATGCATGATTCGTGGAGATATGTAAAAATCTCCACATGTGAAATTTGGTGTGAAAACAATACCTCCCTTACTATCGTCAGTCGGTAAAAACAATCATATAAATAAATTATTTTTATAAAAATATAAAATAATTTAATCACAGATATAAAAATATTTGAAAAAATAAATAAAAAATTCAATATTTCAAATATCATCAATAAATATAAAATTAGCTGGAGTGTCTCCACTCGACTCTATCTCGCCATTTGAATTGGATTAAATAACATAATATATTATATTTAAATTAAATTTAATTAATTTTATAAATTATAAATAATAAATATTAAACCAGCGCATGTTTGACTTTTTGTTGATTGCACCACGTCACGTGTTGGCGGGTGAGATTTGCAGTGTTAAAAAATTAATTCTGGTAATTTCAGCGAATCAATCAAGCAGAAATTCTATATATAGCAGTTTTATACAATTATTAATCATGTGAAAAATTATCAAACATATATCTTTATTTTTACGGTCACTTTAGAGAAAAAAAAATCAAAACGTTGTAGGTAATGACCCTCTTCAGGCTGAGTTACATTTCTCAAAAGTTGATAGAAAACTACGAATTTTGAATAATGCTCATGTACCAAATTTCATCATTCTAGCTCAAACCGTTTTTGCGTAATCTTGGTTACACACACACACACATACACAGACATTTTTCTCAACCTTAGTGAAAATGATTCAGGTACCTTTAAAACGTATAAAAACATCAAAATCTCAAAATCGAAAATTTTCTTACGAGATAGTAAAAATAGAATGTTTTTATAAGCCAAAAGTTCCATCTGAAAGTTTATTCCTTTTTGGAAAGTGATTAAATCGATAATAAAGTGCCAATCCAATTGCTAGGATATTTTAAAGAACATTGATAAATTAAATTATGATTAAAAACAATTTTAATGTGTATTTTATGAATCACGATGAATTCCAAGAAAAGAGAATCGAATTTAAACCCCGATAATGAAAAAAGAAAAATTATTATTATATTTGGAGACCAGTAAAATAGAAAAATGAATCTAGAATCGGGCGTTTCTAGAATAATTTCACTCTCTTTTTTTTAATCTTCTAGTTAAAGCTATTAAAGCTATTTAATCTAAATTATTTATTATTATATAAAATATGAATATGAAAATGATTGATGATCTTTGAAAAATAGAAATTATAGGTAATGCCAATAAATGTATAATAATAATAATAATAATAATTAATAATAATAATAATAATAATAATCTACACGTATAATAATGTTTACTTGTGTCATTGGAGATGAGATCAAATGAAATTAAAGTGGGATTTCGATGGAGAAGTTGAATTTTTAAATTCACCAACAAATTCTGCAAACAAATCCATTTGATTAATATAAATTGTATGAGATTAAATGAAGAAGCAAAGTAGAATTAAAATTTATACGGAAAATGGTGAACTTCCAAACGAGGGAGACGCTTTCTAATTTTCATGGAAATTAAGTTGAGAATATCGAGGGAATCTTACCTCAGCGTATGCAAAAATACTTCCATTTTATACATTCACATGAGAAAATGTGTGAAAGGTATCCAATCAGGTGAAATGAATGCATCGATGGCGAGAATTATTTGCAAGAGACTTGAGCCAAGTCAATGGCAGGCAACCGAATGCCAGCAGATGTGACGTCACCAAGAAATGAAGTGGGGCGGGGTGGGGAAAAAAGAGACCTCCTCTTCAATTGTACACAAACTTAAATCGTATTATACTTATAGAAAATAGATTGGACTTGATTATGTAGCTCTCATAATTGTTGCAATGAGATTATGGAGTTAATTGAGGTGGATTGATCGCTTGAATTAATATTCAAAAATGAAAAAGTCAAAAATAAATAAATAAATATACCTATATTTAATTAATTGTAAAAATATATATATATACATATAAAATTACAATAGTAGAATAAACTTTAACAAATTTTATCAACTTACAATTTTTGAGAAGGGCTCTCGACCTTGAAAGGGAAGAAAATCAGATGATATTTATTTGAAGGTGCACACAGACAAAAAAGAATGTGGAATTTTCTTCTATTTTATTATTCCTTTCAGATTTCTTGATATTCTAAAACAAAAGAAATCAAGTTTTAATTTTTTGAACTTGAATATGAAAAATATTAATTGAATTGAGAATCTATTTAGTTACTCGTTTCTTGCTCTTTTTTTTGGGGGGGGGAGGAACTAGTTACAGTTCCCGTTACAAAAAAGTAACCGGCTCTGGAACGCCGTTACTTGTAACGCGTTGCTGCCCAGTCCTATATATATATATATGTATACTAGCTGCTCAGAGGGCCTTCGGCGCTCTTCATACCTAGACGGGGGCTCCGACCCCTGTACAGCCGAGTGGTACATAGTATTTGGTTGAAAGTAGTAAAAGGTTTATTATAATAATAATAATATTAATAATAATTTATTAAAATAATAAAAATTAATAAATTTGTAAAAAAAATATATAATTCTTAAAAAAAAATGTGCCTTTGCGAGTTTCGAACTGAGGAAGCAAAGTCATAAGATAACGCCTTAGCACGCTCACCCACGAATGATTCTTCTTTTCAAATGTCTATTAGGATATATATAGAGGTCAAATTATAGCCAGCAGTGCCTCTATGTGTGTGTGTGTGTGTGTGTGTGATCTAGCATTGTAACTAAACTATTTTTAGGTAAATACCACCCCCTGGACACACCTTACCAATTAGCGGTTTGATAATAAAATAAAAACCTTCTTTGAGACCTACTGAATATGCATAAAAAAATTTCATAAGAATCGATCCAACCTTTTCGGAGGAGTATGATTTCAAAGTTTTGTGACACGAGAATTTTATATATAAGATATATAGTATAGGTATATATATATATATAGGTAGGTCATTGAATAATAGATATTAGATATTTTAATTTGAAAATTTCTAGAGTTAAATTTCATCGACATTGCTTTATTTAGTGATATTTTAAATCTATAGTCGTTTATTGGTATCAAATAATTGACCATATAAGATTCACCTGATATGAACAATAAATTTCAAATTAAAGGAGTCCAGTGAAGTATTATATTATTAAGCACAAATTAGCTATACTTTGTATTTAATATCTCTATTTATTATTAATGAAAATGGTGTTGTATAGATTTATATCAAATTATATACATTTATTTGAATTTATATATAGAAAATTGAAAAATATTTATTGATTTTAATAAATTTATATTTTATTACACTGGAAAATATTTACAAGTAATAAATAAAAGAAGGTCTTGTTAATAAATTCTGTGTGCTTGAATATAGAATACCTTTTTGAGGATTATAGTCATAGATTGACTTATTCGGTACTCTTTGCCAAGTTGAAAATGAATTCTGGTGGTGGAGAGTTGTCTTTTAAAAACATGTTGCGAACGATGATCATTTTAGCCGGTCAATCAACTTTGAGTGCTTGCAGTTGGCTCACCAACGAGAGGTTATGGAGGAGGCAGGGGGGTTATAAAAGGTGGAGCGTCGTGCTTTCGATAGCATTTCAACTCATACCTCTTAACTTTTCATTTTGATGGCTACTTAAAAGCATTTATAGGTATTATCAAGAATAGATTGTATTTACACAATTTACAGAAAAAAAATTTAAATTGATTCTCTCATATAGGAAATGCATAAGTCAAATTTGATTTGGTAAAAATTGTGATTTAATTTATCATGCTGTTTTGATTTTAGTATGAAAACGTTTAAAATAGTTGAGGATCATACTGGCAGGATTGCCATAAATTTACAAAATAATATAATTTTAATAATAATTTTTTATATAATTTTTACTAAAAGACTGATTATTAATCCGTATTTCCGTACTAAGAACATTAAAAATGTATTAGTATTTTTTAATGATGTATTATGTAATCCGATTTTCATAATCAATAATCCTAGTGATTATGAATAAAATCCAATGAAAATTTAAAAAAAAATATCATCAATTTGGCATAAATTATCTATATATCTACATTTATTATCCATTTACTTTATACTTAATTCTTTTGTCAAAAATCAAAAATCAAAAATCGCCATTTCAATATCATATTGGTATCAATTTGATTTAAGATCAAAACTTTTACTAAAAATGAAACAAAATAAAGTTAAATAATTATAAAATTGTATTGTAGCTCTGTATTGATTTATTAATTTACTTATATTTTTTTTTTATTTATTTTGAATAATTAGATATGAAATTTGATTCTTTTATTATATAAAAGTCAATTTCCTTATGAATATTATTTTAATCGACATATATCAGTATCAATTTAAATTCAGATTAAAACTTTTACTAAAAATTAAACAAAATAAATTTAAATAATTGTAAAATTTTATTTATTAACAAAATCCTTGTTTTATAAGGGAATTTTGAAAATGAAACCATATATTGATATTTGTTATTGTAAATTTATTCAAAAAAATACACAACGTTTCAGTGGCGCAACCAGAATTTGCTCCTGGGGGGGGTTTTGACTAGCCGCTCCACCTTCCTATGCCCCCCCCCCCCCGGGCTCACTCAAAGACAAATTTTCATTAAGATTTTTTTTTTTATATTAAATATTTAAAAAAGTTTTGTAAATGAAACACTGATTTTACAAAATCTGGCAAATTTTGTATTTTATTTACTCGTATTCACAGTTTTAGAAAGAAAATATTTTTTTCCAGCTATAAGTAAACCATTTTAGCTTTCCTCATGAAATAAGGATAGCTTTTACGATGATCGGAAAATTTTTGCTCAGAGATTCTTCGAGATTTCCACTTTTCAGACGGTTCTAAATCCAAACTTGCAAAAAAAAATTTTGATCCGGCCGGCCGTTAAGTCTAAACGAAATGAGATATTATCTTGGGATTTGATATTTAGATGTTTTTTTTGGAATCACATGGGCGGGGATTGGATTGTTTTTGGACAAGATGGGACCATAAGTAATGCTAGTTTAAACAGGTGTCAAAACACATTTTATTGAATTTCTTTATAAATTCCGATTTTTATGAGAATTATCATACTATCGTATTAAATTTATAGGAAATCGCATTTACTAAAAGTTTCATTATATTCATTTTTACCTAAACTTAATAATAAAGGAGTTATTTATAATAAACTACTTTAAGATGTCGAAAGCTTTTCGTCCGCCCGTAGTGGTAGGATAATTTGAAAAAATTAAACTTAAGAAAATTTAGAAAAAAATAGATTTTATGTGTGGGAACTGAAGCTCCCGAATCCCCCCCCTGCCTCTTCCCTGGCTACGTGAAAAAATGAAATTCGATTTTAACCCATTGGTGACCAGATATCATGTAGATAAATATAGAAAAAAATATTTTTGAAAGGGTTTTTGGTGTATAAAAATAAATGTTCCCATTTGGGAACGCTGGCTCTACAAATGGGTTAATATATATAAACAAATAAAAAAAATTAACCTTTTCAGTTGTGAAATCAACTATTTCTTTATTGTCTTCTTCGCTATTGCTATTAACACAATCTGTTGTTTCTGAAGGTCCAGCTTCACTATCTAATTCTTAAATGGAAAAGTATTTAAGAATTAATTCACTAATTTAAAAAAAAATTTTAAATCTTACCTTTCTTGTTTTTCTTATTTTGAAAAAAAATCTGAAATTAGTCTTCGCTTCATAATCTTTATGAAATTAGCAATTAATGTATGTAGCAATGTGGAAGGGGTTGAATTGGTGTCTAGGGTAAATGTTCTCGATAGAGCAACTTCTTGTTTGCGAATTTCTATAAAATGGTTTATTTACAAATGCCCTACCCGTTGTGGTGGAGAAGGGGGGAGACTTTCTCCTGGACGTATAAAACAAAATGAGAAAAAAAGCCAAGGGTAGCAGAAAGGGTAAAAGAGATACTTGTGCAATTTTGATGACCGCTGCATACAGTTCAGTTGTTTAAAAATTCCTTTGAAAAGCATTTCAACTATTTCAATTGCTTCATGAAGTATTTATTCTAAATGAATAGTTATAATATCTACAAATTCTTTCCTTCAAAGTATTATTATTATTTTTTTTTTTTTTTTTTTTTTTTTTTTTTTTTTTTTTTTTTGTTTATCTGATATTTTATTGGATGCCCTTTTCGTGAGTTCATTAAGTGAATAAATACTGGTTGGAAGTAAATATTAATTGTTAGCTTTCGTTAAATTTGATAAATGTCTTCTAATCAATAAATATGAATAAAATGCTTTCCAAATAATACAATTTGTAATTTCCGAAAATTGTAGTTTCATCCGAATCCCTTATTTATTTGTTAAATTGAACCCTAAATGGGTGGTGTATTTTTTTTTTTTTTTTTTTTTTATTTTGCTTTGATCGAGTTCAAAGACTATTTATTATCTTTGGACGAGCTTAAGTGATATTTGTCTCAATAGAATCAGTGCAAGCAAAAAAAAAGTTGAAAAAATCAGATTATACCTCAAATCAATTGATTATTACTTTAATCATCATAAGTTTCCTTTAAATTTATTACTAAATTATATTGTAATTTATATATTTATTAAATATACATTTATGTTAAATAAGATTTAATAATTTAAATTTGCGATTTATAAATTAATGAATTATTTGAATGAATTTTATTATTATTATTATTATTTTATTAAAAGTTATTTTTGGTTTTTGTTAACTATAGTACGTCAAGTCGAATGAACTGACCAAGGAGTGAGGGAAGAGAAGAATATTATTATTATTATTATTCTATCATCTCCCCTCCCTTGGCAATTTACAACGAATTCAATTTTAAAAAGTCACAATAATTTTGTACCGAATATTTCCAAATTTTTAAACTCATAATATAACCTATTGCGTTTATTAATATGAGTTTAAATAGTCATTTGGGTTTTTGGATCACCCTGTAATAGCCATAATAATATGTAAAATTTTAACACAATAAGTTGATCATACTTATTGTACAATACAAAGAACATTATTTTGATAGAGGACAATGGTCAAAACAATTGACCCGAGGTAATTAAACCTATAATAATAATTATAAATGTTTCTATTTTGGCTTTACGAAAGTTTTATACATTGAAAACAAATTTTTTTTTGTTTTAGTAATGGCATATGGAATGAAACGTCCAAAGTGTTGACCCAGGAGTTTTTAAAAAACCATAAATATTTATAAAGATAAAAAAAGGGGGAGAGAGAGTTTTTCGGTCGACCAATTGAGGAAACATAAACAAAGTTAACAAACTTTAAGTAACGTAAAACTGATTAACTCAATTAAAACTGTTTAGTGTAGTCAGAAACAAGATACTCCTTCCAGCCATACAAAATTGGCAACCGCTGAGAACTCTGACTAAAGGAGAGCAGCCATTAATTGAAGTGTAAATACCTAATAGATTGATTTATCGATAATATAAATCTATACAATGTTTATTTTAATTTAAAATATTGAATAACAAACTTTGGCATCATTTTTTAATTCCAATTATATCATTAATAAATTTAATCATTGAATTATACAAATTTCTAGTGGATTTATTTTCATTGGATAATACATAAATTAAAAATTTCATTCTCAATATCACTATATTCTAATCAAGAGAAATTATGTTTATGTATTTTTAGAACTAAACATATTTTTAGGATGATTTGTAATAGAAAAATTAGCTGGAGTGTCTCCACTCGACTATCTCGCAATTTGAATTGGATTAAATAACATAATATATTATATTTAAATTAAATTTAATTAATTATAAATTAAAATTAATAAATATTATTTATTAAAATCAGCGCATGTTTGGTTGTTTGTTGATGGCACCACGTCACGTGTTGGCGCTTGAGATTTGCAGTGTTAAAAATTTAATTCTGGTAATTTCAGCGAATCAATCAAGCTGAAATTCTATATATAGCAGTTTTATACTATTATTAATCATGTGAAAAATTATCAAACATATATCTTTATTTTTACGGTCACTTTAGAGGAAAAAAAATCAAAACGTTGTAGGTAATGACCCTCTTCCGGTTGAGCTACATTTCTCAAAAGTTGATAGAAAACTATGAATTTTGAATAATGTGCATGTACCAAATTTCATCATTCTAGCTCATAGGTTCTTAAACTTATGTACTCCACGGACCCCCACTTGAAAAAATTTTTTTTGACGGACCCCCATCACAACTTTAGGTACTTTTCGTCATTTTATTAATTAATTTCTGGCTTACGATCTCATAAGGACAAGGATATATGATGAATATTTCTAACAGTGATTGGTGAATAACGATTTTTTTGCATATTGTAGAACACATTTTATTAGAAATTATAATATTGAAGAAAGAAAATACAAACATTGTCATAGCAACAAATCTCACAAATTATAATGGGTACTTACATTAAATTCATATAAATATTTTATAATTTTTTTCAGAAAATATTAAATAAGAAATATTTTAAAAAATAACTGCATCTATCTCATTAAATATAACTTACATATTTAATGAGATGTATGCAGTTGTTTTCTTGAAACAAGAATCTCAATATCTGGCTTAATATTGGAAACTTTTAATCTAAGATCCGGCTCTACATTTAATTTGTTTCTATATTTAGACTTAATATAAAATAGTACCGAAAAAGCTTGTTCGCATAAATATGTTGTGCAGAATGGAATCAAGTGTTGAAGTGCTTTATTTGCAAGCGCAGGATAATCTGACATGAGAAGTAACCAAAAGTTGCTCAATTCAGTTTTGTTAAATTTTAGTTTATAAGTTGTATCACATGATAATTCCACGAGAATATCTTGTTCAGGTGCAGATAAATGTTTAGCATTTGTAATTTCCATATTAAATGGATCTCTGATCCAGTTATTGCAAGGATCAGGAGTAGAAAAATACTTCCTGAAGTTGCTTTTCAAAGTAATTAAATGTTCAACAAATAATTGACGCGTTTGATTAAGCAATTTTTCACTGGAGCTTTCTATGAAATCATTGAGAGTTGGAAAAGACTCATATACACCGTTCTGGATGCGTTTCGACCACAAGTCGATTTTTTTAATCATTGCTTCTATTTTATCTTCAACTTTAAATATATTTACAACAGTACCTTGCAGGCTCAAATTAAGTTCGTTCAATTTTGTAAAAATATCAGTCAAGTAAGCCACCTTAGCTAACCAGATAAAATCATTGAAACATTCGGTCAGTTCAAAATGCGCATCTATTAAAAACAATCGTATTTCATCTCGAAGCTCAAAAAGGCGAATGAGTACTTTCCCGCGGGACAACCAACGTACATCTGTATGTAATAATAAATGTGTATGTTGACTACCCATTTCCTCACACAAAATTTTAAAAACTCTGGAATTAAGTGGACGAGCCTTAATGAAATTGACAATTTTAACTACTTCGTCTAATGTTCTTTTCAAATCTGGTGACATATTTTTGGCTGCTAATGATTCTCTGTGAATGCAGCAATGATTCCAAACAACCTGAGGCGCAACATTTTTAATAAGAGCAATCAATCCAGTTCTTGTACCTGACATTGCACGAGCACCATCAGTGCAAATTCCAACACATTTTGGCCACTCTATTTCATTTTCGGTTATAAAATTATTCAAACTGTTAAATATGTCATTAGCTGTCGTTCGTGAAGGTAGTGAATCACAAAACAATACATCTTCTTGTATTTGATTTTCAAACTCATATCTAATGAAAGCTAACAAATTGGCATTATTAGTGACATCAGTACTTTCATCCAATTGTAATGAGTAATAGTGACTTTTGCGCACTCTCGATATTAATTCTTCTTTTATATTACATGACATGTCTTCAATCCTATTCTTAACCGTATCATTTGATAATGAAATCAAATTTATATCGTTTGCTGCTTTAGTTCCTAACATTATATTTGTAATTACTTTTGTAGCAGAAAGAATTAATTGCTCTGCTATATTATGCGGCTTTCCTGCTTTAGCAATAAGTAGAGCTACTTCATATGATGCCATTACTGCTTTCTTACTCATACCACCAGATCCCGTCTTTACCATCAATTTCTGACTTGAATTAAGTTCTTCTTTTTTCATTTTAAAAAATTCGATAGACTTACTAACATGCTCGCTGTGCTTTGTTTGTAAATGACGTCTGAGATTAGCAGGTTTCATACTTTCATTGGATAAACTTTCCTGACATAGAACGCAGACTGGTCTTTCCACATCATTGTTGCAAATATAAGTAAATCCAAATGATAAATAATCATCCGAATATTTTCTAGTTTTGCGTTTCTTGGTAGAGTTTGCTGTTGATGCCTCATCATCTGATTCTTTCCGTTTCTGTGTTGAACCAGTTTGTAGCCAACGATCCATTTTATGGAGTAATTTATTAACATTGAACTACAATAATATAAATATAATATAAATATAATATAAATATAACGAATTATTATTTACTAGCTATGTTTTAATATGATTTTAAATGAATGTTTTAATATCATTTTAAATGAATGTTTTAAATCATTTTAATAAATGTTTTAAATCATTTTAAATAAATGATTTAATATCATTTTAAATGAATATTAATTTATATAATAAATATATTTCGTAATTTGATTCTAAAATATTATTAATTTCGTAATTTGATTCTAAAATATTATTAATTTCGTAATTTGATTCTAAAATATTATTAAAATAAATATTTTTTATTCATAAAACTAACTTATACTTACTCTCAAAAACAGCCTTTCTGGGAAATTGCAAAATGTGTTTAGTGTTTTTATAAAATAATGATCATGCAAATTACACTAAAAATTAAAAAAAATTATTAGCTATAATAAACTATTATTAGCTATAATTTAATTATAATTAATTAAATTAATAAAAATAATTTAAAGATACAACTCGTTGAGAAATGAACTTATAATTAACATTTGCTTTAAAACTGTTTAAAACCCCAGAGTGGACGCTGACAATTTGGGTTTTTCCGGGTAAGACTGTCCCCTCCCCTGGTTTTCCCCAATAACAAAGTGAAAGAAAATTCCCTTATATGCCTCCCCTTCCGAGCCCCTAAGAGGGGTTATTTTAAAGGAACAATCGAAAAATGATTTTAAATGAATGAATGGATGAAAATTCAAATTTTATATATAGTTTTTTATATATGTTTATTTATTCACAAAAAATTAATTGACATAATTATCAATTTAATAAAATAAAATAGTATTATTAATAGTATTAAATTATAGCCGTAATTCTCTAGGAGGATATAGTTAAACAATGAACTTTAAATATTTATATATGTATATATTTTTACGATGATTTTTTTCCGAGGACCGCGGACCCCCAGTAAAGGCTTCGCGGACCCCCAGGGGTCCGCGGACCACAGTTTAAGAACCACTGTTCTAGCTCAAACCGTTTTTGCGTAATCTTGCCTACATACATACACACACACATACACATACACACACACACACACACACACACACATTTTTCTCAACCTTAGTGAAAATGATTCAGGAACCTTCAAAACGTATAAAAACATCAAAATCTCAACATCGAAAATTTTCGAGATCGCAATACTATCTCTGGCGAGATAGTAAAAATGAATGTAAGTGAACAGGATAACGTCTATATAATTGAATGTGACAAATAAGACAATAAACATTTGTGAATATTATATTATAAAATTATTCTGATGATTCTAGTGTGTTTAGAAAATCGATTCTAGTTCATTTCATGTTATTTTGACTCGTTTTTATTTATTTAAATTACCTTTTCCGCCTCAATGATGTAAAATATAAATAAATTTATTTGTAAAGTCAAAATAAATCAACAAGAAATTGTATCAAAATAAAAAACAACACTATAAAATATGAAAATGTTAATCTATAAAAAATTTATTATCTACAAGAGTATTTCTAAGATATTTATTAACTTTTTTTATACGTCATCTTCCATCAGGAACCGCCCACCGTTATTAATAAATATTAAAAATGACATAAAGAGCGAATTATTTTTTTCAATAAAAAATATTAAAAATATTGACCTCACTCACGAAAGTTTCCATTATAACAATATAAATATATATATATATATACTGTATTATATACATAATACTAAATTCGAAGAATCTATTTTTAACAATTTAAAGAAAAAAAAATTGTTCATGATTTTATTTTGTATAATATGTTCTGTAAGAATATTTTGTCAGTTGTTAATTAAAATGAGACGTGGTAAATTATATTAGATAATGAGCGCTTGTTCTTGGAAATAAAATCTTAATGAAGGTAATTACAATTATTAACAAATCAAACATTTATTTTTGATATAAACGTTCTGTAAGAATATTTCATCAGTTGTATTTAATTAAAATGAGACGTGGTAAATTAAATTAGATAATGAGCGTTTGTTCTTAGAAATAAATTCTTGGATCAAAAATAGAGAGAGAGGGATGGTATGACAATTATACGAAATCAAACATCGTATTTCTTAACATGATTGAATGATTGTTGTTATAATTGAGCAGATTAAGATGCTACGCATTTACGCATTAGAAAGATTTGGGAGAAATATACACCCTCCATTCCAAAGGAAACCGAACTTTTTAAAAAAATAAAAACCCAATGTACATTTTGGAACAAATCATTTTAATTAATCAATGTATTCCCCTTCTGCATCGATTCACAAATTTGCACGCTCCAACAAGTTGTCAAACGACTTCTCCATGTCCTTTATTGGAATGGTCTTTAGGACGTCGGTCGTCGCCTTCTCAATGGCTTCAATCGATGCGTGCCACTTTCCTTTCATCGCCAAATGCAGTTTAGCGAACAGATAGAAGTCGCACGGAGCCAGATCTGGTGAATAGGGCGAATGATGCAAAGGAATAACGTGATTTTTGACCAAAAATTCAGTTACAAGTCGCGAACGATGTGATGGTGCATTATCGTGCAAAAGAGTCCAACTGTCCGAATACGACGAATTCTTGCCAGCAAACGCTTCATGACGCCTAAGTAAAACTCTCCACTGACTGTCTGACCGGGTGGAACAAATTCTTTGTGGATAATTCCTTTTGAATCGTAAAAATCCGGTTCTGGGACGGCCTGATCTTTCGTCATCATCCAGCGTCTCTCTACCCGATTTGAATCGCCCGAACCACTCGTAAACTTGCGTACGGGATAGACAATCATCACCATATGCATTTTGTAGCATTTGGTGTGTTTCAATAAAAGTTTTACCAAGTTTAACACAAAAATCAATTGCAGCTCTTTGTTTGAAACTCATTTTCCAACCGATGTACAAAACACACTGACATTTGAAACGCAATAACTTTTGTTGTATGCATACAAATGTCATGAAATTTATACCAGTTGTCAATGAGGGACTAAGCCATCTACGGGTAAAATATTACAACAGTATATATTCAAGTATATATATAATAAGAAAACATTAGATAAATTATCTCAAAGTTGAATGAGAAATTAGTAAATCAATGAAGATTAAAGTGAGTTTATATTTATATGCTGAAGTTGGTGTGGAATATGTATGACTGGTTGTTATCAGAGTGAAAAAAATTTTGAGTTCACTAACGTCAACGAAATGAATAAATTGATATTTAAATTCAAAGCGATTTTTAGGATTAACTCTGTCGGGATGGCAAAAAAAAAATACATAAACAAAGATAAGTCATGGTGGTTGGCTTGATCGGGGAATAAAAAAATTCACGCCAGAATACCGCAACTGAATGGTGGAATGAAAAGATGATAGAAGAATGAAAGTTGAAGTCATTTTTCTGTATAAATTCTATTTGAAATATAAATAAAGAAGAAAAAATTAAAATTGGTTAAAGTAAAATAAATTATGGAGAAATCTCTTTAACAAAAAATTTAATTAAGAATTATTATTAGATATTATATAATGATAATTTTTTTCTACATAGCTATACTTATAATTGAATCCTCGAGATTAAGATACTTTTACTCATATATTATTATAAAAATCTTTTTCATTTTAAACTTCCATCGATATTGATCCATACTACAATTTTATTAATCATAATTGATTAAATTTAATTAGTCTTTTCTATCGGAAATAAATTTCTATATTATTAAAATAAATAATTAAAAACAAAAAATGTTTGTGATAAAAAATAAATACAAATGGAGAGGAGATTCATTTATTACATTTTAATCTCTCACTCATGATTTTAATATGATGTATGTACTAATCTCTTTTGGGATGAATTACAACCATAAATATGTAGAGTTTTTGTAATACATTACATAATCTAATATTACAAAAAATATACCTTCATGAAATTGTATTACATTTTTCAAAACATTCTAATATATATATATATATATATATATATATATATTTAATAAATCTCAATTTATTTTGATGTGCCCAAGATAACAAATAAAATTTCATTTTAATAAACATTAATCACAAATAAAAATGAATTGCAATTCACTCAGGTACAAAAAATTGACATCATTTAAATTGCTGCCGTTTTTTACCAGGCAGTGGCGTGAGAAAATTGTCCCTACACTTTTCAAGTATAACAAATGTAAGTTTGAAGAAAATTCTAGGTTTTTCAATTTAAAGAATTCAAGTATCAATGACTCATTAGATCAGAGGTCACTAAAGTGGTCTATATAGACCCCCAGGGGTCTGTTTAACAAAAGCAGGGATCGATCTGATAATTTAATAAATATTAAGGTATTTACATTTCAACATTAATATATTTTTCATCAAATTATTGTTACACAATGTACTATTACTTTAATAAATGTTTAAAATCATAATGTAAATGTACAAAGACATTATCTAATAGAGTTTTATTTTAATTAACAGAAAATTACTTTTATGAGGGTCAATGGAGATTTCAAAAAAGTATATTAGGGGTCGATGATATAAAAAAGTTTGGAGAATTATGCATTAGATCAGTGACACTCATACTTTTTTTTTACCGCGGTACACTTTTAACTATTTAAAAATTTGGCCGCACACAAAGAAAAAGATAAGTATAAAAGTTTACCATATTGAAAAAAAGTGGTCCCAAAAACGGTTTACCTTTTTTTTTAGAACCAAATTGAAAAAATTTAGAAAAAAAAAGTTTAAGTGCCTCGTAATCTCGCGGCACACTAAAGTGCCGCGGCACAGTGGTTGAGAATCACTGCACTAGATAAACATGGGTTTTTTTGAGGTATTTATTAAAGAAAAGAGATATTCTTATAAAATTAAAAATTCACTTCGTATTTATTGATAATGAGAAGTATGATCTGAAAAATTCCGTCAAACCTACATAGATACCCTTAGTTTACCCTTAGATAACACAGGCCAACGATGAAAAAACTTTTTTAATGAATATACCTTATTATTATGTTTTTTAGGTTGCTGAATCCAAATATGATGCTTAAAAAACTGAATCATCTACCATTTCTTTACATTTTATAGTTAAATGCATTTTTTTCGAGATTTTTGCGTTTAGCGATATTTAAAGAATTTAAACAGATTTATAGTATTATAATATTTATAAGTAAATTGGAAAAGTAGGTCTAATGGATGTAGATGATGTTGGTAGCACTGCCAAAAAACATTTGCTGGTCAAACAGCTGGTGTATTCTTTACTGCCAACCAAACCTCACTTTAACGTTTCTAGTACATGTGCTCAGTAAAATGTCTAATCGCGGTTGTAAAAACTCTGCTGACAGTTTTTGTTATATTTGTGGTGAGTTTGTGATTAAAAAACACCAAAGAAACATTACAGACTTTGTGAAAAAGGTTTATCTATCATATTTTGGAACTAAACTTGGGGTGATCAGGAGAAATCTTGGGCACCACATAAGGTATGTTATGTTTGTGTTGAAGATCTAAGAAAATGGTCAAAAAAGGAGAGAAAAACCTTTAAATTTGCTGTTCCTATGATATGGAGGGAGCCGAAAAATCATTCTGATGACTGCTATTTTTTCAGTGTTAAGCTATCCTAATCTTCCGTCTGCCATCCGACCAGTAGGACACAGTGTAGATTTACCGGTCCCTGAACCACCAGATGATTTAAATTCTATTGAAGTATTTTCTGATGTGCAATCCGAGTCAAATGAACAAGATGATGAAGAATTCCATTGTACTACTGAAAATGTAGAGCCTAAAGTGCTTACACAAATCGAGCTTAATGACTTGGTTAGGGATCAGGGCTTGACTAAAGAAAAGGCTGAATTGCTTGGCTCTAGACCAGTGGTTCTTAAACTGTGGTCCGCGGACCCCTGGGGGTCCGCGAAGCCTTTACTGGGGGTCCGCGGTCCTCGGAAAAAAATCATCGTAAAAATATATACATATATAAATATTTAAAGTTCATTGTTTAACTATATCCTCCTAGAGAATTACGGCTATAATTTAATACTATTAATAATACTATTTTATTTTATTAAATTGATAATTATGTCAATTAATTTTTTGTGAATAAATAAACATATATAAAAAACTATATATAAAATTTGAATTTTCATCCATTCATTCATTTAAAATCATTTTTCGATTGTTCCTTTAAAATAACCCCTCTTAGGGGCTCGGAAGGGGAGGCATATAAGGGAATTTTCTTTCACTTTGTTATTGGGGAAAACCAGGGGAGGGGACAGTCTTACCCGGAAAAACCCAAATTGTCAGCGTCCACTCTGGGGTTTTAAACAGTTTTAAAGCAAATGTTAATTATAAGTTCATTTCTCAACGAGTTGTATCTTTAAATTATTTTTATTAATGTTAATTATAAGTTCATTTCTCAACGAGTTGTATCTTTAAATTATTTTTATTAATTTAATTAATTATAATTAAATTATAGCTAATAATAGTTTATTATAGCTAATAATTTTTTTTAATTTTTAGTGTAATTTGCATGATCATTATTTTATAAAAACACTAAACACATTTTGCAATTTCCCAGAAAGGCTGTTTTTGAGAGTAAGTATAAGTTAGTTTTATGAATAAAAAATATTTATTTTAATAATATTTTAGAATCAAATTACGAAATTAATAATATTTTAGAATCAAATTACGAAATTAATAATATTTTAGAATCAAATTACGAAATATATTTATTATATAAATTAATATTCATTTAAAATGATATTAAATCATTTATTTAAAATGATTTAAAACATTTATTAAAATGATTTAAAACATTCATTTAAAATGATATTAAAACATTCATTTAAAATCATATTAAAACATAGCTAGTAAATAATAATTCGTTATATTTATATTATATTTATATTATATTTATATTATTGTAGTTCAATGTTAATAAATTACTCCATAAAATGGATCGTTGGCTACAAACTGGTTCAACACAGAAACGGAAAGAATCAGATGATGAGGCATCAACAGCAAACTCTACCAAGAAACGCAAAACTAGAAAATATTCGGATGATTATTTATCATTTGGATTTACTTATATTTGCAACAATGATGTGGAAAGACCAGTCTGCGTTCTATGTCAGGAAAGTTTATCCAATGAAAGTATGAAACCTGCTAATCTCAGACGTCATTTACAAACAAAGCACAGCGAGCATGTTAGTAAGTCTATCGAATTTTTTAAAATGAAAAAAGAAGAACTTAATTCAAGTCAGAAATTGATGGTAAAGACGGGATCTGGTGGTATGAGTAAGAAAGCAGTAATGGCATCATATGAAGTAGCTCTACTTATTGCTAAAGCAGGAAAGCCGCATAATATAGCAGAGCAATTAATTCTTTCTGCTACAAAAGTAATTACAAATATAATGTTAGGAACTAAAGCAGCAAACGATATAAATTTGATTTCATTATCAAATGATACGGTTAAGAATAGGATTGAAGACATGTCATGTAATATAAAAGAAGAATTAATATCGAGAGTGCGCAAAAGTCACTATTACTCATTACAATTGGATGAAAGTACTGATGTCACTAATAATGCCAATTTGTTAGCTTTCATTAGATATGAGTTTGAAAATCAAATACAAGAAGATGTATTGTTTTGTGATTCACTACCTTCACGAACGACAGCTAATGACATATTTAACAGTTTGAATAATTTTATAACCGAAAATGAAATAGAGTGGCCAAAATGTGTTGGAATTTGCACTGATGGTGCTCGTGCAATGTCAGGTACAAGAACTGGATTGATTGCTCTTATTAAAAATGTTGCGCCTCAGGTTGTTTGGAATCATTGCTGCATTCACAGAGAATCATTAGCAGCCAAAAATATGTCACCAGATTTGAAAAGAACATTAGACGAAGTAGTTAAAATTGTCAATTTCATTAAGGCTCGTCCACTTAATTCCAGAGTTTTTAAAATTTTGTGTGAGGAAATGGGTAGTCAACATACACATTTATTATTACATACAGATGTACGTTGGTTGTCCCGCGGGAAAGTACTCATTCGCCTTTTTGAGCTTCGAGATGAAATACGATTGTTTTTAATAGATGCGCATTTTGAACTGACCGAATGTTTCAATGATTTTATCTGGTTAGCTAAGGTGGCTTACTTGACTGATATTTTTACAAAATTGAACGAACTTAATTTGAGCCTGCAAGGTACTGTTGTAAATATATTTAAAGTTGAAGATAAAATAGAAGCAATGATTAAAAAAATCGACTTGTGGTCGAAATGCATCCAGAACGGTGTATATGAGTCTTTTCCAACTCTCAATGATTTCATAGAAAGCTCCAGTGAAAAATTGCTTAATCAAACGCGTCAATTATTTGTTGAACATTTAATTACTTTGAAAAGCAACTTCAGGAAGTATTTTTCTACTCCTGATCCTTGCAATAACTGGATCAGAGATCCATTTAATATGGAAATTACAAATGCTAAACATTTATCTGCACCTGAACAAGATATTCTCGTGGAATTATCATGTGATACAACTTATAAACTAAAATTTAACAAAACTGAATTGAGCAACTTTTGGTTACTTCTCATGTCAGATTATCCTGCGCTTGCAAATAAAGCACTTCAACACTTGATTCCATTCTGCACAACATATTTATGCGAACAAGCTTTTTCGGTACTATTTTATATTAAGTCTAAATATAGAAACAAATTAAATGTAGAGCCGGATCTTAGATTAAAAGTTTCCAATATTAAGCCAGATATTGAGATTCTTGTTTCAAGAAAACAACTGCATACATCTCATTAAATATGTAAGTTATATTTAATGAGATAGATGCAGTTATTTTTTAAAATATTTCTTATTTAATATTTTCTGAAAAAAATTATAAAATATTTATATGAATTTAATGTAAGTACCCATTATAATTTGTGAGATTTGTTGCTATGACAATGTTTGTATTTTCTTTCTTCAATATTATAATTTCTAATAAAATGTGTTCTACAATATGCAAAAAAATCGTTATTCACCAATCACTGTTAGAAATATTCATCATATATCCTTGTCCTTATGAGATCGTAAGCCAGAAATTAATTAATAAAATGACGAAAAGTACCTAAAGTTGTGATGGGGGTCCGTCAAAAAAAATTTTTTCAAGTGGGGGTCCGTGGAGTACATAAGTTTAAGAACCTATGCTCTAGACTGAAAGAAAAGAACTTGTTAGCCATTGGAACCAGCATTCATGTGTATAGAAAGAGAGAGCAGCAATTTTCCAAGTATTTTAAACAGTTCAGCAAGCAACACATCGAAGAAAAAGCTACATAAGAAGCTTCAAAGAAAAAAGAGAACGGAAGTATAAATCAATTCCAGCTGACAAGTGAAACCTGTAATATCAATAAAAACCTATAATGGCACACACACATTCGGTCACTGTTTTAAACTGTAAATACAAACCATGCTTATGATTTAACATAGCGTTTCATTAATTTCCCTATATACTAAAGTGGTTTTATACTATATCATTAAAAAACAGATTGCTCAAAAACTGTGCGTGATAAAAAAAACCAAGGCCAGATTTGGATTCAGCTCAAAAAAATCTATAAACATCACCTATTAACGTGAAAAAAGTTTTCAAAAAAATTTTTTTGTTGGCCTGTGTAATTTTTCTTGTATTAACTGCGCATGCGCCAGTAGACAATATTCTCTACAGAAAATATTATAGAACGTTCTATTTATTATTTACTAATTTCTCTACATAAATATGATTGATGTAAAACTACCATTATTGTGTGTTCCCCAAAAGGCTATAACAGGCGTTTAGTATATTTCATATATAATACCATATAATCACATTTTAGAATTAATTAAATGATTATTCCCTATTTATAAATGATTAAGTTATGTAATTTTGGAAAATTCGATAAATATTAAAATTATGAGAATGGTTTTTGTAATAAAAAGAGTAGAAGTTTAAATAAAATCTGTTTTTTTTTTGTTTTTTTTTTATTTGAAAAATGGCAATCAGAGAGAAGAAAATAGTCTATGATGGTCCTTTGAAGTTAGGTTCATTCAAGTTAAATAAGTATACAAAAAAATCAAGAATACTAGTTAGAAGAATAGGAAAAAAAAATAAAAGAAATGAAAAGCAGAATCCAAACTTTAAAAATTAAATTAGAGAATATCGAAGATCGAAATTGGGGAAAAAAAAAATAAGAAAAATCAAGAACAAATGGAATTCTTGAATAAAGTTTCAATCACTTGACATGAAATAAAATAAATAAATAAAAAAAAGTAGCAGACAAACAATGAAAACAAAATCATATTCTGAACGAAGTGGTGTAAAGAAGGGTGAATTTAATAAAGAAGCGTTGGAGAGAATATCAAAATGCGATTTCCCTTCGAGTTAAATTATAAGTCAGATTTTCTACCACAGAAATTTCTAACAATTAAAACCATTTCGTTTTCATTCCATCAGCTATCTAAATGTATACAACCTAGGGAGTGGGAGAGGGAAAGAGATTATAAATTGCAAATTGTTTTATTTCATTATGGAACTGAATCTCTCCAACCCTTATTACCAACACCCTCGGTTGTTTCAAGAAGTATTTAACTAATAATATTTTAAGGTTTATATATTTTGATTTAAATTTAGAACTTTTCTAATATGTTTGGATATTAAAAAGGGGAACAACACAAACTAAATATTGCTTATTATACCTATACATAAAATATTTGTTTAGGGGTAAGTTACATAAACCCCAGGAATAAATAATAAATCAATAAATAAACAACAGCATTATACATTTATTTTTATTGCCTCATTTTATGTTCTTGTTTCGTTTAATTTTTATTTTTTTCGACTTTATTCATATAAAATTTGTAATTAGCCTATATATTTTAAAAATCAATTCATGTATTACCTATGAAACTTCATAGAAAATTTAAATAATTTTTTACATAATTCAAAAATTTATTTCTTAGCTCTTAATCTATCAATTTTATTGCATAATAAAAAAAATTGTTAGTTTATGTGATTAATAAAATTTTTATGATTACAAAAATTTGACTTGATGTTTCATATAAATAAATAAAACTAAATTCGTACAACGTTTTTCGTTAAATATGAAGCAATTTATCCATAAACTTTGTCGGGCATATAGAAAAATTATTTTATTCCTTTTAATCTATGAAAAAAAACGTTATTTTATAATTTTTTTTTATATTTATATTATTAAATAAATCTAAACTGCCATGTGGTTGATCTTTTGAGACTCAGCTTTTACCTGAATGCTTGATCCAAAAGTTGCGAAATTTCATCGCCATTTTTGAAAGACAGACAACCATGATAAAATTGTAATATATTTAGATTCTTTAAAGATATATAAACCCTTTTAAATTCTAAGCAATGTACAGACACAACCTTTTCAAAATATATTATACATATATAGAAGAAAAATGGTTTTCAAGTCACTCTTGTTTATGAGTATTTTCATCTCCTTTTCGGTCAATTATTAAATACTAGAAGCATATTACGTTATTTGATATATATATATATAGGAATAGTGAGAAAAAGATTTGTTTTTTAAAAAAATTAAAACCTACACACCATTCGAATTGTAATATAATCCAGCCATATCATGTGAAAATTCAACTGACAATATCTGATTCATAATAAATAACCAAGTATACTGAAAATGAAATTAAAAATAAACTAAACGAATTGCGAGTGGTTAGGCTCTCAGAGAATTTTATTAACTCATAAATCAAAATTATTTATTGTTCAAATTACGTTGTATATACTATTAATTTAAAAATCATTGTTATTCTATATGAAATTATAGGACTTGTTTATAAAAGATAACAGGAAATTAAATGGGAAATGATTCTCAATGATTTAGATTTTTTATTAATCAACAAAGAAATCTCGATGGTTGGTTTATATGTATTTTAATTCATATGTAAATGATATTGAACACCAACACAGTAAAATAGTATATTAAAAGTTGGTACTACTTAATTAACTACAAAACTAAGTATATTATTTAAAATGTTTAAATAATAAATCTGTAATTTAATCATTCTTATTTTTAGTAAAAGATTTATATATAAATAAATATAATAATATAATATATATATATATGTATATATATATATATAAACATATATATATATGTTGGTTTAGGTTTCCGTGAATGTTATTGTTATTATTATTATCAGATTTATCAGGGACTTTATCCGCACTGGACAACAGTTGGCCTCGGACTGTTGTCCAGTGCGGACGTGTGCCAGTCTCAGGATTGCCCAGGATTCTTCGGAGCTCTACAGCAACGCACTGAGTACAAAACCACCCATTCTATCAACCCAAAATCCCGATATTAACCCTTGGTCACACAGACTAAGACCCAGAATCCCAAAAATAATCCCACCTAAATAATATCTAGAAAATGGCGCCAAAATGGGTGCCGAAACGTCGAGAAAACAATCTCACAAAAATACGTGATTATATCCCTGATAAATCTGATAATAATATATATATATATAATATAAATTAATAATTAAATTCTTTTCTTTAGAATAAAAAATGTATATATATTATATTTTATTATTATATTTATTTATATATAAATTTTTTTATTCTAAAGAAAAGAATTTAATTATTTTTAGTAATATATATATATATATAATATTCTATATTAATAATATTCTTTAGAATAAAAAAATGCCTTTAAATTAATTTAGACATACTTAGAGGTACAGTCCAGATTTTAAGCACTTTCCTAGTAGCTTGTTAAATAAAGGTAAAAATAATAGGTTTAATATTTATTAATAGGAGAGTGGGTCACCTTGGGAATAAGTACAGTGACAGCTCTATTTTCGCCGTAAATTTTAAATTAACTTTTAGTTCTTGAAAATATAGAGAAAACAAATCACTAACAAATTGTCAGATGGTTTTTGGATCTAATGAAAAAGTAGGTTAGAATGTATTAAATTTTTTTTTTAGAACAAGCTTAAAAATTTTCATATAAAATATCTACAACTTGTAAAGTGTATTTTTAATGAAAGTATAAAATAAAAGATACTTTAATGAAATTTAAAGCCTTTTCTTTAAACCAAAATCATAATATACATAATTATTCTGGTTAAGCCTAAAAGTATAGCATTCTTAAGTTTCAAAATTTAATATGGTACACTTTGGGAAACATTGAAATGGCCCAGCTTAAATACAAGATAAACCAGGTGAACTTTTGCTTACAAGAATCTATTGACTTTAAAATATTTTTTAATTTAATAGACGAAATTTGAGTTTATATATATATATATTCATAGATATTATTTCTTGTTTTAGGAACTTATTAGGTTTAACCATGGCATTGGTTAGAAAGAAAGAATATCATAAATATCAAACAGTTGTAAACAAAATAGATAATATTAATTTCTAATAGTTTTATCACTTTACTTCTAATAACTTATCACTTGGGATAGGATAACAAGCCTATTAAATATTTTTTTTAATTATTTCTATAGTGGAGATAAGATTGAAAGTTAGACAAAAGTTGAACGAATACTAGGTAAAATTTTGAAAATAATTAATCAATATCAATATAAAAAACTTTGAAAAAAGATTGAAAAAATAATGTTCCAAAGTGAATAAAGAAATTTGTTCGTTTCCTTGAATAGGTTTGTTTGTGCATGAAGATGTTAAAGATTAATCCGCTAGGGGCGCACCCTCCTTATCGCTAGTACATGGATATTTCATCTCAGTTAAAAAGTTACTGAAACCTGCTAATAAGGAATTTAAAAGATTTGGGGACCCAAGATTTCTGTCGAAATTTACTTAAATTTTATTTTTTAACAGTTAAATTTATTGAACAGGGCAATATTAAATAATATCAGTGTGGAGCATTTGGAACTTGTTGTGAATTCTTTAAAACTTATTAATATTGTACTATGAGCTCTCTGCTCGATTTCCCTACTGGAATACTTTTCAATTGTGGATAAATAATGAAAATACGAGGGCAGGTCAATAGTCCATGACTTTTTGAATGAAACACAGGGTTTTGGGTAATAAATTATTTTATTTTTCAACGTAGATCCTTTGAGCTCTATACACTTCGTCCAACGCTTCTTCAATTTTGTTTATCCCTTCCAAAAAATAAAATTTGTCGAGAACATCAAAATATATTTGTTTGTTAGATGATTTCATCGTTGGAGTCCAATCACTTTCCGCTGACCCATTTTTCCAGGTTTGGAAACAAGAAATAGTCACTAGGTTCTCAATCCGGAAAAATAGGGCGGATGAAGGATCAATTCGTATCCTAATTCATGGATTTTTTTATGGAAATTCACTTTTTTCCATTTTCTTCTCCAATCACGATGTAGTTTGTTATTAATGGATGTCAAACAAAAACTAAAAGACCCAGCTGGTTTAAATTTCGACAGGAGTCAGGTGATTGTTGCCTACTGACAGCAGCATTTCACTTAAGAGACAGGAAATTCAAAAAGTCACGGACTTATTGACCTGTCTCATCGTACCTAATTAATAAATTTTTCTATTGAGTAGTTAATATGCACATTGCTAATCCAATCATTCTTCTTAAATGATAGACAATTTTCGCTCGAAGGCGTAGAACTTTTAAAGACAAATGAATTATAAATAAAGGCCCATTGAATTGATGGCAAAGTATATTGGAAGCCGTGATGAAAACCGCCCCATAATCACACGGATCCAATTTTCATGAATGCATTGAGTCGCTCCTAATTAATTTACTCTTGACAATGTTATCTCTGGCCCTGAAACTTTTCCTTTATGCGGACTCATTCACCTTTTGATGCAATTTTAATCATTCTCGCATTTGAAACTTGATGAATAACAATTCTGATAGAAGCATTGGCAGCAACCAGCGAAGGAGTTAAACTGTCAGGTGAAGAAAATTTCAAACCCTTTTAACCCCCCCTCTAAACACACCCTTCCATACAAGCTTAATGATGATGTTACCTCAGGTGGTGAGGAGATCAGGGGCTGTTGCCAAAACCAATATATTGAATTTTACGACAAAATTCTTTCTCAATGAACTTTATTTCATTTGAGGACATGCGAAACGAAACAATACCACCAATAAATTGTGCTATCATTTTTTTCTATATATTAATAAAGTTATTAAATAAATATATAATGTTTAATTTCTTTTATCCATTAAATAAAATAAAAAAATGACTTTAAATCATAACATATTTTATTTATTTTATAAACCATATTAATTTACATTTATAGAAAGTTCATTTTCAGGTGTATTTTTTTTTTGTATGTTTTTAATTCAATTTTGTATGTAAAAATATTAGATTTTTTTAAATTTATATATATATATAGAATATTTATAATAATATTTTAAAATAATATTTAAGGAATAAAAATTACGAATGTATGCTTTGTAAATTATTGTAGTCCCCTAAATGGATATTAAACAATTGAAAAATACCCTGGAATATAATATAAAGATTAATGTTATAATATCTAACGACTATATTTCTCTTCTTCAGTAAATACTTCTGCTCTTCTTCTCACTTTTAATCCTAAATCACAAATCCCTTCGCCAACTCCTTATCTTTTGTAAATATATCTTCCCTTCAATAATGTTATTTTTAGATTATTCCCTGGCAATTTTCTCTAAAGTAATATTTTAATTTTTTTTAAGTTATACAATGAGAAATTATTCATTTATATGTTTATATTTATTAATTTAATGAAAATATAATAAAAGATTGAACTTAGATTGAATATACTATGATTTAATCTTTTTTTATTTTCTCAATGTGTTTATAGTTAATATAAGTATTGTGTATTTTTTAAAATTGGTCCAGGCTAATATAAACAAATACAAAAATATTATCTATATTAAAAACTAATAATGAAAGAAGAACTAATACTGAATTCGCCATGTATAACGTAATTATCTTTCGCATCTTAACCCCCCCCCCTCCACAATGCAAAAATCGAGAATTTTTCAACTTGGAAATATATTTAATATAATTTAATAAACATTTTAAATTCAGTTATGATATTAATTAAAGTAAAAATAATTAAAAGCTAATTAAGAAATGTAGTTTATGTATATATATCCAAACAAAAAAATACGTGGTTTCGAGGGTGGATAAAAAAATCTGGAGTGTGTCTTCACTCGGCTATCTCGCAAATTTGAATTGGATTAATTAACATATATTATATTTAAATTAAATTAAATTAATTAAATTAGAAATTAATTATTAATTAAAATTATTAAATAATATTTATTAAACCAGCGCGTGTTTGGCTTTTTGTTGATGAAACCATGACACATGCTGGCGCGTGATTGCCAGTCAACGTGTTAAAAAATTAATTCCGGTACTTTCAGCAATTCAATCAAGCTGAAATTCTATATATAGCAGTTTTATACAATTTTTAATAATGTGAAAAACTATCATACATATATCTTTATTTTTACGGTCAGTTTAGAGGGAAAAAAATGAAATCGTGGTAGGTAATGACATTTCTCAAAAGTTGATAGAAAACTACGAATTTTGAATAATGCCCGTGTACCAAATTTCATGATTCTAGCTCAAACCGTCTTTGCGTAATCTTGTCTACATACACACACACACAGAGAGAGAGAGAGAGAGAGAGAGAGAGACATTTTTCTCACCTTAGTGAAAATGATTCAGGAACCTTCAAAATGTATGAAAACATCAAAATCTCGTCATCGAAAATTTTCGTAATCGCAATACTATCTGTGACGAGATAGTAAAAATGGATCAAAGAATCTGTATTAAATTTTGCGTCAAAATTGGAATAAAGTGCTCCAGCACATTTAAAATGTTGGCAGTGGCATTCGGCGAGTCTACTTTGTCTCAAAAAAATGTTTATATATATAAAAGGTATAAAAAGCACGCCAACTTCGATCAAATGTGAAGGTTTTGCTCACTGTTTTCTTCGATTACAATGGTGTGGTTCATCATGAGTTCTTGCCAACAGGTCGTACTATTAATAAGGAATAATACAAGGAAGTTATGCAATGTTTGCGTGAAGCAATACGGCTCAAACAATCGGAATTGTGGAAAAACAAATCATGGATTCTGCATCACGATAATGCACCAGCTCACACATCATTGCTTGTTTTGGCCAAAACCAACACCATATTCACCAGATTTGGCTCACTGCGACTTTTTTCTATTTCCAAAACTGAAGAGACTAATGAAAGGAAAGCGTTTTGCCACAATGGAATCGAAGAACGAGCTGATGGCAATACCGAAAAGCACATTTCAGAAGTGCTTCAACGATTGGAAGAAGTGCTGGCATAAGTGCATTATATCTGAGGGGAGTTACTTTGAAGGGACAAATTGGATATTGATGAATAAATAAATAAATAAATATTTTTCGAAATAGTTAAAATTCCCCTTTTCTTTTCAACAAACCTGGTATATTACAAGTTATTTCTAGGTTATTTTTACGTTTTATTGTGACATGTGAGTCTCGACGTTTCGGTGCCCATTTTGAGACTATTTTCAAGAGAGTTTTTTTATAAAGAATTTTTGGGGTTCTGAGTCTTAGTTGCTGAGATGAAGAGTCAATGTTTGCTTTTTGGCTTGAATGGGTGAATCTTTGACTAACTGTGTAAATTCTAAACAATCCTTGATCTTCTTCTTCTTCTTAGCCTTATTTCCCACGGGGTGTGGGGTCGGCTCTTCTCGTTAATTGGCGCCAACTAAATCTGTTGTTGGCGTCGTCTGTAGAGAGACCAGATGCCATTAGATCTCCCGTTATACGGCAGGACCAGCTGGTTTTAGGCCTCCCACGCGGTCTTTTGGTACTCAACCTTCGATGACGGTGATGATGGTGTTGACGATTTTGATGTAGCTGTGGACGATTTGAGTGAGGTTGATGGCAATGATGCTGATGCTGACCGATGTGACGATGTTTGTGTCGGTGATGATGTCGATGTGGATGTAGATGTGGATGTGTATGTTGGACTATCTTCTTTAGCCCACCTCGTCCATAGGTGGGTAACCCTAACCCATTTCTCGCATCACCCGGGTGCTGACAATGCGCGTCGCTTGCAGGGGACGCCCTAGCCGTTAACCGTATAACATTTCTCCATTAATTGTTGATGCGACGCGAAGATGATCCAGCCGGCCTGTCGCTACAGCCTGACGCGTGGATTGGAAAGAAGGAAGAGGAAATAAAGGGGATTGGGTCTGGATGGATGATTTGGGTAGGGCATGCACTCCCTTGGTCGAGGAATGAGAGAAAATGCATGTGCTCGCGTAGGGCAGTGGGCGCCACTCACTGAGGTAGATCTGTCTCTCACCGGGATCGTGAGAAGGTATCTACCCGCTACCCGCAGCAGCTGATGTTAAATTGAATTAGATTTTTATTTTTATTAAATAAATAATCTTGAGTTCTATGCTGGGATTCGAACTCAGGCTTCCTGTGTAGAAATCTCGTACTCTACCCACTGAGCCATGCTGCCGCCATCTAAACAATCCTTGATACTATCACTAAAACTGGTACGTACGACAGCCTAGGAATATATAAGGAATATATATATATACTAATATATATATATATATATATTATTTGATCTTAATGAAATTTTACCTTGCTATAACTCTGATGAAAGCATATTCTAAACTTTACATTTCCAGTAACGGATAATATGAAAGTATCATAAAATAAATGAGGAATTGAATGAAAAGTTTACTCTTATATTATGATATAAATATATAAATAGAAAAAAAAATAATGATTATGGTTCCAATTAAAATAATTAATATATGTTGTGGATCAAATAGCACATCTCATCAAATTGTAATTAGATGCTTTAAAAAAGATATTAATTTAAAATTTCTATTTTTATATAGAATATAATAACTCTATCCAATATTTTATATATTATTGATTTTTTGTTGTTGTTGTTGTTGTAATAAGACAATTATTTTAGTGGGAAAAAAATTATTATATTATATTATCTTCTTTTAATATGGTTATATTAAAACATTTACAATGTGTCAGTTTTATTTGAGCTCTTTATATTAAATGATGAAACTGACACCTTGGAATTCCTTTTATCTTGTTTATTATGTTTTATCTTTTTCTAAAATCTCATCCCCTATACGAGTTTAAATAATTAGTGAACATATTACAAAAATTGCCTCCGGTTCTATCATGAAATTTTTATTATCTTGTTAACCTAATAGAAATTAAGAATGCAAAACGTAAACGTGGATTTTTTTTTGTGAAATTTAATAATAAAAAAAAGCATATATATATATATATATATATATATATATATATATATAGAGAGAGAGAGAGAGAGTGTTTGTCACCTGAATTTTACTAAAAGTTTTATTTATTTTTATTATATTTTAATTTATTTCTTTTGAATCTAATAAATTATATACAATTTTAGATTAATATCTAAATTAATAATATATATAATATATTCACCTCAAACAACAAATACCCTCCACGTACTGTCAGAAACGGGGAAACTAACAAAGTTTACTCTCAAGGGTTATCATTCGTAACTCAGCAAGACGGAATCAAACAGTCAATTAGCATAAATATTAAAATATATATCTATCAACTTGCTCAGCAATATCTGCAATGCATACCACATTTTGGTAGTAAAAAATCAATTTAAAGGGCCATAAAAGAATAAAAAAAGATCTTTTATATTTAAAATAATAATAATAATATGATTGTAAAAAATATTATCCAAAGAAGATTAAAATAAATAAAACAATTATTTTGGAATGGTCTATGATTTAAGAGATAAAAGTAGATTTAGAGTGTACGAGGGCAGGTCAATTTTTTGAATTTCCCGTTTCTTAAATGAAATAACAACACTGCTCCTGCTAGCAGGCAACTATCAGCTGACTCCTGTCGAAATTTGAACCAGCTGGGTCTTTTAGTTTTTGATTGACATTTATTAATAGCAGACTACTTCGTGATTTGAAAAGATAATGGAAAAAAGTGAATTTCGTGTGCTCATTAAGCATTATATTTTGCAGAAAAAAACATCACTGAATAAAAGTTTTTGCGCCGTTTCGTATCCGTAGATGAATCATGGATCCGCCTTAACATACCAGAGACCAAACAGCAGTCAAAACAGTGGATTTCTCGGGGTGAATCAGCACCAAATATGTCCTCAATAAATCTAATTTTTTGGAAGAGATAAAAGAAATTGGAGAAACGTTGCACGAAGTGTATAGAGCTCAAAGGAGACTACGTTGAAAAATAAAATAATTTTTTATCCAAAAACCTGTGTTTTATTCAAAAAGTCACGGACTTATTGACCTGCACTCGTATTTGAAATAGGATACTTCACATTTATGATCAAAGAAAGATGAAATCTTGGAGAATGGTAAAGACTAAATAAGGAGGAATCGCATGATCTCTATGCATCTCCAAACGTAGTTAGTCATAAATTGAAAGGCGGGAAATGCTAAATTAGTTGTAAAAAAACTAGCGAGAACCTTGTTTGTAGATGGGAAGGATAAGATAAGTTTATAGACAAGAGAAAATAGGATTTGGATGAAGGTAGTTCTGAAGGAAGGAGTCTGGTTCCTGCGGCCAAGAAATTTCGAGTTCACTAGTAGGGCCACAGAAATAAATAATTATGGTGGTAAAATGTATAGTATCAAATTGAAAATAGAAAATAAAAATATCTAATTAAGTCTTTTATTTGAAAATACGTAAATAAATCAATGAATGATTAAATACAATAAGTATTTTTCTTTTTTAATTTGAATGGAATTTAAAATAAATAAAAAATATTTTTTTATTTTGTTCAGAATCGTGTGAATGAAAATAAAAATAAATAATTATGTGAAGTGGAATTTTTGATAATAAGTGTATAGAAAGAGGACGGCAGGTGGTGGGGATCTAAACGGCCCACGGGGGATCCGAGAATGGATGACGTGCTTTTTGTGGGCGTCGATGGTCTGGCGCCCGTCGGACGCCGACCCCCTACAACGGCTGCTGGCGCCCAGCCCCAAAAAAAGACGGTCCGGGGCTACTGCGGGCTGTGTCCATGCCAACGAGTCCGATTGGCAAACCACAAGCCGTTTTGTCTTCGCCTGCTTCTCTCAATGCCCTTTCCAATTCACAATAGAGCCAGCACGTTTTATACCATCAAAGGTTTCCTCAGTCCATTAAAAAATTAACGAATTACCTATGCTTAGACAGGTATTTACTGGTTCTAAATATGCAATTGGGAATTATCATAAAAGCAATATCTAATAATATGATATTGATGGTAACATTAAACATTTATATACAGTATTGCAACCAAACCTTTTAAGAAAGAAAGTGGGAGAGGGAAACAGATTTATATTTATAAAAATCTAATCTATATATATAAAAAAAGGTTTTTGTCTGCACATTGCTCAGAATTTAAAAAATTTTGCATATCTTCGCGTTTCATCACCTCTAAAATCCAAAAGTGACTTTAGAATCTTTCATGTCTGTCTGTCTGTCCGGAAAATAACTATTTTATAGACTCAGAATTGGCTGAACCGATTTCTATGAAATTACATCACAATATTCTTAAATACCTTTATAGTGACATAGACTATAAATTTTATTAATATCTAATCAATAACCGCAGAAATTAATTTTTTAAAGTTTATATAATTCTCCTTGTTATTCATTCAAGAGCATCTCGCGGCTCACTGTTACTAGCAGAATCATTTTAAACAATAAATTATTATAGCGATTCGCAATCAAAGAATTATTATAATATTTAACTTTTTATTTTAAATTTTAATATTCAAATATCAATTCAATTAAATAATTTATTCTAAAAGTTCTCATTTTATTTAATTTAATAAAATATTTAGATCATATTTTTTATCTTAAATTATTTTTCATTTATATTTGAATATTTCTTCTTTTCTATAATATATAATAATATATAAATTTTATCATTTAATAATAAAACAAAAAATATTATTTAGTATTTTATGAAGTGAAAATAATTTTTAAAACCTCAATTAAAATTACTGAATTGTATTATCTTTGTTTTTTATTTTAATTTAATTACTCTATTATTAATTACTAAATATATATATTAAATAAAAATTAAAATATGATGATATAAAGTTGTTTTAAATTTTTGACATTTTTAAATTGGGTATATTTTTTATATTTGTTTTAAATCCAGATGATTATATTCTATTAAAATTTATTAAAATGTTTTTTTATTTATTATATTTAAAAGATTGTTTTTTATTATGTGATATTAATAAAAAATAACGATGGTCTGTGTAAGTCGAATCATGTTGCACATAATTAAATAACAATTCCCAAACATAGAATTAATATAATATTTTGTTTTAAATTCTTATATTTAAATATCATTTCAATTCAAATAATTTATTCTAAAAGTGAAGGGTATACATTTTATAAAAAAACAGAAATTATTATTTTTAATAATAATAATAATAATTTACTGATTAAATTAAAATATATTTTAAATAAGAACACAAAAAGAAATTAATGTTTTATGTAATATATACTGATTGAAACAAAATGGATGAAAACCTTTTACTACTTTCAACCAAATACTATGTACCATTCGGGGGTACAGGGGACGGAGCCCCCGTCTAGGTGTGATGAGCAGCTAGTACAATATACAATATTAATATATATAAATATAATCAATAATTAAATCATATATTTGTAAATTAAATTTTATAATAAATGTTTATTCTTTCTTTTTATTCAATATCATATCATAATGTAATAATAATAATAATAATAATATATTTATAAAAGAAGATGGAAAGATGATGCCGATTTAATTAATTTATTTCAAAAATAATTGAAAAAAAAAATAATGATAACATTTAAAATCAATTAACCTGTCAATAAAAAATTAACAAAAAATAATTAAACAAAAAAAAAGAATATACACATATTCTTTATAGATTATAAATTTGACATATTTAATTAATTAATTAATTATAATTTATTATCAATTTAAAACTGGTTTTTGTATGATATATCGATTTTTATCATTTAATAATAAAAGAAACTGAAAGGAACAATTTTAATAATATTCACCATGAATAAAATCAACCAAAACAACTAAGCTGATAAGAAAAAAAATGTTATCAATATAACCAGGAAAATATTGACAAAAATATTATATATATAAAAAAAAATTGGAACATTCTATTGAATAAAAATATTTATCTCGTCATGCATAGAGCAAATGCAAATGTAAAAAAATAAAAGCATGTATGGACATTTACATGAAAACGGCTTTGTTTTTGGTGATCAGTCAATGGTGGGGAGGGGGGTGGGGAGGGATAGCCAGGACAGCTGCAACCCTTTACGTGCAGTGAGATATCAAATTCTGTAGACATTTCGATGGGCTCCATTCATGCCTGTCGTACATCAATTATGTCATTGGAACATCGGATGTGATCATGGGGTTGGTTTCTTTTTATTGTATTTGATTCTTGAATCCGTCATCACAATACACCCCAGAATAAGAACGAAATATTATTTATTTACAAATAAAAATTAAATAAATAAATAAAATAAAACAGTTAAGCATGTGTTAATGCCATTCAAGGAATATTAAACGCCTGATACTTTGGTATTTAATATTTAATATTATACGAGGGCAGGTCAATAAGTCCGTGACTTTTTGAATAAAACACAGGCTTTTGGATAAAAAAATATTTTATTTTTCATCGTAGTCTCCTCATTTGAGCACTATCCACTTCGTGCAACGTTTCTCCAATTTTTTTATCCCTTATAAAAAATAAGATTTATCGAAGACATCTTTTGTGCCGATTCACCCCGAGAAACCCACTGTTTTAACTGCTGTTTGGACTCTGGTGTGTTGTGGCGGATCCACGATTCATCCACGGTTACGTAACGGCTCAAAAACTCGGTTTCAGTGGCGTTTTTTTCGCAAAAAGTTATGCTTAATGAGCACACAAAATTCTCTTTTTTCCATTTTCTTCTCCAATCACGGGGTAGTCTACTATTGATGGATGTCAAACAAAAACTAAAAGACCCAGCTAATTCAAATTTCGAGGTGTCAGCTGATAGTTGCCTGCTGACAGGAGCAGTGTTGCCATTTCATTTAAGAGATGGGAAATTCCAAAAGTCACGGACTTTTTGATATACCATCGTATTTATTAAACTACGCATTTTTTATAAATTAATTTGTAAATTTTTTTTCTTTTTTGGGCACTTAACATTTAATTCTATATGATTCTTATAAAAAAATTGAAAGTAATGTTTTTATAGATTAATTTTCATTTAAAATTTGAAAATCATTCATTTTTTTATTTATTTTAAATTAGAATTAGATAATGATTGCAATAATATAAGATCATTGGGGAATTGGTTACATTACATAACAAGGAATTACATAATCTCTATGCATCATCAAACAAACCTATTTAAATGAGAAATTTATGGATGGGTCTTTTGTAAAATGTTTAAGATTAAACTTTAAAAATTTTGAAAATTTAAAATTTTATTCTGTTAGGCAAAAACAAGATTTATTTAACTTTTTCGTAAAACTTTTACAATTTCCACCTCAAATTTAGCATTTTTTTTATAATTTCCCGGAATTCCCGGGAATCCTGGGAAATGTATTTTTAAATTTCCCGATTCCCGGAGAACGAAAATACTCCGGGAAAAGTAACCCTCTAATCAAAACCCATGTGACAATTTGGTTGTGATACATTTACATATACATTTGCAAAAACTAAGAGTTAATTTAAAATTCTGGGCAAAAATAAAGCTGTCCTGAGGTATACTGCATCGCAAGGTTATCCATTTTCCCCTAGTAATCGTTTAATATATTTTTTTTAAATTAAGAGTTAGTGAGCTAGTTAATTCAAGAGATTTAATAAAATCCATGAATAAAAATATAATTCTTAGATAATTTAAAATAAGAAATTAATATTTATCATATACTTGTATAAATGATTTCTATTTTGTTATTGTTTAGAGTATTAGTTATACTATTTATTGTATTTTCCAATGATAAATGACACAAGAACTTTTCTCACTTAGCTTAAATATAAAAAGAGACAAAAGAAGAAAAAAAAACAAATTCGAAATCCTATTAAAGGTTAAAAACAACATTTCAGGGAAAACATTGATGGCGAAAAGATCACAAAAACAAAACATGGCTTGATTTATAGAAAAGTAAATTTCTTTTTAATTGCTTAGAGACCGATATTGATATTTTAATAAAGATTTTTATAATTAAAATGGAATGCTTTTTTAATGAATGCTTATTGAATTCGATAAATGAACCAGTCGAAGAGAAAATTGTTTTTAATTACAATCACATGGATCTCAAATTGAATTCAGTTTTAAATAATTTTTAATAAAAAATATCTTCCCTAATTAAAAGTAAAAAAAAAAATAATATATAGCTTTTTGTTAAATAAAATGCAAAGTAATAATTTTCATTTCAATTTTATTGTAATTACTATAATTAAATTTAATATCCAACTTTGTCTACGTGATGATAAATTGAAATTTACACTTTATGATACATTTTTGTTTATGTTAATTTATAATTTTTTTGGTGATTATGTATTCGATTTAAACTACACAATAATTGATAAATCCTATGAATAATTGTTTAATATTCCATTGTCAAATAGATATAGGATAATTGTCTTTCTTTGATATACAGTGGCGAAACCAGGATTTGGTCCTGGGGGGGGGGGGGTTTGACTAGCCGCTCCACCTTCCCCCCCCCTCCCGGGCTCACTCAAAGACAAATTTTCATAAAGTTTTTTTTTTATATTAAATATTTAAAAAAGTTTTGTAAATGAAACACTGATTTTACAAAATCTGGCAAAAAAATTTAATTTTGTATTTTATTTACTCGTATTCACAGTTTTAGAAAGAAAATATTTTTTTCCAGCTATAAGTAAATTATTTTAGCTTTCCTCATGAAATAAGGATAGCTTATACGATGATCGGAAAATTTTTGCTCCGAGATTCTTCGAGATTTTCACTTTTCAGACGGTTCTGAATCCAAAACTGCAAAAAAAAATTTTTGAACCGTCTCGTTACCGAGATTACGTCTAAACAAAATGAGATATTGTCTTGAAATTTGATATTTAGATGTTTTTTTTTGGGAATAATGGGCGGGGATTGGATTGTTGTTGGACAAGATCGGACCATAAGTAAGGGTAGTTTAAAGATGTGTCAAAGCACATTTTATTGATCTTCTCAATAAATACCGATTTTTATGAGAATTATCATACTATCGTATTAAATTTATAGGGAATCGAATTTACTAAAGGTTTCATTATATTCATTTTTACCTAAACTTAATAATAAAGGAGTTATTTATAAAAAACTATTAGGTTGTCCCATAAGTTTTTTCCGCGTCACGCTATGAATGAATCTAACTGGCTATGTTTATATATATATATATATATATATATATAAACATGCAGGCTTATCTCTTAGCCGTTTATGGCATCTTATTTAATCATCCCAGAGCTTTTTCAGAGTACGTTTCGTTGGTGTCAAAGTCTCTTTTAAAATTTTTTCTACTATGGAGAGCCAAAAGAAGCATTTGCGGCATGTTATGCTTAATTGCTTTAAAAAAGGCAATAGTACAAAGGATACTGCAGAAGACATTTGCACCGTTTACGGGCGTGGTGCTTCGACTATTAGGACCGTCCGCAATTGGTTTAAGAAATTTAGAGCTGGCCGCCCAGCAATGACGGATATTATCAAGACTGTGCTTGCTGAAAATCCGCGATTCAGTGTGCGCGAGATACATAAGCATAAGCACGGTACATAAGCATTTAATCAAAATGGGATATGCAAATCGATATGAAGTTTGGGTTCCACACCAATTGACGGAGACCGGCCTTATAAAGCGCGATTTGCTTCTACAGAGACACAAAAGAAATCATTTCTTAAAGTCTTGTCACTGGAGACGAGACTTGGATTTTGTATCAAAATGTGGATCGGATTTGGTCTAAAGAAAATAGACCTTCAACTGTTGCGAAGAAGGTTCTTTTGTGCATTTGATTTTTTCAGTCCGCGATATTTTTAATTAGGGATTTTCGCTTTTGGGGATTTTCGGTTTTAGGGATTTTTGACTTTTATGGATTTTTTCCTTTAGGGATTTTTACCCGTTTCGATTTTGAAAAAATTAGTCTTCGCTTCATAATTTTTATGAAATTAGCAATTAATGTATTATTATTAATGTATTATTAATAAAAAATACTTAGAATTTGAGAAATATTTTTATTTATTTTATATTTAATGTGGAATATAGAATAAAGTGCTACTTCCGGTTAACTGATATTTTAAATATAAATATTTTTAATTTTATTTTATTTATAATATATAAGGGCTGGCTGTGACGTCATATAATTTTAAATTAAGAAAAAACTAATGAAGATGATTTTACTCGAGGATAAAACCAAAAAAGTGCATAACACGTGGAGATATGTCCTCACGTGAAATTTGATATGAAAATAACCCTTCACTTCCTCTCTTCGATCGGTTTCCGGATTTGCACCAAAAGTTGATCAATTCATCCTACTCATGTATTAAGTAAATATACCAAATTTCATCAAAATCCGTTGAGCCGTTCAGGCTGTACACATCTATACGGACGGACGGACAGACATCATGCTAAAAATACTTTTTTCTGTTAAGAAAATGCATGATTCGTGGAGATATGTACCTAAAAATATCCATAGGTGAAATTTGGTGTGAAAACAATACCTCCCTTACTATCGTCGGTCGGTAAAAAGGAAACGCTACTTGTATAGGTAAAATGTCCCTTCCGGTAGTCAGATCATGATGAAATTTGGTATCTGAATTTTTTTCATATTTTTAAATCTATATACAAAATAGGAAGCAAATATCTCGAAGCAAACTGGTACTTTACTTGAAAGGTAAACGCAACCAGTGTAGGTAAAGTACCACTTCCGGTTAACCGATTTTGACGAAATTTTGATAGAAATCTACAAACTGTGAATAATATCGGTGTACCAAATTTCGAAGTCCTAGCTTGATTAGTTTTTGAGTAAATTTGCTTACAGACATTATATACATACATACACACACACAGACATAATTCGAAAAATGGTATTTTCCGACTCAGGGAGGTCTAAAACGTCAAGATCTATCGAAATTTCGAAGTCGAAATTTTTGACGATTCCAATACTTCCCTTATACGAAGTATGCGGGAAAGTAAAAATAAGCAATTTTTATTTTTGTTAAAATTTTTTTTAAAATAAAATAAACTTACTTATTATACACTAAGTTATACTTTAAGAATTATTTTTTTTTTCTTTTCTATTTGTAATATAGTACATAATATACAGCAATTTATATTTTTTTCTCTCCTGTGCGGGGGGGGTTTTAACCCCCAAACCCCCCCCCCCCTGGTTGCGCCACTGTTGATATATACATATATTTATATAAAATATCTTTATATTTTATGCCTGTTAGTGACGTTATTTGTTAGTGTTTTTAATTGTGTAAAGATAATACTCTAGTAATTTTTGTTTATTTCTTATTTCTATATAAAATAATTTGGTATTTGTTCATTAAGGTATCGCTATTTTTAAATTGAATGTGCCGCATATTTTCGGTCATTGAAGAAGGGCGGAGATGTTTGAAATAATATATTATTATTATAATACTAATTATAGTATTATAGTATTATTATTATTATTATTATTATTACCATAACACCTCCCTCTAGCCTTTAACGATCGAAAATTGGCGATATATTCAATTTTTAAAACGGCGATACTATAATTATTAAGAATAATAATAATAATACTATAATTATTAAGAATAATAATACTATAATTAATAATAATAATAATAATACTATAATTAATAATAATAATAATAATAATACTATAATTAATAATATAATAATAATAATAATACTATAATTAATAATATAATAATAATAATAATACTATAATTATTAAGAATACGTAACAGGGGACGACCAAAGAAAAGGTGGAAAGATCAATGAATGGGCTCTATCATGAAAGAACAGGTTAAAACCTAAAAGAAAGAAGAAGAAGAAGAATTAAGAACAGATAGTTTATACTTTATTACCCTTAATCAATTACATATATTTAAAGAACTATAAAAAACATATTTTTTTGAGGCAATATTATAATATAATATAAATTATTTAATTTTCTTATTTATGGATGTACCAAGGATTAGGTGGAGTCATCGTTCAGTTTGTAACATTTTAAAACTGAAATTAAGATTTTAAGAGATTTATATATAATTAATTATTATCAATTTCACCACTTTATTATTATTTTGAATTCTATGCATGGGGACAGAGGCAAAGACTAATTTTGCGCCCCTTTCGGAAGAGAAGTTTGAGGTTTATTGGGAATAAGATATCTCATCTTGTATTTTTCCATCTCTTAAAATGTTTCTCTTTTGCCTAAGTAGTTTTTTAAAACTCATATTTATATCTATATAAATATTTTTATATTAACTGCTCTTTCGCGCCCCTCTTTAGTTAGCGCCCATGGCACGTGCCATCTCTGCCATAGCCTAGTTAAACCACTACATGGAGGCAGGCCCTCCATACAGCTCATTTGGTACAGCCATATCCTTATATCTAATTAATAAAATTGTTTATAGTAATAGTCATTTATATATGAAATCAAAATCCTTTTTATTTTGATGGATATAAAATAAAAATGATTAATCACCCATAAATAAAATTTGAACTCTTAAAAAATTTATTATATCTTGAAATTGAAAATTATGTATGAATAAAATACATATAAAAAATATATATCAAATAAAAAAACCAAATCAAATCAAATAACAAATAAAATCTCTCTTAAAATTAGTATAAAAGTTTAAAATTAGTATATTTTAATATTTGATGAAAATATTTATAAATTTAAAAAAAAAATTGAAATCAATTATTATCACAAATATTGAAAATTTAATGAGATATATGATTTAAATAATAAATAAATAATAGGAAATAGGGAGGGGGATATAGAGAAGGAGCATATTGAAACCTAGAGGGATCCAGGTTATAATCCTAATTCTTCCACCGATTATCTTCTGTAGCCAGAAGGCAGTCAGGAACCCTTCTAGGCTATAAATGATTGATAACTATGTTACTGATCCAAACTCAACTGCTAGCGGAAGACCCAAAAGGAAATTTCACAAGATGTCCAAAATACAAACTTTCAACAAAGAAACTATTTAAAGGTAGATGATAATCTTAAAACTTTCAGTTTAAAAGAATGAGTTGAGCATTATTTGATCCAATGCAAAAGAAATAGATCATCAAATGAATAGGCAACCAAAGTGACTTTTATAATCAGTTTTTATTTCCTAATATATATATATTTAGATTATTATTTATTGTTTTTATTTATATATAAATATATTGAATATTATTTACCTGATTATATATGAAACTTTCCATATTGGAACATGTTGATATAATTCAACTCGGGACACCAAAATATGTCAAGCTAACTGTTATTTTACAAAAATAAAATATTTATTGATTTAACTACGTAACATGTGTATATTAGTCGTTATTATTTCTTGCTTTAGGAACTTATTAGTTTTAACAATTAGAAAATATAAATTTCTAAAAGTTTTATCACTTTACTTCTGATAACTTATACACCCTCCATTCCAAAAGAAAACGAACTTTTTAAAAAAACAAAAAACCAATGTACATTTTGGGACAAATCATTTTTATTAATTAGTGTATTCACCTTCTGCATCGATACACAAATTTGCACGCTCCAACAAGTTGTCAAACGACTTCTCCATGTCCTTTATTGGAATGGTCTTTAGAACGTCGGTCGTCGCCTTCTCAATGGCTTCAATCGATGCGTGCCACTTTCCTTTCATCGCCAGATGCAGTTTAGGGAAAAGAGAGAAGTCGCTCGGAGCCAGATCTGGTGAATAGGGCGAATGATGCAAAAGAATAACGTGATTTTTGACCAAAAATTCAGTTACAAGTCGCAGTCAATGATGCATTATCGTACAAAAAGGTCCAACTGCCGATTTCTCGATATTCTGACCGAATACGACGAATTCTTGCCAGGAAACGCTTCATGATGCCCAAGTAAAACTCTCCAGTGACTGTCTGGCCGGGTGGAACAAATTCTTTGTTGATAATTCCTTTTGAATCGTAAAAATCCGGTTCTGGGACGTCTCTCTACCCGATTTGAATCGCTCGAACCACTCGTAAACTTGCGTACGGGATAGACAATCATCACCATATGCATTTTGTAGAATTTGGTGCGTTTCAATAAAAGTTTTACCAAGTTTAAAACAAAAATCAATTGCAGCTCTTTGTTTGAAACTCATTTTCCGACCGATGTACAAAACACACTGACATTTGAAACGCAATAACTTTTGTTGTATGCATACAAATGTCATGAAATTTATACCAGTTGTCAATGAGGGACTAAGCCATCTACGGGTAAAATATTACAACAGATGGCCTTAGTGGTACTATTTTTTTTTAAAAGTTCGGTTTCTTTTGGAATGGAGGGTGTATCTTGGAACAAGATACAAGTTTACTGAATATTTTTTTTTTAATTTTTCTCTGTAATGGATATCATATATTGAAAGTTATTTAATAATGTTATTTAATAAGTTGCACGAACAGTAAGTGAAATTTTGACAATAATTCACAAATATCAATATAAAAAACTTAAGAAAAAACCCAAGGGGAGCCACTCTTCGCCTACTTAAATATTATAATTTAATTATTAATGTATAAAAATTCATTACATCATTAATTATTTTTTTTAATTTTATTAATGTAATTTTTTTATTCTGATTTTTTTTGTTTTATCTTTAAAAGATAAAAATATAAAAAAAAAATTATTTAATTAAATTTCATAAACATTTATTTACACGTATAATATATAAAGAGTTTATAAATATAAATAAGAATGGTTCTCAAATGAAATCAGGGTTGTTGTATACATGCCACTCTCGCGTGGAATTCATGAAAATACAAAGGCATGTAGTTCTATCTACATAAATTAAAGGAGAAGAGTGAGAGGGAATGAGGAGAATAATGAAAAGCCTTTTTTTTGGATTCAGAATAAATATGAATGTCATATGGATTATTTCTTGAACCGTTATATATTATAATGTTATAAAAACTAGTCTCGTTCCCCTATATATTTCTTATATATATTAAATGAAGACAGTTGTCATTCTAACAAATTTAATTAATTTTCTTGCTCGTCCATCCCATGATTCTTTTGTTTAATGTAGTTATAAAAAAATTGCTAATATATATATAAGGGCTATTCCTACCCTTCTTAAAATACCTCCTGATATTAATGTTTGTCCCAAAGACTGGAATCTTATTTCTATTCATTGTTAAATAAAACTAATAGATAATTTCTACTACTGGCACTAAGATATTTGAAAAAATTCAGAAAATATTACAATTTTTACATTTGTAGGAAATAGAGAACAGTTCTTTCATATATTTGGAAGAATTCATTTCAGCATTTCTTAATTAGCAATGGGGCTATACTATATAGTTCATGATAAAACACAAAACCACGGTTTCAAAGATATTAATAGTACGGAATACCGTCATACCCTGTAACGTTGGATGGCAGTATTCAGGAAAGTACGTAAAACGTAAAAGTTCAAAAAAACCTTGGGCCAATGATCATTCGGGACCTTTAAGATATGCTTGTACAAAAATAACCACAATGACGGGATCGTGATTCATCCAGATGGGAGTGTTAACCCCCTAGCTCACGAGTTAAGGAATGATTTCGTGGGGACAGCAGTAGTAGCTATAATAGATCAAGTCCAATATACCCATCATTTTTATCAGGGAAGCGACCGGTTGAATTACCTGTCGGTCATAGGTCATCAAAGTCAGTTCACTTGATTCAGCATTGTCCAAAAAGTTTGTTATAACATGACAATGTCAGAAAAAAATTTATTTTATTGGATCTTGAAGTTCTTTAATTATTAACTATTTAAGAGCATGTCAAATAGTAAGAAATTTCTTTTGTCAAAAGAAATAAAGAGAAATATTTTTATCAAATATATTTGTTAATTTTCATAGGTATATTCTGTTATAATCTTTAGAATCAGAAAATGAATAAAATGATATATAAAAGATACATTTATCCCTCGTATTTAAAAAAGTAGGATTTTCCCTATTATATTCGTAAAAAAGTACGTTTTCTCTATGAAATCAATGAAAATATTTAAGAAATCGATGAAATATGAATTGATTCGTCATTAGAATCAGAAAATGAATAAAATGATATACAAAAGATAAATTTATACCTAAATTAGGATTTTCCCTATAATATTTGTACAAAATCACATTATCCTTATGAATTCAATGAAAATATTTAAGAAATCGATGAAATATGAATTTATTCGTCTTTAGAATCAGAAAATGAATAAAATGATATATAAATGATAAATATATCCCTCGTATTTATAAAAGTAGGATTTTCCCTATTATATTCGTAAAAAAGTACGTTTTCTCTATGAAATCAATCTATTCTGTTATAATGAATAAAAATACCTATGTTCTGTTATAATGAATAAAAATAATTATATTGAGAGATTATTTTAATAATAATAATTAATAATTAAATAATTATAAAACATACTATATGTCTATAAATATATTTTTTTAATTTTATTTTGTTAAAAAATAATAATCTTGCATTGTACATTAAAAAACAAAAAAACAACAACAATTGTATTAAATAAAGAATGAATTTAGCCGAGTTTAATTCCGCGGAACGTTTTCATTCATCTTCATCCGTCCATCAGGTGGTGGAGTAATCTGCTCGATTCGCTTCTCTCATTCAACTTGAATTGTGGAGTGGTGTTAGGCATCACTGGTTTCGACCAGTAACACGCGAGCTATGAGAGATAAAAAAAACAGGTCCTTTCTATGGTTTTCCCTTAAAGAAAACATTTAGGATATTTAAAAACTACACAAAAAAACGCATTGGAAAGTTTCAAAAATAAAATAAAAACGTTAAATTTATTTGATTTGCAAAGGGAGTTATTATAGACAATGACAACTCATTTCCGAACCACCGGTTTGAATACTATGTCCTTTATTTTATATAACAAAATGTTTAATTTTTGAATTTGGGCGAATTTTGGCAAAAGAATAAAAAATCCGAAAATCTATTAATAATAAAATAAAAGAAAAAAAAAGCGTAAATTAATTAGAAATTAAATAGAATTTTAATTCTTTATAGATATTATAGTAATTAAAAATAACCTCACAGCAACCTTATTCCTCCAACCACCCCTATTTCTGAGTCACCTCCATATAATCCTTATTCTCTTATAACTATATAAAAATAATTTCAAATTAATTAGTACTAGCTGCTCCGAGCGCCTTCGGCGCTCTTCACACCTAGACGGGGGCTTCGCCCCCTGTACCCCCGAGTGATACATAGTATTTGGTTGAAAGTCTGTATGTAAAAGGTTTTCATCCATTTTGTTTTAATCAGTATAAGTAGATAAGACATGTATTTGTTTTCTTGTAAAATATATTTTAATTTAATCAGTAAATTAATTATATATTATTATTGTATTTATCTAACTCTGTGTCTATACAGTTTTCGAAAGTTCTTAGCCGCAGCATCCACATTTCTCTAAGCGTCCCTATCCTGAGCTACAACCAAATCCTACCCTGTCCCATCTCTCCCATGTCCCTTCCTTCATTGTCCACCCACCTTGGTCCTTGGTCTTCCACCGGATGTTTCCCAATCGGTTTCTCCCAATTTCTAGTTTCTCCAATTCCAACCACGTCCCCTTCCCATCCCAGCCTTCTTGATTTTATAACCTTAACTATATATGGACATTATTTCTCGTTATGCCATCTCCGCCATCCCCCTGTGACCTCATCTTCTTTTGGCCTATAAATGCTGCGAACAATATTAATCTCACAAATACTCCAAATCTACTCTCGTCTCCCAGAGTCATCGATAGGGTGAACAAACGTCCCGTCTTTAGGTACTCTGTCCCAAAAATGTCTTCGGGACACCCTACTGTTTTTTCAATATTTAGGACATTTCGTAATTTTTTTTTCAAAATTTTTTCAATTTAGTTCTAAAAAAAAAGGTATACCGTTTGTCCCGGTTTGGTGTTTTCGAAATATGGTCACCCTAGTCATCGATCAACATGAAAAATAATTGTTTTATATATTTTAATTTTGATCCTCTTTGATGAGATAAGCCCCTTTACTGCATAATAACAGGCGTTACTCAATTACAACGTCGATTTAAATTCTCGAATATTATTATCCTTCGTGATTAGAGATCTTAAGTATTTAAATATTTATACTTTTTCAAATTCTACATTTTGTATGTTAATTGTATGTAAGTCGTATCCATATCATAATTCTTGAATTTTTTTGTTTAATTACACATTTCGGTTGATTCTTCCCCAATTTCTCTAATCACATGTTTCCTCTTCCAGTCCAATTCATTTACCTATCAATGTTGCATAAGGCATTTAAATTTCTTAATTTGGCTAGAACACTCCATTTTTTAAAATTTTAAATAGAAGGAGAGAGAGAGGTTCTAATTATATATATATATATCTGTTTCTATGACAGCAAAAAAGTAAACAAATTACATACATACAAACACTCGCCTTTATATATATTTCTGGAAAATGGAACACCCGCAGCTCAGCTCAGGAGTTACCTAAGATTCTAATTTCTTTTTTATTTTTCATCTCATTTGAGGTACCCTTCACCTCAGAAAAATTTGGTTACCTTACTCCTTGTAGTTTAGGCTCTGGAGTTTTTTGCGTACAGACGGACACTATCGTATTAAATATATAGATTTTCTCATTTACAATTCAATTTATAAATTTTTTTTTATTCATCTTAATTCTAAAACTAAATATTATAACTACGTATTATTATTTTTAGGAATTGTAAATGTTGTATTGGATTTAAGAATAGACTGTAAAAAAATACACGTTTGTATTCTTGAAAAAAGATTTTTTTTTTTGTCGAAATTCTTTGACATGTTGAAATTAGAATTTTTTTTTCTCTGAAAAAAAAAATTTAATTTTGTTTTGTAAATAGCTTATCGCTGAATGGTGTTGAGATCGGATCTTCTCTGAATAGCAGTGGTTGGGTTTGCCAGAAGCCTCCTGAGATTCTCAGTTCATTGTGTTTGGCATGTTTTCATCGTTGTGGAGTTTATATTGCGAAACTCCAACTGACCAGACGGCTTAAAGAGGAATCAAGCTCAGATAATTTCCTTCATCTAGTTGAGTTAAATTTCCTATACAGTAAAGGGGAACAGATATGAATTAGAGAAGTCATCTTTATTAAAAGGCGACAAAATGTTTACTATTGTGGAACAGGGACGATTATATTCTTATTTTCAATAAAACACTTTTCCCACACCACAAGTTTTTGTGCTAACGGATGGATTACTAAAGCAGTCAATACTTTCGGCTCAAGTAGGAAATCGTATGTGACAACAAACCGAACTAAATACATTTATATAAGAAGATTAAGATTTTCTCTCGAAAATATTAAATTACAAATTTAAACATATAAATGAGGTCAAACTGAATAAGTAACACATCGTTTAATAAGTCCCGAGACTAACAGCGAAAACAACATTTGTTTTTCAAAAATGATTTTTATTCATCAATATAATCTCCTTTTAGAGTGATACAATCTTTCCAACGCCTTTCCAACATTTCTTTACCATGTTTATAGAAGGATTTATCTTTTGCTTCAAAATAGGCTTCAATTTCGGCAATGACCTCATTCCAGCCAATTTTTTTTCCCTGGAGCATTTTTTTGAGATCAGCAAAGAGCCAGTAGTCGCTGGGGCTAAATCTGGCGAATACGGGGGGTGGGGAAGCAAATAAAAGCCCAATTCGTTCAATTTTGCCATTGTTTTCATGGACTTGTGGCATGGTGCGTTGTCTCATCCCGACACCCACTTGAAAAAAACCTTTTTCATGCTCAATTTTTCATGAAGGATTGTAAATACGCTTCCAGATGATAGTCTCACTTTGCGATTTTTCATTACAATTTTTAACACTTCACTCACATTTTCTTGTGAAACGGCTACCCGAACGTTCCCATCGTTTGTGTCCGTACGACCAGGTTTAAATTCACATACCAACGACAAATTGTTGTTTTGGATGGAGAGGAGTCAGGGTAATGTTTTTCAAGCCATTCTGGGCTTCTACGGTGATTTTACCCATTAAAAAACAATGTTTTACCAACACGCGAAACTCCTTTTTTTACATTTTTCAAACAAATTACAAAGTGACTTTACTCTAACCTCGATAACTCTGTGGTCTGTGATTCGATCAACGTAAAATTTTTACTCGTTTCATGTAGATGTTCGCACTCTATGGAAACGTGACCACTTTGGTACTACTAGCATCATCTCTGGGTTAGTCTCGGGACTTATTGAACGATGTGCTATTATAAATAATTTAATTAAATTATTTAAATATTTAAAATTTATATTACATTATATTATATAATAATATATAATATATGCAATAATATTATATAGTATTATATATATATTATATTAATAAATTATAATTTAATTTTAATTTAATTCTAATTTGATTGCAGATTAATAAAACCAGTCACAATCAGACCCAAACTGATCCTTTAATTAAATAAAATTAAAAAAAAATCTGAAATGTCTTCACTCGACTATCTCGCAAATTTGAATTGGATTAATTAACATATATTATATTTAAATAAAATTTAATTAATTATAAATTAAAATTAATAAATAATATTTGTTAAACCAGAACGTGTTTGGCTCTTTATTAATGACACTACCTCACATGTGACGCGAGATTGGCAGTCAACGTGTTAAAAAATTTAAAAAATTAATTCCGGCACTTTCAGTGATTCAATCAAGCTGAAATTCTATATATAGCAGTTTTATACAATTTTTAATCATGTGAAAAACTATCTTTATTTTTATGGTCAGTTTAGAGGAAAAAAATGAAAACGTAGTAGGTTATGACCCTCTTCCGAATGAGCTACATTTCTGAAATGTTCTGAAAAGCTGATACACACACATACACACATATAGACCTGTTTCTCAATCTTAGTGAAAATGACTCAGGGACCTTCAAAACGTATGAAAACATCAAAATCTCGACATCGAAAATTTTCATAATCGCAATACTATCTCTGGTGAGATAGTAAAAATATTTCCTAAATCTCCATATGTTAATTAATATAATTAATATTAATTTTTTTTAAAATTAAAATAGATAATGCATATAAAATTTTATCTTTTAATTTATATATAGAATTTCTATATAAGTGAAAGTAAAAATGAAAATAAAAAGGTGTCTAGAAAGTTAAAGGGAGTATTATAAATTATTTCTATTTCTTTGAATATTTAATTTGTTATACATTTTCCTTTCTTGCATTCATTCACCCTTTATTTAAAATAAATGATTTATTAATGAAAATTTGACTTTAATTCAATTTAACATTTTATCTTTTATTTCTATTTAAAAATAGAAATAAAATTAAATTAAAAAAAAAAATATGAGAACAAATGATTAATTTCTTGAGTCATTATTTTAAAGTAAAATGCTCTCTCTCTATATATATATATGTATATATATCATATATTAAATTATTCCTAGCAAGTATTGAATATACAACTTATAAGAGACTTAAATAATAAAAGCATGTCGCAACAGGGTTAGGGATGGGTGATGGATCTCATAAAGGAAATAGGGTGAGATTGATTTCTACAGTGAATTTATGAGTATAGAATGAATGGGTAAAGCACTTAGATGAGAAGTAACTCAAATAATTGAGACAACCATAAAGGTGAAAAGAAAATAAATTTTCACATTAGCGTAATTTTACTCTCTTGTAAATTTCACCGCTATAAAATTTATAAACATTATAATGTTATGTCATTAGATATGAATTAATGGAAGTTAGTCAAGTTATAATATATAAATTTTCTATTAAATTCCAATGTTTCACGGTAAATTTCATTAATTACTTAAGGGGTTGATAGATGAGACTTGTAGAATTATTTATTTATAACCAATCAATTAATTATATATATATCAACCATATTCTTTAAATTTATTCATATTAAATAAATACTATTTAATAAGAATATTTTTTCTAAAATATGAAAATGATAAAAATAAAAAGGTTTATTTATACAAATGAAGTTATTTTTAAGCTTCTGGAAGAGGCGGTTTAAGAAATTACATTATTCATTAGTAGACCATGTTACTATATAAAAGGAGAGAGTATAATAAAGCTATCAGAAAAGGGAGAGCTCCCGCATATTTAAAATTTAGTTGTAATTTTTGTTAACCAGTTTCTTTATTTAAACAATCTCAAAATGTCTGAATAAATAGAAGGGAATGAAAAAAGAGATGATAAAATTGGGTATAGGTCTTAAATAAAATCTAAAGTAATTAAAAATAGTTACCAAAATTTCTTCTTTTTCTGAAGAGGGAAATCCTTGATTAAATCATTTTTCTTTTTAAAAATCTTAAGTTATTTTCAGATATGAACGTATAATTGATTAATATAATAAGACAGTGCCTATCAATCGATTGCCGTCTTTTCCGGGTAAAGGAGTTGTATGATCAGTATAACGAGTTCTTAACTTTTTATTTCAAGAATCCTCTCAAATTTGATCACGTATGCTGGGTGATTCTCATTTCCATAGAATCTAGAAATTTCCTTTTCAAGCCTAGGACCTCAACCCGGAATCACGTGATTGAAAGTCAAGCATATAGCCACCCAGACTGCGTTACTCTTTAAAAAGAGATGATTGAGTGATCCATATAAATTTGTACAATTAAATTATGCAAAAAGATATTTTTACAAATTCATTTTTTTCATAAATTGATTGCCTACACTCTAGAAACTATTTTTTAGTTTTCTTCTTATTATTCTTCTTCATTATTATTATTATTATTATTATTTTGTTTCTATTGTTCCAAATCTTCTTAGCATAACCAGCTCGTTTGTATTCACATTAAATAAGAAATATACCAAGCTCAAGATATAAAAACTTTTCCAAAATAGAATAAAATGTTTTCATAGAACTTTCTTTAAATTTAATCAACATGAAAAAATACGCAATATTACGTGCACATATAGAGCAATGGATTAGATTCATATATATATATATATATATATATATATATAGTATATATTATATATTTGAAATAGTAATAGGACACGTTTAAGCGAGCCATATGGTAAAAAGGAAAAGATGGAGGGACAGAATTGATAAACTTGATTTTTTTAGCAACGCAAGCCTTGTCATATGAAAGAAAGAAAGAAGCAAGAGAAGTATTAATAAAGCACATATTGACTAATAACAAGAAAGGGTGTATCCATGTGTGAAGGACGAAGGACAATCCTCTTTTTCCCTTTTCGAATAAACAGAATATAGAAGATAAAAGCAAACAATAACGTTCAAATAAGAACATACCCATATATATATATATATACTTCTACCTCTATAATATATATATATACGTTTATATTTATCAACAACCTTCTCTTTATTCATTTGAATAATAAATATAGATTTATTTATTTACTGTTTATATATTAATACATGTATAAATAAATGAAATATTTAGTTCGGTATTATTATTAAAATATTTTGTTATTAAATATATCATGTTTTATTATTTATAGGATGGATTATTCATATTAAAATGATTATAGTATTATTCAGATTGGAAGTCAATAGACACATTAATGTTAATTATATTCACTCTCCCAACCATTGTAATTTTTTACTGTTCAATTTTAATCGACACATTGAGAAATCGTCGAACTAGTAAATAAAAAAAAATAATAATAGATAGAGAAGGCAGGTCAATAAGGCCGTGACTTTTTGAATTTCCCGTTTTTTAAGTGAAACGGCAACCTGCTCCTGTCAGAAAATTATCAGCTGGGTATTTTAGTTTTTGTTTGACATTCATTAATAGTAGACTACCTTGTGATTGGAGAAGTAAATGGAAAAAAGTAAATTTCGTGTTTATTATCGTTCTTTATCGTAAAATTTCATTAAGCAGGAGTGTATGGCGTTGTTTAATCGCAATATGGACGAGTTTTTGAGCCGTTTGGTAACCGTAGATGAAACGTAGATCCATCACAACACACCAGAAACCAAACAGTAGTCAAAACAGTGGGTTTCTCGGGGTGAATCGGCACCAAAGATGCCATCGATAAATCTTATTTTTTGGAAGGGATAAAAAATTGAAGAAACTTTGCAGTATATAGAGCTCAAAGGAGACAACTTTGAGAAATAAAAACCTGTACTTCATTTCAAAAGTCACGGACATATTGACCTACCCTCGTAACTTACGGAGGTCCACGTTGGTCTGTCGGGTACCGTGTCTTTTTACCTCACTTGGTCTAATTTTCGCGTTTGGGAACGGTATTTTTTGTTTTATGAGATCCACCTAACCTATATGATCACAATTAGGAAGCTACAAGCTTCGATCATGAAAATTAAGATACAAGTTACAACACCTCACCGGCAAATGACTTGATACACCCAAGCCCTTGAAAGGGCTTTAGCACCAGGATTTAATACCACTTACAGTGATGTGTAGTATATGTAAACACTTTTCAACAAAATAACAGAACAGTATAAAACAATCTTTTATAAATAATATACTAAAAAAATAAATAAATTTTTGAAAAATATATAAAAAATGTATATAATATAATATACTAATAATTATTGGTTTCAATGAAAATGGTAGAAATAAATAAAAACATAAAAATCAAACAATTTTTGTCGAAATAATATTTAAAATATTTTATGAAATAAAATAAATGAACACATTATCATTAAAAAGAACAAATATCGAAAACAAATATAGTCGTAATTGAATAATAAAATTTATGAATTTATCATAATTGTCAAAATCCTACAACTCGGCCATTCCCGAAGCTTACTCGTTTCCGAAGATATTAAGATCGTTGGAACCCGTGGTTTCATATAATAAAAGTGAATATCAGATCATCTTACTAGTTTCACGTGCTTTCTTTTATTTTCTGTGAATTTGTAATAACCTAGAAAACTAATTTTCAATTTAGAGAGATAAACAAATGATATTCGTCTTCTTATTATTATTTGAAGATGGAGCCACCTCAGCAACTAAGACCATTTGTGTCTTAAAGAAATCATCCATTGTATATGATTAATCTCATTTATCTCCAAGCAATCCCTTCAGGGAGAACTTCATCCTCTTCGCCGGCCAGGCAAACAGTAAATTACTGAATCCTGACCGATTCCAATGTGTCAGACTCAATGCTTCCTGGGTAGATGGAAAAAATGAATTTTTTCTTTCACTCTAAAATGTATATATATTTAATAAATACCATAAATAAATAATAAATATAATATACGATTTAATATAATATTTATAAATAAATGAATAAATAGTTGAATAAATAATAAAATATATCAACTATACAAAAATAACATACAAAAAATAATTACAACAAAAACAACAATTTATATATATATAAATAAATAGTTAATAAATAAATAATTTAAATAAATAATTAAATATTATATTTTGTATAACAATTTAATTTTATCCAGAAAGTTAAACAAATTCTCAAAATCTTCAACCCTTCCTAATAGATCTCTAATATTCAAATTTTCAATTTTACATCTTACTTCTTACCGATACATACGATGGGCATTCGACACGAACTTAAATATGACTCTCCTATCGTATATTATACACCAAGGGGCATTTTCTTTCAGAATCAGATGACCAAGGAAATAAAAAGCAGTGACCTATTCTGAGACAAAATGGCCTGTTCTCTTCTCGATATTGAATGTTTTTCGACAACTGATATTCTTTTAATTAATTCTGTCGTTTTTTGTTCATCCGAACACTCGGTTTCCAATTTTGATTTCTCTGAATATATCGGTTTTTCAATCGATTATTAGACGACCATTTAGAACCAGTCTCGAGATCAGAACAGAACAAAAACAGAAAGAATCAACCAGGTCAAGATTTTTCCTTCTAAGGGGGTCCTTCAACCGAAACAGTCCGCAGGGAATATACTACTCGGTTCATGGTGTGCCCGAGCCATTGGCATGTTGCCGATGAGGATGCATTTTAACAGGATTATGACCTAAATGTTCGAAATTGTTCTTTCTTAAACTTCTTTAGTTACTTTATTGCCTCCAATGTCAACGTAATTATCTTCTTTTCAAGTTTTATCACTAAACTTACAAAAATGTTCATACCTTATTATATTTACATCACCTGCTGTGTAAAGCTGTGTAAAGCTAATATGATTTCATTTTTTAATAAAATATATTTCATGATTTTTTTACTTATTATAAACAATTTAGTTGCAATTAAATAAATATTTTTTGGAAAATTTCTGTTTAGACTATAACTGATAATATTTAGTATTTATTTGTTTATTTGGTTTCAGATGTAATCGGTCAGGAGTCTCATCATATTCAAATCATGCCGATCCAGGCGAAAAAGGGTCTCGTTAAAAAATTGGGCGATTCAACTGTGGTCACCTGTGTCAGTCCCAACGCCACAGAAATTGTATGGACCAAGCAACCTAATCGCAAAATTCCCAGCAAACGGGGCAGGTAATATATTAATATATAATATCTTCTACAATATAGAGTCAATATTAATGAATTAATTAATATTCTAATGCATAACATTAATTACTAAGTGAAAATTTAATTTCTGTTGCATTGTATAGGATGCAATAGATGCATAGGAAAATTGATATTAACTGTTCATAATTATACATAGGGCCTTAATATTATTTGAATTCAATCCAGGTCTATGCATCAACGATTTTATAGAACTAAATTAAAGCTTATCGATATTGAATATTATACACAATTTATAATACCTTAAATAATTATTAAGTGACTCCGCCCCTAGTCGCTTTACTAATCAATCCACTTGTTATTCGATTTATTGGGATATACTCTGAAAATTTAAAAGAACGATAGTCTATCACTACCTATTATTAACAATTACCACAAAATATTTAAATATATTTAATTATTTAAAATTACCCCACTATATTTAATTCATTCTGCAAGTATCTGTTCCTGATACTATATTAGTTTTAAACTTCCCTTTTATCATTTCTATCTCTTATAACTTCAGTTCAACTAAATTAATTTCTGCAGTGTCCTATTAGTCTTTGTTTTATGATTTAACTAAATTTAATTATTTTTCAAAATATTCTTTTCATTTCTTTGATCAAATTATTATTATCATCAATTATTAAATCTAACTGTACATGATGACTCCTTTTGTTATTTTTAATTTTTAATTCCCAAATATAAATCTTCAAACAAATCAAAGAATTATTTAATTAATGGAAAAGTTTAATTAGTTTTCTGTTAACATAGTCAACGTATAAATGTTTACCATATACGTATATAGTTTGTTTTACACTTAGCCAAATACAATAACAAGATTATATATTGCCAATTATTTTCTTTCTTTTGGTTAACCATTCGTCATTCTTTAAAATTTTAAGTTTATTTCGATTTGCATATTTTCATTGATATTTTCAATCCTATCAAATATCATAAATGAAAAAAATGTTTTAGGACAGAAGTTGTTTTGTAGACCAGAACGGTAGCTTAGCTGTTCTAGTCCTGGTCTACCAAACTTGAGGTCGAGAGATTGTACTTCGACAAGTTCACTTAAGTTTAAGAATTATATATAGTATTATATACTAAACTGACTAAATCGCGATGGCTAATAAACCTTAAATAAAAGTTATTTTGTAGTTTGTTGTGATAGAGATTTTGTTATTCTATTCTTAATTAACTGTGAGAAATTAGCGTTCTAAATTTGAACGTCATAAATATTCTTGAATAATGTTCACTAGAAAGTTACATATCAATATATATAGTTGGTTGTTCGAGTTATTAATAGAGTTAGTTTGAAAATGGCAAGTATTGGAATAGTTGACTTTTGTTATGACATTCATTATGATTATATAAACTTTTTAAAAGTCGTCAGATTTTAGAGTATCAATTTACTCTCGTTTGTTCTTTGTTTTTTTTTCATTTTTTTAAAAGAAAATATAATATATTAGGGTCAATGTATCTCTTTTTATTATTATTATTATCTCTTTAAATCTGAATTAAAACAACATCTCTCTCTTTCACTTATCCCTCTAAATGGATTTCAAATGACCCAGTTTGGAAACTGGTAAAATATCTGCTTAAAATTATAGACGTGGGAGTTTGATTACAGGATGATGGATGAAGATCTTTGGCTCAACTATCGGGAAAGGGCGACCCAATTTGTCATCATTTTCATGAACAGATAGATGAAAAGAATGGAGATGATGACGGCCTTTAAGGAAATCGGATATCTAGTTAATGGAATATAAATAAATCGAATTTATCATTTGAAAAAATATTTTTTTTAGAAAAAAACAATTAGGAATATTAGAATAATTTGGAATAAAATAATAGAGGAATAATTACAATACTTTAGAAATTTACTTATATTTACTAATTTTATTTTTTATTTTTAATAAATAAATAATGAACAATTATTGAACATTTTAGAATTTAAGAACATATATAAAGTTGTATAATATTTAATTTGTTAGGGTACTTTAAGAACTTCTTTCATGATTGAAAGAAAGAATCGGGGAGAGCAGGGCCGATTCTAAGGGTTTGAGCGCCCCGGGCAAAATAAAATTTGGCCCTCTTTCATACAAATTATCTTTTAAATAATGAATGCAAAAAAATATTTAATTTTAAATCGGCGCCCTTCAAAAGTTGGCGCCCCGGGCAGTTGCCCGGCTTGTCCGCCCCTTTATCCGGAATTGGGTGAAAGAGGCAGATCGGCAGATATATATATATATATATATATATATATACAAAGACTCTTCTTTTCTTTCTTTCTTTTCTATCGCAAAGATGATAGAGCTAACGAAGCTAGTTTTTTGATAGCAAGAAATATTGCATGTGTTAAACATATAGGGAAGGAGAATTTATTAAAAAATCAAACTAGAAATGGTTAAAGTTTTAGAACCAACTAACATCAATTAGTTATTCAAATTCCAATGCCACGTCATACTACTTACTTAACGTTATATTTGAGCAATAGTAAAAATGTTGATCACAGTTTGATGTATAGTTTGAAAAAATGGACAACATTTAGTTTAACTCTTGACGAGTTAATATCCATACAATTGTCCTCTAAGTATCTGCAGGTGTAAATATAAAGGATGAAATGTTAGTAGTTCTTATAAAAACATTTCGCAGTATCGATGTTAGAAATTCTGTTAATGAAGTAAAGAACAAGTTTGAATTGCCTCGTGATAAACTTTGAAAGTGAAGCTCCTGTAATCATTGTGAAAAAAACCAAAATCTCATTGGTCTTTTAACATTTTCCATTTATAAAGAAATACAGTTCTAACTTGATAAAAAGAATAATCTCTAACATATACAGCGATTTATAATTAAATTTTCTATAGAATATTTAATTCAATCATTTAAATTACAAAATTGTTTAATTAAAGTGCGTATTAGACAAGAATATTTTACGATTGTACTATATTCAAATGATTTTTACATTATCCAATTGATTAAGAATGGTAATATTCTTCGTCAGGTGTTAATTAGTATTTAAGGCATTTCCTGCTTGATCATTTATTTAACTTTTCAAATGAAGAGAGAGATGGGAGGGGGAGGCATCGAGGTACTAATGATAGCGAATTAAATTAAAAGTTCTCGCTGTGAATGCAAAGGGCAACAGGTCCAATGGCTTGATTCAAGTCTAATGCACCATTTGAAACCAGGACTTTGATTTGTATGGACCTACTTTGGAAACTGTTTTATCGCGCTGTCAGAAAGTTTAAAGCACTTGCTTACACATCCATTGGCTTAACGAGATACTTTGATAAAAAAAAAATGTTGACCTTTCATTCTTTTCTTCCTATGTTTTTTTTTTACTTTCCTTCATGTATATTTTTTTATATAAATATTATAACTAACTAGCTATTTATGGTTATATTTATATAAAATATGTGAATTTATATATTTAAGTCTTTATCTTTCGCTAACAATTTATTTAAAATTGAATAAGCTAAAGTGCTGGTTTAACAATTTTTCAGGTTTTTTATTTATATTATATATATATATATATATATATATATATATATATTTATATATAATAATGTTTATAAATAATTTATATAAATAAATAAATATTTATATAAATAATATTTATAATTTTATAATAGTTTTTTTATTAATAATATAAAAGAAGTCACTCAAAGAGTGATTCCAAAAATATTGCATACTATAATAGGCATCTAGAACTAATTAAATTTTTTATTAATATTTATTATTTATTAATAAAAAATATATAATCATTTAATTTTTAATCTTTCAAAATTATTTTTTTCCACCGTAAATGTTATTTACATTTTTTGAAAGAGAAAAAAGAGACAGGGGGACCAAATCTGGTGAATAGGTTGGTTGTTGTTTTTGGAAGCTGATTTCCAAGAATTGTGTTTCTATAACTTGGAAAGTTTTTTAACAATTGTTTCATGTAACCAATATTATTAAATAGTGTTCTTTATTACGTTTAGCATCTTGAGATAAATATTCGTGATACATAATTCTATGATAATAGAAAAGTGTGAGGAGAACATTAATATATTGTCAACAATATGATACGGTAATTCAACGTTGATAACTGCCATTATAATTTCTGATACGCATTTTTTGCTCAAAATCAAACACTTTTGAAACAAATCATACGGCGGCCGCTCTTACCATGTTCAAGTGAATAATTGTTCGCGTGGACCATACACATATACCAAATTCTTCGACAACATTTTTAAATGTAATTTGATGGTTATCAATAATTATTTTCCAAATTTCTATCTATATCTATCTCTGTGGCTCTACGGAACTTGAAAGATCTTGGTCGCAGCAACCATATTTCTCCAAGTGTTCCTATTCTGAGCTACACCCATCCTACTCCTATTTTCTCCCATCTCTCTCACGTACCTTCCTTCATTATCCATCCACCGTGTCCTCGGTCTCCCAAGAGGACGTTTCCAAATCGGTCTCCCCACCAATATATTTTTCGCCTTCATCTCCAATGTTCTTCAACGGTTTTACAGTCATCTTGAAATCGTTCATACCATTTGTAAAAGCCTCGTTCAAATGGCATCCAGGTGATCTCATTTTTTAGTAAAATTCAAGTTCTAATTGATAAATATTGGAACTGTCGTAATTGCACGAATTTTTTGATCATATTTCGTATATAATACTATCGAAAATTTTTAGATGTCCAAAACCTATCCTCTCCACTGACGTTATCATTGACTAATGTCAAATGACATTCTTCATAAAATTTAAATATTTCTTTAGTTCTCTCTCTTTATTTATTATATATAATATATATATATTTCAATTTAGAAATAAAACTTTTCGTAGAGATGGAGAGATTTAAAGTTATAAAGTAAACAAAAACTTTTTTGAAGGGATGTAATAAATTTTTAAAAATTGATTTTTCACTTTGGAAATAAATTAGAGAGATAAAAATTGAATCTTTATATATATATATATATATATATATATATATATGTTAAGACTTAGGAGTATCTGAAATTGATTATACCTAGATTCACTATAATTTAAACAATTACTTTCTAGGATAGGAAAGAATACACACATATATATATATATATTAAGACTTAGCACTAGCATTTAATTTGTAATAACTCCCACTCATTATCGAAATTCTAGAAAAGGAGGTTAATCTCGTATATCCTAAAAAGTAATTGTTTAAATTACAGTGAATCTAGTCAATTTCAGATACCTGTTAATTAATAGTACAAGATATTAACGTCGAGGGACAAAACAAACTCGTTTAATTAATATGTATGAAAATTCATCTGCCGGTTAATTAACGGAAGGAGGATGGAAAAGATAAGGAAAGAGTTGAGCGGTAGGTCTGTGTTCACTTCAAGCAGGCCTACAGTTACCGTTGATGATTATACTAGCTTATGCCGTGACTTGGCAGACTAATTCAGGGATTATTAGAATATTTGTTAAGGTACATTGTGCAAGTTCTCTCAACATCAAGTAAAGTAATAATCTATTTTCAAATGAAAATTCTGATATCATGATTATTAATATATAATACTTCATCCGAGCTTGGATATATTGATTAAATGTATCAATGATAGTGGTGTATTGGGAGGGGAACTCGGTGGAACGACGTTCCCTTACTTTTTTTCAGAATCGGAAGGCGTTCCAGTACTTTTTCATGTCCCGACAACTCCCACTTAAATCTACTGTTATAATTTCTTTTTATGTGTACGTTAATATTTTCTATAGTAAAAATAAGAAAAAATAAAAATTTATGTGGAAAAAAAATAGTTTGTTGAAAATATTGGACTTTTTTGCTCCCACTATGCGTTCCCTTACTTCTTATTTTACCAATACATCACTGCAAAATACGACAAGAAATATAAATATTTCTATAAAATATGTGTATAAAAATATAGAAATTTAATATCATCAACTCATTTTATAGTCACGAATTCATCTTTACAATTATCTATTTAATTTATATTTGTTTGAATCTTTTTATTAAATTGTAAACAAATTCAATGTTTTTTTTTAAATTTATATAGGATTTAATATTATTTTTTATCATCATATTTTATATCACAAAAAAAAATTAATAAAGATAATGAACATAAACTTTGTAATATATTTATTTATTGAAAATTTTCTAAATATTTTATTTAATATCGATGAAGTTTTAAATAATTTTATTATAAATTATTATTATTTTTAAAATTAATATTTGCTTATTTAATAAAAGGTTGGAGAATTCAATCAACAGAAAAAAATTCCCCCTCCGCGGGAGCATTCAAATTATCTATTCACTTTCAAATCTAGATATCATTGTTTGCGGTTCGGTTCGGTTCTAAATATTCTCGACCGAAGCCACCCGCAATTCTTAAAATCACTTGAAATGATTTAAAAAGATTTGCTTAGTAAAGGTGGGAAAGAGATAAAAAATAAACATTTATATGGAACGAATATTTCCGACTCATGCCGAAAGTGCACGAAAAATTAATCATCCTTGTCTTCTCTAACATGAAAATTTTTTAATTTGATTAAAAATAAAAGCAATTCTATATGATCGATTGGTTAGACTATTTAAATTCTCACGACATTTATTAACCATATAAACTAATTTAATATTACATATATATGTTATATAAATAACTACAAATTAATTATTATTTCTTATTTCTAAAAATGTTAAGGTTTGGGATAAAATGTAGGCAGACAGACATGAAAAATTTTAAATTAAGATTTTAATTTTAAAAGTCATGATATGATTCTTTTCAATTTAAGCAATATTCAGACAAAATACTTTATATTTAATTCAAGATTATTACTTTTTCTTATAATTTATTCAATTTAATCAGTATATTAAAATATTCATATCCAATGTATATAACTTCTTTGTTGATCACTTTTGATTAGCACATCTTTTTTTTCGACTTTTAATTGTTTATATACCATATTAATAATGACAACAAATTCTTTTTAAAATAACTGTAAAAATGTCATTAGAAAAATGAATATGGTAAACCAATGTTTCATTTATATCATCATAGGTAGGGTTGCCATATTTTTTCACGGACCAACCGGGACAGTTCTGTCTATTTTACTTTAGGTTTAGGGATGTCGGTTTCGGGGTGGGGGGGGGGGGGGTTATGAAAACAGTAATGTAAAAAACACTTAAAATATAGAATAGATAATAAGCATCCATACTTAGTGCAACAAAATTTGCATTTATTAAATCATTCTTTAATTCTTCCAGTGCTAAAGGTGCTATTACATTTGATATTATAGCCTCACATTTGGTTTTTCCCAATGAAAATTTTGGTTCAAAAAATTTGTATTACTGTGTTACTCGCCAAAACGTTACTAATCACACAAGAGCAGATTAATCATTCTCTGATCTAATAATTTTGCTCAATTATTTCCAAGAAACTGTGCCCTGAATCTAAACCGGGACAATTTCAACAACCGGGCGGGACGCCGGGACAACTCAGTATATCCGGGACTGTCCCGGCGAAACCGGGTGTATGGCAAGTCTAATCATAGGACATCTTAGTTAAAAAAAAATATTTAATAAAATTAAATAAATTGACCTCCCTTATAAATTTTTACTATTACTTCTTAGTGATATTTCCTCCGGTTGAGCTACATTTCTCAAAAGTTAAATAGAAAACTACGAATTTTGAATAATGCTGGTATACTAAATTTCATTATTCTAGCTCAAACCGTTTTTGCGTAATCTTGTCTCCATACACACATTTTTTTCAACCTTAGTGAAAATGACCCAGGGACCTTCAAAACGTATAAAAACATCAAAATCTCAACATCGAAAATTTTCATGATCGCAATACTATCTCTGGCGAGATAGTAAAAATGAGCTGTGGCCAGGCACAGAGCCGACCGACGATTTAAAATAAATAAATTTCCAAATCAACATTATATAAAGTATAAAAAAAAATATTTTTAAAACTTGAATTAAAAGAACTAAATTATATTATCTTAGTTTTTATTTTTAGTTTAATTAATCAACTATTCATCACTACTATTATTATTATTATATTTTAAGTGAAACATTTTCTGACAATGAATTTAAAATTAATACTTTGTAAACTACCACTTCTGGTTTCCGGATATACACCAAAAATTTATGAATTTACGCTATGATGCATTAAGTAAATATACCAAATTTTATCAAAATCCGTTGAGCCGTTCAAACTGCACACGTCTATACGGACACACAATGGACAGACGAACGGATGAACAGACGTACAGACATCATGTTAAAAATACTTTTTATTGTTAACAAAATGCATGATTCGTGGAGGTATGTTAATATCTCCACATGTGAAATTTGGTGTAGAAAACAATACCTTCCCTTCCTATCGTTGGTCGGTAAAAAGCTAAGAAAAATTTTGTTTATGGAGAAACCAATTAGGAAACTACTGGATAATATTCCTATTCAGCAGAAAGGTAGGTAATTTAAAGAAAATATAAGAAAACTAGGAGAAAATAAGAATTGTAGGTAAATAAGAAATGATGAAAGAATGTGGAAGAATTGTATGTAGATATGATGGAAGAATTGCTGTTTTTCAGACTTTGAGTTCATTAACGCCTTAAAGATCGATCGATTGATATTAAAAAAAAACTAAAAGATTATAATTTAATTCTAATAATTAATTATTTGAATATTCTTAAGATTAATATAAAATAATATTAATCAAATCAATCAAATATTTATTTTATTTATTATTTTGTTTTATGTCTTTTTGTCAAGGGTACATATGGAAGAAATCCCTGGAGAAGATCCTCGTTTTGCTCTCGTCTTCGAACACATCGAGAGAGATGATAAGGGCAATTATTCTTGTTCGTCCAAAATCAATGGCATCCAACATACATCCCAATTTCAGCTCATCGTTCTCCGTAAGTAATTTACTTACAGTTTATTTGTCAAAGCATTAATTAAAAATATCATTACATATATATATATATATAAGTAAGTATATATATATATATAAGTAAGAAAGTAAGAAAGGATGGGGAATGAAAATGAATTTCTTACAAGAGATTCACAACCTTTATTCCCCCCCCCCTCCCGCCGCACCAGTTCGGGTTCTTGCGGCTCTTTGTGTTTTGCACAGCTGTCTGTGTGTACTTGTAAGCTCAATTTAAGCAATCGATTAGAAACCATCTCGGCGGCGAGTCTATTAATTTGGACCTCAAACGAACCCAAGAGAGAGGAAGCAACTAAAACGCCTCAAGCCTCTACCTATCTAACGATTAAAAGGCCAAATGGTAAAAGCAATCGGTCAAAGGACATACATTAGAATAACGAAATTATTCAACTAACCAGAAACGAAATTAATTTCCCAGAGCTTTACAAATAGTATTAGTGAAGTTCCACTTAGGCGAACTTTTTTTTTTTTTTATTATTTTTTTTTTTCTTTTTATTATTTTCTATTCTAAAGACTGACTTGCTTTTCTTAAGGATTTTCTAATTATCAGGAAGGAAGTACAAGAAATTAATTTCCTTCAACTTGAGAAAGTGAAAATCTCGTTTATTTAAGCCACCACAATTGTTAGAGATAAAAAAAAAGTATAAACTCATAAAGAATCTTCAAGATCATCCCCTATATATATAAAAAAAAATATATGTTATCATGACCCAAAATAAAACCACCCTCGTAATAAATGATGGCACCAAAACTTTATTTATTATATAGCTATATTATATAAAAAAAACTTTAAAATTAAAGCCATCAAGTTAAAAATAATTAAAACTTGATCCAAATATGATCAAAAATACCAATTATCTTAATGAAATATCAATCCTTTATAAAAATAAATAAATTTATATATCTATACTGTTATATTATTCGTTTTTTTAATAAAAACATGTATATTTAGTAATAAATGAAAAAATAACAATTCAATTTATTTAATAATTCTTACCCAGTGGCGTACCTAAGGGGGGGCGGTGGGTGCGGTCCGCACCGGGCGGCACTTATCTTGGGGCGGCATTTTTTATATTTAGTTATAGTTGTAAAAAGCAACTTATTCATTTCATATTTATTTTTTTTCTTTCTTGAATAATAAATGATTATTATGATTATTATAAGTTTACTATTTGATTTATATAAATTATATTCAACTATATGATTTCGAATATTATTCTTTGGTGTATATAAATGCATTTTAGTGTAAATTTTGAATTCTAATTCCAAGAACAGGATAATAATTTTATTTTATTGTATTCATTAAAATTCGTTGAATTCGTAAACGCATCTTTAAGATTTTGTTCGGCAAAATTATCTTCGTTCTACAATGAGTCAATTAAGACTACAAAATCTTGCAATATTGTCAATAGAACAAGAAATTACAAATAATATAAATTTTGAGAGCATTATACACGATTTTTCTAGTATGAAAGCTAGAAGAGTAATATTATATAAATATGTTTACGAATGCATACAAATATGTGTAAAAAAATTTACTCTGTGTATTAATTCATATTGATTAAATAACTTAATAATTTATTTATGTGTATTAATTTATAAAAACCACTATTTGATTGACTTATAATAGAAAGGGCGGCAAACTGGAGATCGCCCCGGGCGGCAAAAGTTCTAGGTACTCCACTGTTCTTACCCAAGACTAGGATTGAATAAATTGAATTGAATCAAAGATAGAAATTCAAAGATTCAACTAAACAGAGAGACGATAATATTAATTGAGTTGGTAAATATTTGTTTAGAGATTTATTAAAAATTATTAGAAAAAAAAATGAATTTTTTAAAGTTCACAATTTTTTTTAATTATTTTAATTTTATCTATCCATTTCTATCTATGACTTTACAGAACTGAAAAATTTTAGCCATACTCCTCCAAACGTCCCCTATTCTGAGCCACTTCCATCCAACTCCCGGTCACTCCCAATTTCCCCATTAATAATATTTTGATTAAATTAATTTTTTTTTTTTTGTTTGAGTTAAAGTTGTCAAGTTAAACCTATTTTTTTCATATATTATTAACAATTTAGAAATATATATTATAATATCATCTTTGTTTTTGTAGTCTCATGTTTGAGACGTCGTGGTCAAAAAAATGGCACGTCCAACATTTGATTTCCAAACGTCACGATCCAAGGGTGTGTGCCGTTTCTCTGAGTGGGCTGGCAGTCAGGTGTTTGATCTGATCTACCCATCTTGAAGGAGATCTACCCCTTGGCCGATTGCCTTCGACTTTGCCCTCATTATTATTATTATTATTATTAATTGCGTTTGGACCATCTGGGATCACGCAAAGCTCCCACTTTCTCCTTATTCACACATGCTATCCCTTTGTATGTTTTTCTTTGTTTTGCCAGATCATGTTGAAGAGCAATTATCTGGATTTTCTGCCGATTGAGTTCCATTATTAGATTATGGAACTTTCCGACTTTTTAATAAGGGTATTGATATTCAGTGAGCCCATATATGAATGTTCCTTGGGTGTTAACTTCATTTTTATTTTTATTTTTATGTTCGTGAAGATCCGGGTCCTCCAGAACGGGTGGATTGAGTACCACCTGGAGTAGTTGTTCTTCTCATCACGATCCATTGTTGCGTATGGTTGCTTATTTTGAAGTAATCCTGCTGGAGCAGGGTTATATAGAACCAGGCTTCTCAGTTCCTGGAGCGGGAGGCAGCTGATGTTAAATTGAATTTATTAGAAAAATTTGTTCTTAGTTGGAATCGTACGCCGACTTCATGTGTAGAAAATTGCCACTATACACGCACGACTAAGCTGCCTCCTTTTGCCCTCATTATAATATATAATCTGACAAAAAACCACTTCGTGGTAGAGGTTCTCCGACAAGTTGTGTGCCCTAAAAAGTTAGGAAATCAAAAAAGTTAGGGCCCGCCAAGTTGCCTTTGAAAAAAATTAGTGAAATTCAAGCTTGACGGCCGCCAAGTTCCTCACCTTACAATATTAATTGTTTTTAAAACGTTCATTTCCTGAATAGTGTATTTAATTGCATTTCCAATAAAACTTTTGCAAATAGTTTGTGGTAGTACCTCCCACATTACCACAGAGTTTTTAGAATAATAAAAGCTTTTGATGACTGTTGAAATGATCGTAAAGTTTAAAAAAATTTATTTTGAAACTTAAAACCGGGTGTTTTTAATAATTTAACTTTAACCTATTGATTTTATTATTTATATTTTCAGCTTCTTTTAAAAATTGAAAATTATTAAAAAAAATTTTCAGATTAAATTTCCAAATTATATTCAGTTGTCACCAATATTTTACCGAAATTATAATATTTTCTTTCTTAATGGCGAAATATAATCTCCAAAACAATCCTTTAATTTATTTATATTATTAAGAGTACCTGAAGGTTATATTAGTAGCCATGTCCACACATTTAAGCTTCTCATTAATCTATAATATAGATCATACTAAAATCTTTTTATTCCTTAGATTTCCAATGAAAATGAAGAAAACCGTCCTCAGGCTCGTATTATAATTTTCAAATTAATGTATTAAACAAAAAATATAAAATTTTTCTCGATTTCTCTTCAACTTCACTCTTTATTAACTTAAACAATTATAATTGAAGTGATCTTAATTAAGAGGCACACATAATTAGTTTTTTAAAAAGACTTTTTAACCCCAATTATTATTGATCAACCTTTTTTTATAAAATTAATTTCGTAAGGATAGATATTAGAAAAGTTCCTTCAATTTTCTAAAGAGACCTCAAATACATGGTCTGAAGTTTTTCTCTATAATTAGGAAACAAGATAAAATGAGCCCCGTTTTTCCTTTTCTTTTTTTCTATTCATTTTCTAATTATTAATCCAATCGTTTTACACAGCTCCCGGATGATCCTTTTATGCTGAAAACTTTGACCATTTGTTTCGTAATAGGTTCACTGCACCTTAGGAAATAACAGTCCTTTAAGAAAAGTTTTTTTTTAATAAAATGAAAATGAATATAAAAATCACATTAAATATATACTATAATCCCTTCGAATACCTGGTTTCAGTGTGATATTTTTTTCTCTTTTAAAAAAATCTACCATACATGTCTTTTGCTCCCCGATAATGCACCACGCCTCTCCATTACTTGTTTATGAATTTTTTGATCCCATCCTCCATATTATCCAGAAATGTCACTACTGTCAAACTAAAGTCAACCTTAAGATTCCGTTTTACATACGTAGATGAAATTAAATGCGAATGAGTTTTAAAGCTTTTCCAAAAATCGATAAATGAAGCGCTGGCATAAATATATATTATCTAATGAGAACTATTTTACAGGGGATAATATAAAAAAAGAAAACCTTTTGAAGATACCTCGTATATATGTCTCAAATCAATAAGAAATCTATCAATTTTCTCCTGTGACATTTTTTTTGTTCTCATAATTTATTGATAAATATTTATTACACATTTTTCTTCATTTATTATTTATTAGATTTATGTTAGCAAGAAATACTTATATCTTTTTTCGTCGAACTCCATTATATATTTATTTATTTATATAAATTATAATTATTAATAAAATGTAGAATTATTTTCAAAGAGAACGAAATATATATATTATATAGTGTAATGATTTTTTTGTATATGGGTGGATGTGGCAGGGGAAAATTTAAGAAAAAGAAGGGTTGGTCTCATATGTGTAATGGAAAATGTGGACTTTGAATCGGCGTGAACTGACCTGGAGATCTAGACAAAAAAAAAAGATTTATAGATTTAGATTTTTTTTTTTTTTAAAAAAAAATTGAATATAAAAATGTATATAAAAAAATTTTAGATAAAGATGATTCATTAAAAATTATAAAAAAACCAATTCTGGTTAAAAAAAACAATTTTTTTAAATTGTTGGAAAAAAAAATAAAAAACAAACAAAACAATCCTTTTCTTCCAGAAAAGTCCATCTTCTCTCGACGGTAGCCCACGAACGAATGTCCTTGTCTGACTTTTTTTACAACTCTTTCAGGGGAATCCTCTTTCAATAATCCTTTCCATTGAAAATACATTTATTTAATAAATTTTATTTTTAAAAGATTAAGGATATTTTTGGTATATCATTACAATATATATTATGAAAAGTTATTTTTGGGTTATTTTCACGTTTTCTTGTGAGATTTGAGTCACGTTCTTTCGGCGCTTAGTTTTTTAGGAGAAAATTTTTGGGATTCTGAGTCTTAGTCTGTGTGTGACCAAGAATTGAGATGTTGGGGTTTTGGGTGGAATAGGTGGGTAATATTTTTTATTTACTACCTTCAGAAGATCAAAGTACTAGAACTGACACTAGAATACTTCTGGTTCTGATCACTATATAAATATTGAGAGTTTTATATCTATGTTAAATAATGCTTAATGAATTTGTATTAAGTTTTCAATATAATTTTATTGATACCGAAAGGGGAATGGATGCAGGTTCAATCTTCATAATCCCTTTTATTTTTGAATACATTTCTTATCTAATTAAATATTGAATAAAATTGTATATTTTATTCCCTAAATTTTTTTTTTCTTTTTTTTAATCAGAATTTTAACGAATTATATTCACAATCCGATGGTGTATTTACTAAAGAAACTTGGTTGTTTTAAAGTTAATAAAACTTATGAATACTTGGAAGTTTTGCTATTCCAGCCTCATTCTCTAGAATGCAAGAATTGTCTCTAACTTCATTTTCACCCTTTATTAATGAAAATATCCGACTAAGTAAAATAAATATACTTTTATACTCGTTTCATTTAATCTTTTCAATTCAAAATAAAAATTATTATTTTGTTTCATAGAATCATTTAATAATAATTTTCAAGCTTGTTTTTCATAGAAAATCCAATTTTCAAATCAATTCATTTATTAAAATTTATAAGATAGGATAAATAAATGAGAAACTCATTAGAATATAAATTAGATAAATGATTTAAGCTGTTGTCAAATAATGATCACTAAAATAAGATTACAAACATTGAGTAAAAATATTACCATGAACATTGTCCTGTTTCGTTTAAATCAAGTTAACAAAAAAAAATCTTTCCTTTTGCAAGAATGGTGTTGTATTTTTTTTTTTTTTTTTTTTTTTTGTTTTTTTTTATTTTTTGTAATTAAGAAACTACAACTCTTTACGTCTGGGATTTCTCTCCTGGGAGGGATAAATGCAAATAAATACATGTATTAAAAGAGATCCAGACAAGAGAAATCGTACTGGAAAAAACACTAGAAAGATAAAAAAACAAGTTGAATAAATAAAAATATATTTGCAAATATTTGTTAAAGTTAATGTCAAGCATGAGAAAATAATTTATATTGAGAAAATAATTACTGTGAAATTCTTCCCCAAGTGGATTGACACAAATCTCTTTAATATTGTAGAATCTTTCTTAAAGTTTTTTTTTCTGGAGGAAAACATCATTCTAGCGTGTCACTAAGTTGATTGGGTGTCTAACAAATTGGAAATTACTTTTGATTGTCTTGGTCACAAAATTTAATTATTGATTATAATCTATTGGCGAAAATAAATAATATTGGGGTGGAGGGAGACAAAGTACAAAAATGCTATATTACAGCGTTTCTCAAACTTCAGAAATGTTCAAATCTAAAAAAAAACAAACAAATTGGAATAGAGGAATGGAATTTAGGTAAAAAAGATGTTTATTTAATCTAAATTATTTATATGATTAGTGTTTTAAAGTTAATCGTTAACGCATGCGCAAAAAAATTAATTTCAAATGTGAAATAGTGGCATATTAACTACTGTTTTTGTATACAAGTATCTAAACGTTTTATGTTTACCTAGCAAAGTTCCTTCTTGGTCTTTCGATTTTTTTTATAAAAGTGTATATCTTACCTATTTCCTGAATTGCGACCTGGAGACAAATAGAAGATTGCCTTTTCAGCCATTTTTTTTTAATTCTCCATTAATTTTTTTTTTTTTTGCTATATATATTTACTTTTAATGGATAAAATAAATATTCCAAATTCTTGATGGATTTATCTGCGTTGAATATTTTTCATATACGTATTTGAAGTCTTTAATCTTGTAATCCTTTTGTAATCGTAAGAGCATCAACTAAAAATTAAATGAAAATTGGTTATTTGTATTGATAATATTGGAGTTTTTAATAGGACGATGGGGAAATTAGAAAAATTTTCAAAAAGTTTGTTTTTTTAAAAAGATGTTTTAATTTCAGATTCAGACTATTATAGTTATAAAATAGATAATTATCTATTCCTATATTAAGATTAAACTCCATAAGCACTCAAATAGATTAATTAATCGACGAATAATTAATGTTTGTTGTTTAGAGTGTGAGAATAATTTATTTATAACTTCAATCCCCCCGTCTTGATACTTTAAAATCCCATTGTATCATATTTGAATGAGAAAGGGCGGATGATGAAGTGGGAGTTAAAACGATCTTCTCTTTAAGTAACAAATAAGATCGTATGTGCTTTTTATATATCGTAATTAATACAAAAAAAAATTAAAATAAAATATAAAGTGGACAGTTTTTTGTGAACAAAAGTTTTTTTTTATTCATTACTTAAATAAAAATTCTCAAGGGGTAACAAAATATTAATAGTAATCAAATTTAGCACTCGTTGTGGTTGCATGAACAAATCATCAGCCAATCAACATTTTATGTTGAAATACATCAAATCTCATTAAAAATCAGCAGGCATTTGCGGATCAACGTTTCGAATGGCAACTGAACAACAAGAGAACAAATTGACTCTTGGATCCAATAAATTCTATCGAAAATAAAAATAAAACTAAAAAAAAACGAATTTTTTTTTCTTCATTTTATAGCAAACTGACAAATAAATGTTATTTATAGTATTCATAATTGAAACAAAAATTTGAAAAAACTATTTTACTAAATTTAATTTAATGAGAGTAGCTTATCTAACTTATACATATATAAATTTTATCTTTTTTTTGTTGTTTAGTTTATTTAACATAGAAAAAAAAGCAGAATATCAAAATTTATTGAAAAATATTAAAAATAATTAAACATAAATGAAACAATTTTAATCATTTTTTTTATTTTATTTTTTAAAATTTCTACTTCTTAAAAAAACACAAATCCGCAGCATATTTAAATATTTTTTTATAATGATTTTTTTCATTATAATCAAATTAGTATTAAAAAAGACCTCTCATGCTATTTTAAATTGAATGATGAATTTTAATAATATTTAGATAAAAATTTGTGAATAAAATAAATAAAATTTAGAAGATGAAAAAGATTTTTAAAATTCACTAAATCAATATTCTTTTTTTTTTCTATTTAAAAATAAAGAGAGATATTTAAAAATATAATATAAAAAATAAATATTGGAGATGTTTTAATATTTGATGATCAGAAATATCAAGATAATGGATTAAATAAAAAAAAACTCAAATTTGAGGAAAAAATTAGAATAAATAAATTTAACCAGAGGGTAAAGAAATTTGAAAAAGAATTATGAAATTCAGGTATTTATTAATTATAGTATGGCAACTTCTTTAAGTTAAATGCGCCCCTAATTTTTACCGACCGACGGTAGTAAGGGATTTATTGTTTTCAAACCAAATTTCACATGTGAATATTTTTATATATCTCCACGAATCATGCATTTTGTAAACAGAAAAAAGTATTTTTAGCATGATGTCTGTCCGTCCGCTGTGTGTCCGTATAGATGTGTACAGTTTGAACGGCTCAACGGATTTTGATGAAATTTGGTGTATTTACTTAATGCATCAGTATGATGTATTGATCAACTTTTGGTGTATATCCGGAAACCGAAAGTGGTAATATTATCGATCGACGATAGGAAAGGAAGGGTTATTTTCACACCAAATTTGACATGAGGAGATTTTTTACATATCTCCACGAATCATGCACTTTGTATTAGTTTTATCCTTGGGAAAAAGCATCTTCATTAGTTTTTCTTAATTTAAAATTATATGTCGTCACCCAGCCCTTCATGACGTCACAGACATGGCCTCCTTATATATTATAAATAAAATAAAAAATATTTATGTTATATCCATATCTGTTTTTTATTGTATTAATAGATATATTAAAATTAGTTGCAATTGTTTCTGTAGCTGGAAATTAATTTATTTTTGGTTCTGTGCCTGGCCACAGGTCAACTTATTTCGGTATCTGGTGGGGAAGGGGTGTTAAGAAAAAAACAAAAATAATAATAATAAATAATCATCATGCTATTTCGCAGTCAATTTTCAGTAGCTGATGAAGTGTATTAAGAGAATAATAATAATAATAATCTATTAACCCCTCCCCTCTTATTACATATTTTTCTCTTAACACCTCTCCTCCATCAGATACCGAAAATTGATGGCGCATTCAATGTGGCGATACCTTTAACAAGTATCTGATTATTAGAAAAGATGGATTTTGCTTTAAATTTTATTTTAATGATTATTGTTGATAACTATTTTAAATTTACGTTCATCATAAATTAATTTTAAAAAGGGGATTTTCTTTAAAAAAAAATTTCTTTCCTTTAAACATTAAAGAATTGTAATCAATGTTTAATTAAAAAAATTTTTATACGTTTATTTATTTATTTTTATTGATTTTATAATGAAATTGTTTTTTTTTTCTAAATATAGGACCAATTACCTTCCCCTCAACCCCGCAAGTGCAGCGTCTTCGAGAGAATCAAAATGGTTTGGTCACCTGTAATGTAGAAGGGGACCCGGATCCCCAAATTGCCTGGCACGTCAAGGGAAAGCCCCTGAAAGAAGGTCAGTGAACATGATTTACACCCAGGATATATGAAACCCAACAAATCCCAGTTAGTCCCTTCTCTCAGGGCTTACGACGGCTTTTCTCGCAATTGTTCCTACTTTAGACAAATACAAATAGGTTCAAGTTGAAAATTTTCGAAATAATCACTGCTACTTGTCAGTTTTCATTATAAAAATAATTGGCTTGGATCTAAATAAATCATAGGAATTTATTTTTATTTATTTATTTTTTCTTAATTATTTGATAAAAGAATAAAAAATAATCGATAATATTTAAAAATATATATATTAATTAATTATTTTAAACAACTTTTTAATTAATATAATATTTATGAATATTATTATTATTATTATTATTATACCTTCATTTTCCATATCAAATAAACTAAAAATAATTATTAGTAATTATTTAATAATTATTTAATATTTTTATTATGTTATCGATTAATAAATTTTTGTTGTGGAATGTTTTCTTTTTTTCTATGAAACCAGATGATCCAAATCCAAAATATAAATATGTCAATTCCGGGCTGCTGATCCAGAACGTGAGCCTCGACGACAAAGGGGAATATCTCTGCAAGGCGTTCCAGTCGTCGGAAATTGCCACAGGAATGCAGGATCACCTAATCACAGTGAAAATCGAACGTAAGTATTCCACGAGTTAGATTATCTCAGCAAATGTGTTTCCAATTCTTTACAAAATTCCATTACTAACATTTTTCTCTTCTATCTTTATCTTCCTTTTTTTCATCGAAAATTTTTTTTTTAGTAAATCTTCAGGGATATAAAACACCTAAAAATTGTTTATATTATATTAAAAAAATACTTATTTTACTACCATCATTCATTCATTTTTTTATTATTTATTATTTTAACTATTAAATAAATAAAATTGAAATATACTTTAAAAAGAAATATTAATTTGAATAAAACAAACCCAAATAATAATGTAAATTATTAAATGGTTTTTAGGAGGCTTGGTCTTATGCAGTGTAAAAATGAAATTTGTCAATATATGACGTATAAAAATTATATTAAAAAAAAAGATTCTAAATGGTGAATAATTATAATTTAAATCAGAGAGATAGCTTATTCAAAATGTTAATTAAAAACATTTAAAACGGACATATTTTATAAATTTATTTATTTACTATAAATATTTATAATTTTATTTTTTTAATTTATTTTTTTCAAAATAAATATACTTTATAAACATCCTATATAGTATTTGTTTAATTAGTACTTATCATTTTCATATAATCTATTACTTGATTTCATAAAATATCATAATTGCAATAGTATAGGTATTTATAATATACAATACAGATAAAACATGATTATTTTTTTTTAGTATTTTTTGTATTTGTCGTTCAATTGTTTTAATAGATCGCCCTCTCCTTTTTAATTAAATCAATTTAGAAATCAGTGAATTAAATCAACCCCTGGAGGGTGTTTTTATCAGTTAATTTGTACTGATTTTTTCCATTTTTAATATCATAAATTCAATCTGTTTATATAATTTTTTTTTTCAAAAAATATACAATTTTCAATAAAAAAAGATAGAAATGAATAAATAGCATATTATACGAATATAAACAAAACATCTATTTTGTTCAATTTATTACAATAATAATAACAATTTAAAATTAAAATTCTATTATTGACATTTTTAATATCTAATAGAATCAAATCGAATGCAAATAAAGTAAAAAATCTATCTAATATACTAATCGGTCGGTTTCATGTGAAGTATTCAGTTTGAAGATGGCAATGTTGAAATTATAAAATTTTATTTATTATTATTATTTTAATTAAAAAAATCAATCAAATTTTAAATTAGAATTTAATTTTCCAAAAAAAAAAAAAAAAAAAAAATGATAATTATATATTTAAGTATGAGTGTTTAATATTTTTTTTTTAAATGTGTAAAATTCCATTTCATAATTATCGCCTAAAAAATAAATAAATAAAATAAAAGTCGGTCGTTTTACTAAATAAGTACTCTACTATAAAAGATTTAAAGTGTTCAATGAAACTCTTCTATATTGTTTTATTTTTATATCTCTACCTAGGATATTTTTCAATAAAAGAAATGTCGTTGTTTTTATGATTAAGTATTAAATAAAAAGTGATTTTAATTAAAAAATAATAACAATAACGAATATAATTCAATTTTGGATAATTAAATGATTGATTGAAAAATTGATCTTTCACAACTGATTATCGTGTAAAGTAATGAGTTTAATTTACTTGTTGCTCAGATAAACCAATTATACGGGAACCCGCTGGAGGATCGAGTGTCACCTACGGATACCTAACAGGCAAAGTCAACTTGACGTGTCACATTGAAGCTGAACCAGAAGCCTTTGTGATCTGGAAAAAGAAAAAAAGGCCCATTAAGGATCAACAAGGAATTGCCATTCTGAGCAAACCACCCCATTCCATTCTCCAGGTAGGATATCACATGGTTTTTTTTTAATACTCAATTTGAAAAGAAAACAAAAGTGAAAATTTCCTTTAAGATTTATGGGTCTGTTGAAAATGATAGAATAACTAGAAAAAAGTAATTACAAGTAATTATATTAAAGAAGAAATTATTTTTAGAATAATTTAAATAAAGAAAAAATTTTAAATGATTTTTTTATTCAAAATATTCTATTTTATAAGATTTTAAAAATCGGAAACCCATAAAAAAAATACAATTTGAGCTATAATAAACTAGAAAAACAATTAATATTTAGGTTAAAAAAATCAATTGACACGTTAAATTTATTGAAGAGGGAATAGATAAGGATATTTATTTAGTTGCCTAAATGTTAAAAATTCATTAGTATTAAAAATTGTAAAGAGGATTGTTTCAGAAAAGCACGTGAGATCATAAATCTCAATTTTATCTTGGTATTTTTTTTTAATTGTGATTATAATATATTTAATATATTTTTATATAAAATGTATTTTAGATCTATCTATCTCTGTGGCTCTACGGAACTCGAAAGTTCTTAGCCGTAGATATTACATTCCTCCAAGTATCCCTATCCTGAACCAGAACCATCCAACTCCTACCATCTCTCACACGTTCCTTCCTACATTGTCCACCTACCGCGTCTTTGGACTTTCAAGCGGAGGTTTCCCAATCGTTCTCCCCACCAATATTTTTTTCACCATTCTTTTCTTTCCCATTCTAGCCACTTGCTCTATCCATCGCAGCCTTTTCGATTTTATAACCCAAACTATATCTGGAGATGCATAGAAGTCATGCAATTCCTCTTTATGCAGTCTCCGCCATTCCCCGGCGACCTCATCTTTGTTTGGCCATTTTATATATATAATATAAGATTGTATAATAAAAAACTCTTTTTTGTAAACGGAAAATCAATTATTGAATTTTATTCAAGGAAAAGAAAAAAAATTTATAATGTAGATGGAGGTTAATTTTTCTTCAAAATTTCAAAATTTTGTTTTGTAATCTCAACATGTGGAAAAGTTGTTGTTGAACTCAAGTTTCAAATTACTCCTTCTTTCTTTAAACAATGTAACTTTAAAGGTATTCTTTTCCACGAACATATAGTAATCAATTTTCTTCCATTCTAGAAAGATATAGCAAATTAGTACTTTTATTTTATTTAATATCGAATCGTCTGTCCATAATGTAATTGAGTCCCAATAACAATTTAAATAATTGAAAATTTAAAGGTTTTGTTTTGTAATGAATTTTTATTTTTGTTTGTTTTATGTTATATTACAATACTATGGTCGTTATTAAAACGTATATCAAGTTTAATTTGTTAGTTAGAGTAAAAAATAATAAAATAAATTAATTGACATCCTGCCAATGACACACTTTTTTTCACTATTGTATTATCAAATTCTATTAAACATTTTACATTTATTATTTCATACAATTTCTGGGATATAAATTAATTATTAAATGAAATTATAGTATAGTTTAGATCAGGGGTGAGCAACCTTTTTGTAATTTGGATCATAATTAAAAATAACCAAATGGGACAGAAAATTTTGAGTAAAATTAATACAAATATTTATATAGATTTCGATTTAACATTTAGAATATTGACCTAATTCAATATAAATTAACTACAATATAAATTAACCATATTAAAAAATTTATGAATATTAATTAAAGCTTCAAAATGGTTCAAATTAATTCATTCTTTAAAATAATTTTAATTAAAATAATTATATTATTTTATGGATAGTCCTAGATAGATAAAAATTAGTTTACAAAAACAAAGATTTTTTTTGTGATATTAATTACTATATTATTAATTATTAAATGAATCTTGTGGTGGGCCGGATCTAACCAATGGAATGTTGGTTGTTGACCGCTGTTTCAGATTATAGATAACAACTAAAATTATAATCAAATAAAAATTCAAAATTCATTCTGATATTTTTAAGAAAATAAATCGTATGATATTTAAGATTTTCTTCTAATAAGATTTTTTTAGTTTTAAAAATAGCAATTTTCGAAATTTAAGAAATTAATAAATTAATTCATTTTATGAAATGTTGGTTGTATTGCATGGATGTGAAGTGTGGTCTATCATATTAGAAGATGAGAATAGTTAAAGATTATTTGAAAATAGATTGTAGAATTTATGGACTGAAAAAAGATCAATTCACAGGCGATTGGGGAAGAATGCATAATGAGGAATTATATGGCCTCAAACATAGTCAGAATTATAAAGTCGAGAAGGTTGCGAATGGGTGAGGAAAGCTTGGTGAGAAATTTATTTATAGAGAAACCATTTGGGGAACGGTGGTTGACTATGGACCCGATGGGATGACAATATAAACATCGTTATAAAGATGTGGGGGAAGGTAGAATTTGGATAGAGATCTCAGAAAAAAGATTGTTGGAAAAAAAGTGGTTTTTATTATAGAGATAGATAGATGTTTTTTTGCAATTCATTTTAAAACGTAGGTCCAAAATTATATAAATAGAATTTGGATTATAAAATAAATTTAATAATACTTTTATGTAAGATCTACTCCTTCTTTAAATCCATTATCAAAAACACCAAGACCACTATTACTAGATAAGATTTGAGCATGGATAATAATATGATATTCTTTAAACATTAAAAAATTTAAATTTATAGGTCTTAATATATACCATATATATATATATATATATATATATCAAACATTTTGAAACCGTAGGAACTCGTTGAAGAGAATTTCTAAAATTGATTTAAATATAAGAAAGCTTCAAATAATTAATATATATCAATTTACCTATCTTTGAGACTCATGAAAGCTCTTGGCCTCAGCAACAATCTTCATTCAACTATTATACTCACTCTATTCAATCATATGCATTAAGTAATATACCTACATAAATTTATTAATTTAGATGTAGTGTTTAAATTGATAAACATTATAATTCCTCTGAAGACTTTTTAACAGAAAAAATTTCTCTCTGTATATTTATATAATATAAATTAGAATATCAACATTCTTAGTTAAGATTCATCTGAATATTATACTGGAGGTGGCTAATATTCTTTGTTCCCTAAAAATATAGAAACAATTTTTAATTTTAAAATAACAAATAATTTGTGATTGAAACTAGCTTAATTTAGAAAATTATTTATTATAGTTGATAAATGAGACTAGTTTTTCTATCTTCAAATATTGAAATTATTAATATAATAATAATAATTATTGATATACAAACAATGGTGAATTTTTCTAAATATGTATATTAAAAAAAATAAGTTACTTTATTGTATGTTTATTTAGCTTATATATATATTATCCACAACTTCAAATGCCTCCATAGTACAAGGCAAATTCAATTTCTTTATAATTTCGATCAATCACAAATCTTTTCGTCCCATACATGTTAGTTGTATAACGTATGATTGATGGTGATAACTTTGAACACGAATCAAATGAACTTCACAACCATGAAATATTTTCTTTAACAGATTTCCATCCTGGACAAGGAAACATTTGATTCGTATGAATGTCACGGCAATAACAGTTTGGGCTCCGTCACTGCACGTTTTGAGCTGCGTGAGGGGGCGAGACCTTTGCCTCCCGTTAACGTGATGCTGGAGGCTCCAAGCCATTTCTCTGTGAGCATTAAGGTGAGTTCAATTAAAGTGAAACATTTAGATAAATCAACAGAATTCAGCTTTCATTCTATTTTAAGCAGAAGCTAATTTTATGATAAGATACAATGATATAAAGGGAAATGTTTTAGACAATTAGGATAAAAAGGACATCCTTGAACAAAAATCTATATGTATAACCGCTATATTTTTTTATAAAAATTCAGTTAAATTGTCCATTTAAAAGAAAAATTTGTCCAAAAAAAAAAATAAAGTGCATAAATCCTTATAATTAATTGAATAACTAATCTAATAACTGAACTAAACCCAACTGAATAACTTCCCAGCCAGAACGTCGACGTCGATTAGACATCTAATCGACGTCTAGGAGATCTAGATACGTCTAGAAATATAACAACTGAAAATTGATATTTCTAGATGTCTATAAAGACGTCTAAATTGATATTTCTAGACGTACATTTAGATTAGACGTCTAAATTGAATTAAATTAAATTAAATTAAATTCTATATATAAGTCTAAATTGATGTTTCTAGACGTAATCTAGATCTAGACGGATCTAGATCTCCTAGACGTCTAATCGACGTCGACGTTCTGGCTGGGTTGGTATAGTCATTCATTTATTATCCTTTTTATATTTTATTTTATTTAAAATCTGAAGATTATACCTAACCTACCTGTTGATTAAAAAATTTCAAATACAATTACATAAAAAATAAATTTAAGTAGATGATGCGAGATTTCCACACAACACTTTCACTAAAATATTTTATAAATTTCTCCTAATATTAATTATAAATTTCATACATTTTATTATATATATTTAAACATCTTTTATCATTATCAAGAATTTCAGAACGTTAATTAAATGTATTTAGAGAGAACTATGTTGAAAATTTGTCATTCAAGTCTTTCAGAGAATTTTCAAGTTAATAAAATCTTCCTGTTTAACCATAATTTTACTTAACATTGATGAAGGGGGTATAATCAAAATTGTTTTTGACAAGATTGCCCAAAATTGTTAAATTTAGCAAAACAAAATAGTTGAATTCAAATTTTTAATTTAGCGTTTCCTCTTCTTATCTGAAAATAAAATATGAAAAAGTTTAAAATATCAAAATATATTACAATATATTATGATTGAAATAAGTTATTAATTGTTAATTGATTATAAATGATTAAATATTGCAAAAACAAAATATCTACGTCAATGTTATTTTATAATTGATGTTTAAGTATAATATTACAATAATTTTATTTTGTTTGTTTAATTTATAATATTTACTCACCATCAACTCCAGCTGACACAATTTACATTTAAAAGAATGTATATCATAACTTTATGAGCAATTTCCTAAATAAAGACAAATGAGTCAACATTCCACAAGTAAAATGTTTTAATGTTATTAAAAAATTTTCTTCCTAGAATATTAGATCTTATATAATTTTGTTTCAGGTTTTTAAAAATATACTTACATATATTATGATATATATATTGGTTAAATGTAAAGATATTTATAGATTAATTTATTTAATTAGGTTTTATTTTCTTATTTCTTATTCATTCAATAATTATCCTAAGACATTTTTAAAAAGCTACTATTAGAATTTCAAATTGATTGAAACAATTAAGTTCAATGAATAAACCATTAAACTATTTGAAATGTAATGTTTTAATGATTATTTCTTTTATAAAATGTCAAATACTTACTTTAATATAAAAAGGTTATTTTATGTTGTTTGCAAAATAATAAATTATTTTAAATTGATTGTTTTAAATTATTTTAGTATTATTAGCATAATTATATAAAATTTAATATTAGGTATTTTATTTTTTCTATTTTTTTGTAATTAATGATAAGTTAATCGCTAAAAATGCATTCTTAATTCAATTATGGAAAAATTATGAATCTCAATTTAAATATTAATATGAAATTTGAAAATAAAAAGATCAACATTACATGTATTTAAAAAAAATACGCTCTTTGATTATTGGAAAAAGTTAATTCTCATGCCATCTATTGAACAATGAGAAAATTAAAATTCATAATATGTAATTCGGCACAAAATATAAACTAACTTAAAGACCCAGTTCTATCTTATGATAAAAGGTGTAAAGATTAGAACAATCTTTTATACTCTTACATAAATTAATCTTGACCATCAAGTCCAAAAAATTAGTGAAGTTTGTTTGCAATCAGAAATGAGTCCACAGTGACAATACTCTGAGTATTAAAAGAATCTTTAAATTAGTTTATATGGTTAATAAATGTCGTGTGAATTTAAATAGTCTAACCAATCGATCATATAGAATTGCTTTTATTATTTTTAAACAAATTAAAAAATTATCATGTTAGAGAAGACAAGGATGATTAATTTTTCGTAAACTTTCGGCATGAGTCGGAAATATTCGTTCCATATAAATGTTTATTTTTTATCTCTTTCCCACCTATAGTAAGCAAATCTTTTTAAATCATTTCAAGTGGTTTTAAGAATTGCGGGTGGCTTCGGTCGACAATTTTTAGAACCGAACCGAACCGCAAACATTGATATCTGGATTTCAAAGTGCATAGGTTATTTGAATGCTACCGCGGAGAGAGAGATTTTTCTGTAATTTTGATATTTGAATTCTCCCCTCTTTTAATAAATAAATAAATATTAATTTTAAAAATAATATTAATTTATAATAAAATTTAAAAGAAAAAAATTGAATTTGTTTACAATTTAATAAAAATAGTCAAACAAATATAAATTAAATATATAATTGTAAAGATGAATTCGTGACTATAAAATGAGTTGATGATATTAAATTTCTATATTTTTATACACATATTTTATAGAAATATTTATATTTCTTGACATATTTTGTAGTGATGTATTGGTAAAATAAGAAGTAAGGGAACGCATAGTAGAAGCAAAAAAGTCCTATTTTATACAAACTATCTTTTTATTTTTTCTTATTCTTACTATAGAAAATATTAACGAACATATAAAAAGAAATTATAACAGTAGATTTAAGTGGGAGTTGTCGGGACATGAAAAAGTAATGGAACGCGTTCCGGTTCTGAAAAAAGGTAAGGGAACGTCATTCCACCGCGTTCCCCTCCCAATACACCACTGGTATTTTGTTACTTAGTATTCGTGGTATCACTAAGATGTAGTAGTAAAAATTTATAAGGAGGTCAATTTATTTAATTTTATTAAATATTTTTTCTAAGATGTCCCATGAATGAAACATTGGTTTATTAAACCATATTCATTTTTCTAAGGACATTTATACAGTTATTTTCATACTATAAAAGAATTTGTTGTCATTATTAATATGGTATATAAACAATTAAAAGTCGAAAAAAGATGTCCTAATCAAAAGTGATCATCAAAGAAGTTATATACACTGGATATTAATATTTTAATATACTGATTAAATTGAATAAATTATAAAAAAAAGTAATAATCTTGAATTAAATTTAAAGTATTTTGTCTGAATATTGCTTAAATTGAAAAGAATCATATCATGACTTTTAAAATTAAAATCTTAATTTAAAATTTTTCACATGTCTGTCTGCCTACATTTTATCCCAAACCTTAACATTTTTAGAAATAAGAAATAATAATTAATTTGAGGTTATTTATATAACATATACATGTAATATTAAATTAGTTTATATGGTTAATAAAAGTCGTGAGAATTTAAATATGTAGTCTAAACAATCGATCATATAGAATTGCTTTTATTATTTTTAAACAAATTAAAAAATTATCATGTTAGAGAAGACAAGGATGATTAATTTTTCGTGCACTTTCGGCATGAGTCGGAAATATTCGTTCCATATAAATGTTTATTTTTTATCTCTTTCCCACCTATAGTAAGCAAATCTTTTTAAATCATTTCAAGTGATTTTAAGAATTGCGGGTGGCTTCGGTCGACAATTTTTAGAACCGAACCGAACCGCAAACAATGATATCTAGATTTGAAAGTGCATAGGTAATTTGAATGCTACCGCGGAGGGGGAATTTTTTCTGTTGATTGAATTCTCCACCCTTTTATTAAATAAACAAATATTAATTTTAAAAATAATAATAATTTATAATAAAATTATTTAAAACTTCATCGATATTAAATAAAATATTTAGAAAATTTTCAATAAATAAATATATTACAAAGTTTATGTTCATTATCTTTATTAATTTTTTTTTTTTTTGTGACATTATTGATAAAAAATAATATTAAATCCTATATAAATTTAAAAAAAAATTGAATTTGTTTACAATTTAATAAAAATAGTCAAACAAATATAAATTAAATAGATAATTGTAAAGATGAATTCGTGACTATAAAATGAGTTGATGATATTAAATTTCTATATTTTTATACACATATTTTATAGAAATATTTATATTTCTTGACGTATTTTGTAGTGATGTATTGGTAAAATTAGCAGTAAGGGAACGCATAGTGGGAGCAAAAAAATTAAATAGATAATTGTAAAGATTAATTAATGACTTTAAAATGAGTTCAAGAGAATAATAATATATATTTAAAATATAAAATATAAATATTTTAAACTAAATTAAAAAAAAATAGATATATCAAAACACAATTTGTATTTGTCTGCACATTGCTCAGAATTTAAAAATTTTTGCACATCTTCGCTTTTCTTGACCTCTAGAATCCAAAAGTGATTTTAGAATTTTTCATGTCTGTCTGTCTGCCTAAGAACACAAAAACAAATGAATTTTTTATGTAATATATTGATTGAAACAAGATGGATGAAAACCTTTTACATATAAACTTCCAACCAGGGGACAGAGACCCAGTCTAGGTGTGAATACCGCCCAAGGCGGTCTGAGCAGCTGGTTTATAATATTTTGTGAATATTTACGGAAGTGCTGTCTGACGAAATTGATGACGTCATTTAATTTTCCTAAATTAAATAAAGATAAAACGGTCTAGACCAGAGGTTCTTAAACTTATGTACTCCGCGAACCCCCACTTGAAAAAAAAATTTTTGACGGACCCCATCCCAACTTTAGGTACTTTACGTAATTTTATTAGTTAATTTCTGGCTTACGATCTCATAAGAACAAGGATATTTGATGAATATTTCTAACAGTGATTGGTGAATAACGATTTTTTTGCATATTGTAGAACACATTTTATTAGAAATTATAATATTGAAGAAAGAAAATTCAGCTTTGCGGACCCCCAGTAAAGGCTTCGCGGACCCCCAGGGGTCCGCGGACCACAGTTTAAGAACCTCTGGTCTAGACGTTCTGAAACAATTTCAAATAATTTAAATATATCTAATAATTCAATAAAACCAGATATGTATATTATATAAATATTTTTAATTTTATTTTATTTATAATATAAGATAACCTCTCACCAACTTATATATACACTTTAAAATTACACTTGGATTACATAATAAAATGTTTAAAAATGACGCATAATAGATATCCATTTGTAGTAATAAAAGAAATTATAAACAATAAAATTTCATGGTTTAAGGACTGGCAAAATTTGTGTGAAAAGTGTAACCTTAACTTTAGTGATATCCTTAATGGTAAAATCAGTTCCAAATTTATAGTATATGAAATGAAAAAAATAATAGTAAGTGATCTAATGGAGAGAGTGAACAATAGTGAAAGACATACAATTTATAAACAACTAGAAAGATTTGAATATGAAAATGGAGAGATGAGTGTAAATAATAGGAGTTGGCTGATGAAAATTCGAGGAGAATTGCTATATTTAAATAAATATACTTTCAGAAGCCAAGTCAAAATATGCTCATTATGCAATCTTTTGGAGGAGGAGGATACTTTCCATTTCATTGCGAGATGCCCCATCTTGAAAGAATTTAGGATGAGGGCACTCGGCAGGGAAGTGCTTACCTTTGAGGAGTTCAAAGAGTACCTTGAAGGGGGGGACTGGCAGAGTCTTGTCAAATATAGTAGGGAGGCCTGGAAATACAGGTACTCCCTAATAAGAGAATTTAATTTTTGATATTAATCCCTGACTTTGGGACTTTAAATTGTGTTTGTTTTTTTCTTTTTAATGTATATATGTATAGGGAAAGAGCAGTTCATCACAAGGCCAAATGCCATGATTATATCTTAAAGTAAATGTATATATTTTTGTATATAAAATGTATTATTTTTTCAAAATAAAGATTATTATTATTATTATTATTATAAGATAAGATATTTAAGGAGTGGCTGGCTGTGACGTCATGAAGGATTGGGTGACATGTTTTGACGTCATATATATTTAAATTAAGAAAAAACTAATGAAGACATTTTTCCCCGAGGATGAAACCAATACAGATTGATTTTTCTTTATAAATACTATCTATGGTTTGAATTTCAAATAAGCTGGAGTGTCCCCACTCGACTATCTCGCAATTTGAATTGGAATGAATAACATATATTATATTTAAATTAAAGTTAATTAATTAAATTATAAATTAAAATCACTAAATAATATTAAAACAGCGCGTGTTTGGCTCTTTGTTGATGGCACCACGACACTTGCTGGCGCTCGATTTGCAGTATTAAAAAATTAATTCCGGTACTTTCAGCTATTCATTCAAGCTGAAATTCTATATATAGCAGTTTTATACAATTTGTAATCATGTGAAAAATTATCAAACATATATCATTATTTTTACGGTCACTTTAGAGGAAAAAAAATCAAAACGTTGTAGCTAATGACCCTCTTCCGGTTTAGCTACATTTCTCAAAAGCTGATAGAAGCTACGAAGTTTGAATTATGCCCGTATACCAAATTTCATGATTCTAGCTAAAACCGTTTTTGCCTAATTTTGTCTACATACACACATACGCACACATAGATATTTCTCTTAACCTTAGTTAAAATGATTCAGGAACCTTCAAAACGTATAAAATCATCAAAATCTCGAAATCGAAAATTTTCGTGATCGACGAGATAGTAAAAAATCGTTAGAGCGGTTTCTGAGATCCCATTAACAAATATATATATATATATATATATATATACAATTTTAGCTAGCAGATATATTTTAAAGTTTATGTATTTTTAATATCCAATATTCATATTAATATATATATATATATACTTTTAAATACTTTATAAATGCATATTTAATATTCTCTATGTTTATTTTAGTTATGTAAATAAAGCAATTTCTCATTATTCATGAATTTTATCATTCAATATAATCATAATATAATATAACATAGAAAATTGAACAAAATCTTTAATCAAACAATGATTGCAGGTTGAAGAACCAGAAACAAGGGGACAAGTTTCTTCGGGGGCGGCAGAGCCAATTTTACCGGTCCTTGGCTATCGAGTTTGTTACGCACCTGTTCTTGGAGACTGGGAAAGTCATGTAGATTTCAAAAAAGGTATAATCAAATCAAATTTATTATTTTAATAAATTAAAATATCCTTTTGTTTTTTTTTTTGTTTTTTCAAATTAAATTAAATTTTAAAATTAAAAAATCAACTTTGAACCAAAGAAAATTTAAAGAAATTAATTCATAATAATAAATAAGTATAAATAAGTATATATACGAGGGCAGGTCATTAAGTCCGTGACTTTTTGAATTTCCTGTCTCTTAAATGTAAAGGCAACACTGGTTTTGTCAGCAAGCAACTATCAGCTGACTCTTGTCGAACTTTAACCCAGCTGGGTCTTTTAGTTTTTGTTTTATATCCCTTAATAGAACACTACCTCGTGATTTGTGAAAAAATGGAAAAATGAAAATTCATAAAATGAAAATTCATAAATTAGGATACGAATTGCTCCCTCATCCGCCCTATTCACCGGATTTAGCCCCGTTCTTGTTTCCATACCTGAAGAAATGGCTTGGCGGAAAGAGATTTGACTCCAACGATGAAATCATCTTACAAACAAATACCTAATTTGATGTCCTCGAGAAATCTTATTTTTTTGAAATGGATAAAAAATTGGAGTGTATAGAGCTTAAAGGAGACTATGTTGAAAAATAAAATAATTTCTTATCCAAAAGTTGTGCTTCATTCAAAAAGCTATGGACATATTGTCCTACCCTCGTATATATATTTATATGTTTTTTTAAGTTTCCGTGAAAGTTTTTATTATTATGAGAAGCTAATTTCACATTTTTTGTGAGAGACTCCATGTTTCAGGCCCTTTATTATCGTCACTTTTACGAGAGTTATTTTTTCATGAGGAACTTTATGGGATTCAGAGTCTTAGTCTGTGCAAAAAGTAATCATCATTGAAATTTTGGGTTGAAGTGTCTCCTGATTGCACATAAAGTTCCTCCTAAAAATAACTTTTGAAAATGACGGTAAAAAAGGGGTCGAAACGTCGAGACTCAAATTTCACAATAAAACATGAAAATATCCCACAAATAATTTCTTATAAACAAAATTAAATATTTTTTAATTCAGAAAAGGCATATTATTTGAAATTATGTTCATCAAGATATTTATTACTCATTCTAAACTTTTAATATTCTAATTATTAGAATGAGATACCCTTTTGACTAGTTCTCTTATTGTTATTATTTTAATCCTATTTATAAAAAAAAAATGAATCCCTTTTTAAATAATTAAATGGGGAGATCAATATTATATACATATATATATATATATATATATATATATTATATTGAGATTAATACTTTATTAATGTTCTTTTTTTAATTTTTAATATAAACAATATTTATATCAATAAAAAATTCAATATATGTATATATGTATACTGTATATTTGTGTTGTTGTTAGTTTATAAAGTCCTTTTAAATCATAAACTTTTTAATTTTAATATTATAAATGTATGCTAATTTTTAAATATAAATAAAACATCAACCTTTCATAATTACTTTATAAATTCATAATATATATATATAATTCATTTCATTTTTTGTTTAACATTTAATATCAAACAGTTATTTTAATATATATATATATATATATTTAAAAAGAGCGAAGTGTTTTATTAATAAATAATAATATTTTTCTCATTTTTATAAATAATGAATTGGTTGAATATATGCAGTCCCGGATTAAACAAGATGAAGGCCCTTAGGCAGTTAATATCTCGAGGACCTGTCAATTAATAATTCGAAGAATATAATTTTATATCTTGTATTACAAACAATAATTTTAGGAATATAATTTTATTGGTCAAAATAAAAATAACTAATTATTGTAAAATTTAAATAAAAGATAAATAATATTAAATATTATATACAATAAAAAAAAATAATAAAATTAACTAAATATTTCTTTTTTGAAAGTTTAAGTAACACACTTTTTAAGCTATAATAATTTTACAAATATAATTTTATTGAGATAATAAAATATTCTTATTTATATATTTAATTTATTTGGCACAATGATATAATTTATAATTTAATATAATAAATTATAACTTCTTACATATTCATTTATTCCATTGAACCTACAAATATCGTTAGGATAATAAATATCTATCTATCTCTGTGGTTCTACGGAACTCAACAGTTCTTGGCCGCAGCAACCACATTCCTCCAAGTATCCCTATCCTGAACCACAACCATCCAACTCCTACCCTCTCCCATCTCTCTCATGTCCCTTCCTACATTATCTACCCACCACGTCCTTGGTTTTCTAAGCGGGCGTTTCCCAATCCCAATTCTTTCCTCCCCATTCTAGTCACGTGCCCTGCCCATCGCAGCCTTTTTGATTTTATTACTCTATGTCTGGAGATGCATAGATGTCATGCATTTCCTCCTTATGTAGTCTCCGCCATTCCTTTCTATGACCCATAAATGCTGCGAAGAATCCTATTCTCAAATACTCTAAATCTACTCTCGTCTCCTAAGGTCATAGACCATGCCTCAAACCCATATAATACAACCGGTAAAATAATTGTTTTATATATTTTAATTTTTATCCTTACAGCTCTAAAATTTTGTAGTTCTGAAATTGTGTGTCATATAATTGTCTTATTTGTTTTATTTTTTTTTTTAGAAACTGATTTAGTTTTACAAGATTTACAAAGCGACACGGAATATAAACTACGAGTTGCCACGAGAAATGCTGCTGGATTTAGCGAATATTCTAACAATCTCAATTTTCGTACATTGAAATTTCTTAAGAACTCATCACCGGCACTAAATGACTTTGTCTCGTGTACTTTATGGTTTGTTTCGTTTGTCGAGTGGCTTCGTCAGTTTGGTGGTAGTTAGAATGAAAAAAAAAAATATAAAAAAATAAAAAAATAAAAATAAATACCAAAAAAAAAAAATGAAAAAAAAGAGAAAAAAAAATTCAAATGAATTATTAAAATAAAAAAAAAAAAAAAATAAAATGTGAAAATAATAAAGATGGACTTCTGTTCGTTGTGGGCACTCTAGCCTTCCTGCTACCCCCGCTCCCTGCTAACTACTCTTTCAAAGTTGTTGGTATTTGTTTGCGAGCTATTTGCAATATTACTCTCGTACAAACTAGCTCTGTAAAAATGTGATATTTTGGATGCTTATTTTTATTTTTATTTTTTTTATTTTTTTTTTTTTTTTAATTTTTCTTTATAAATTGATCTGCTGTTTATAAAATAAAAATTAAAAAATGCAACAAAAAGAAAATATTAAATAAATATATAAATAAAAATTATAGTTGATATATAGATATATTAATTTTATGCCAAGATTATTTCATGTTGTATATTGATGTTACTTCTATTTCTTGATGTTGCATTTTTTCCATTGACAAACTCTACATATATATGCATATTTATAAATAATTAAACTCTCTCTTAGAAAAAAAATCACATTCTTGTAATTTAAATTATAAAAAATATTGATTTAAAAAAAAAAATAAATAAAAAATAATATTTGACAGTTCTATTTATGTAATAATATTAATTAATTTAGTCAGCTAGATTTTATATATATATATATTTAGGTTTCCGTGAAAGTTTTTATAATATGAGAAGTTATTTCTGGGTTATATTTCATGTTTTTTATGAGAGATTTAATAATTGAAGTATCGGTGCCTATTTTTAAAAGTTTTTTTTTTAGGAGGGAATTTTTGAGATTCTGTATATCTTGTCTGTGTGACTAAGAGCAAATGTTAGGATTTTGGGTTGAATGGGTGGGCATCTTTGACTTAAGTTATAAAGCTCTGATTCGTACGATAGCCCGAGGCTAACTTAGTTTCCAAGGATTCTTGAGAGCTTCAGAACCCAGTAAGTCAAAGATTACCTACCCATTCAACTCGGAAATAATTTCTCATATATAAATAGATACGAGGCAGGTTTTTTAAGTAAGTACCGTTTTGGAATTAAAAAAAGAAGTGCAAAGATATTGCAATAATTTTATTTTTACATGAAAGCCTGTACCTTAATTTACTTTTCTACATAATTTCCGTCTGATTCTTCATTAAATACGTTGTTTACTGAGTGTTTAATATGCCTCCGACAATCGTGAGTCCCACCGATTGTGAAGTACGGGCTGTAATTCAAGTTCTCGGTCACAATGCGATACAAAACACTGCGAGAAACTTGAGTAAATGAAATTACAATGATGAAATTATAAAGCGTCTGTTTTCTCTCACCTTTTCGTCCACTTTCTGCCCCAAATCTTCATTAACGACCGAAGGACGCCCACTCCGTTCTTCATCATGCACATTTGTGCGACCATCTTTAAATGCTCTCTCACCCATTTCCTTACCATTCCATCACTCATAACGTTTTGTCCGTAAACTTCACAGATCTCACGATGAATATCGATCGGTTTTACGCCTTTAGCACTAAAAAATCGTATAACAGCCCGTACTTCATAATCGGCGGGACTCACGATTGACGGAGGCATCTTAAACACTCAGAAAACAACGTATTTAATGAAGAATCAGACGGAAATTATGTAGAAAAGTAGATTAAGGTACAGGCTTTCATGTAAAAATAAAATTATTGCGATATCTTTGCACGTCTTTTTTTAATTCCAAAACTGTACTTACTTAAAAAACATGCCTCTATATATATATTATTTATTTTATATTTTATTAAATACAAATGCCACTCTTTGTATATACAAAATTTAATTTATATATTATGTTACCCTAAATAAACGGTTTCTTTTCTCAAGAGAGACATATTATATATGTATATATTTATATCTATATATATGGAAATAAATGAAAATTCTTATGATATCATGGATTTAATATACATCCTTTAAAGTTTATATCAATCTAGAAATAATTATTATAATAGTAAACAAACAAAAAAAAAATCATATATCAAAATTTTTTTCAAAAAAAAATTGGAAAGTAGATGCTCAAGCGAAACAAAAATTAGACACATTTAGAAAAAAAAAATACTTATAATAATAATCCTTGTTATTGATATGATCGGAACATGACAAAGAATATAGAATATATCAAAGAAATCTTTTCTTAATTTTTCATTGTACTGGTAAAAAAAAAACAAAAAAAAAAAAAAAAAAGAAAAGGAAAAGAGGACTTGTCATGATCTGGTTTAACCACTTGTAATCATCAAAATTTTTCCAATTTGACTATAATAATAATAAGAATACTCTTGCTTTCTGATCTTGATAAATAATGCTAGCATTTCAGTGTGCCAAATGTTTTCAAATTGTGCGATATAAACAAAAATGTGATAAATTAAATATACTAAGTCATATATATATATATGTATATATATATATATGTATATGTATATATATATATAATTTATTTAAATTAAATAACTTTTAATATATTCTTAATTGTTGATAAAAGAATATAAAGTTTATTCTAGTCTAAGTTAAAAGAAAGATATAAATAAAAATTTAAAAGAATTTCTCCCTCTAACTTTATTGGTAGTTTTGAAAAAATAAATATTCTGTTAATAAATAAAACATTAAATGTTTATTGGTCAAAATATGGCCTTTTATTTTTTTCTATTGTATATAACATACAATTAATATTATTAATAATCATAGTTTGTTAAATATTTTTATTTTTTTATGCATTCTTAGATTTATATAATTTCAAATTCAATGAAGAATTTTATAAGCTTCTTTAAATGCAAAAATCATAATCGATTAATAATTATATTAATTTATTTAACTTATTTTAATTTTAATGTTCTATCAAAATAGTTGTCATTTTTATTCAAATATTGATTTAAATTTGTTTTTTATTTGATTTGCATGGAAAGAATTAAAATTGATAAATTATATTGTAATGTCTAAGGAATGGATAATAATTGAATAATTCTTAAAGAAATAAAAATGTTTTCCCATCATTTATAATAACTATTATTTAAAAAAAAAATTAATTTAAATCATGCAGTAAAATTGCAAGAAAATAGAAGAAAAAATATCTATATTGTAAACAATATCTATTTATATAAATTACAATCTTTTTATTTATTTCATTTTAATTTAATTAAATGTCAAATAACATCTCTAGTAAATATGTATATTAATTTATTTTTAGTAAAAAAATAAAAGTATGATTTTTTTTAAATAAATAGTAAATATTATGGATGGTTTCTTCAATATAAATATATAATAAATATAAAAAAAAAAACGAAAAAAATTAATAATTTCTAATTCAAGTGTATAGAAATTGAATTCATTTAGGACACACAAAAAAAAAAGAATGTAATTATTTCTAATATTGTCGTACATATAATCAGTTAAATAATTCAATAAATAAAAACGTCCTCTTAACATGATAATCAATCCTATTCTCATCTTATTTCTTTTGTCTAATATGTGAACTTGGTTTTCATAGCGAAAATAAAGAAAAACCAAAACCAATACCTTATTTGCCTATTTTATTCTAAGTGATAATTTATCCTCTACATGTTAATAATTTTTTAAGTTTTATTTAGAAAAACTAATAAAAACGAAAACAAATAAACCAATTAATATAAATTTATATTATTAATTAATGTTCTATTTCAAGTCTATCTATAGTTTTAAAAATAAGTTAGGCTCTTTACATTTCCTTACATTTCTTTATAATCAAAATTATTCAATAAATCAATTATATTAAAAAATCTATAATAAAATGAATATTAAGAAACATTATTAGTATATTCGTTTACTATATAATATATACAATAAAATATAAAATTATTAATTTACTGATTAAATTAAAAAATAAATATGAACATGAAAAGGAAATCAATGTTTTAATATACTGATTGAAATCAAATAAATGAAAACCTATTAAAAAAAAATAAAGACTTTCAACAAAACACTTTATATTCCTTCCCGGGGTACAGGGCCCCTGACTAGGTGCGAAGAGCAGCTATCTTTTTCTTATATATATATATATATATGTAGGGTCTCCACTCGACTATCTCTGAAATTTGAATTGGATTAATTTACATATATTATATTTAAAATTAAATTTAATTAAAATTATAAATTATAAATTAAAATTAATAAATAATATTTATTAAACCAGCGCGTGTTTGGCTCTTTGTTGATGACACCACGTCACGTGCTGGCGTGTGATTGGCAGTCATAGTGTTAAAAAATTTAAAAAATTAATTCTGGTACTTTCAGCTATTCAATCAAGCTGAAAATCTATATATATCAGTTTTATACAATTTTTAATCATTTGAAAAACTATCAAACATATATCTTTATTTTTACGGTCAGTTTAGAGGAAAAAAAATAAAAGCGTGGCTGGTAATGACCCTCTTCCGAAAGAGCTAGATTTCTCAAAAGTTGATATAAAACTACGAATTTTGAATAATGTCTGTGTACCAAATTTCATTATTCTTGCTCAAATCGTTTTTGAGTAATTTTGTCTACATACACACACACACATAGAGAGAGAGAGAGACAGACAATTTTCTCAACCTTAGTGAAAATAACTCAGGGACCTTGAAAACGTATAAAAACATCAAAATCTCGACATCGAAAATTTTCGTGCGAAATAGTAAAAAACGGCTTTTGTCCGCATATAGCTCAGAATTTCAAAATTTGTTTCATATCTTCATGTTTGATAACCTGAAGAATATGGCATTAAAATTGTTCGACATGAACATTTTCTTTCTGTCTATATTTATGTTTATCTGTCCGGGAAATTGTGTCGCTATAGAATAGAGGGTTATTCCCGGGAATTCCCGGGAAAACCCCTCAGTTTTATTTCCCGTTTCCCGGGAAAACAAAACAAATTATTTTTCATGCTGATTATGATGCTGATACCGAAATCTTTATTTATTAACTGAAATAATCGTAATAAATATAAAATACAAGTGTACATACATACATTTGTAGGGCTTACAATGCCGAACTAAAATCTGAATACCGGTATTTGGTATTTGAAATTTGAAATACCGGGATACCGGTATTATTAATAATAAATTTACTAGCTATATTTCTTCTTACCTCAGTTGTTATATTGACTTTTTAACAAATAATATATGAAATCCAATAAATATTCTTCTGAAATGAGTAGATATTATTTATTTTATTACATAGAGAGAGTAGGAATAGATAGATACAAAAAAACGTGCAAGTAAAATAAAGTAAATATTAAATTCTATGTTACATTTTACATATATGGTACACGTATGGTATTGTATAATTAAAGAATTAAATATAATTAAAGAAGTAAAAAATATAAATTTAAAGTATTTAATATTAATAGCTTGCGTTTTGTTTATTAAAGTATGCTCTTAAATTATTTTATTATTAATTTATTCTTTCTATATATGAATATTTTAATCTTTTCGATTTAAACATAAGCTCTAAATAATAACAATTACTAATTAAAAAATCTAATTATGAAATTATGTTTTTTTAATGTGTTTTAGAAAGTAAAAAATATTTTAAAATTCCATTTGTTTATTTTATTTATTTAATTATTAATTATATATTAAAAATTGTTTATAGATTATATAAAAATTAAAATATAATTTTTATACTGATTATAAAAAGAGGTTATTTTAAATTTTTGTTTTTAAAATTAAGTAGACTTCAATTTGTTTTAAATCCTAATTATCATATTAGATAAAGTGTATTGAAATTAAAAAAAAAAATATTAATTTAGACACATTTTATAAATTCAAAATAAATTTAAATCTTTACTTTTTCATTATTAAGTTTTAATAAATTATATTTTGTGATCTTATTTTGATAAAAAAAAATTATTATAAAATTGTATATAAATTTTTTTGAATTAAATATTTGAATTTGTTTAAATTTTAATATAAATAATTAATCAAATGTTCATTAAATATATATAAGTTACGATAGGCGGAAGACGAGTTAGAAAGAGTTTTTGGAAATTTGGTTGTGGGAAGAGGAATTGAAAAACCCCTGAGAGCGGCTAATTATAAATATGAAAGGGCTGGTCGCAATGAGAAGAAAATATAAACGAAGACTTCACGGAATTGTAACATTATAGGAATTAGATAAGGAAAACTTAGGAGAGAAGGAGCGGGAGAATTGTGGTTGTTATTTTTGCTATCCATCAATAAAATTGTTAGTCTCTACTTTTAAACAAAAAGATTTCAAAATTTTGATAAAAATATTAAGTTTCTAATTACATTTAGAAATCATACCTGATTATATATTTTTAGAAATAAAAATATTAAAGTAAAAAAATAAAATCCTTCTGAAACATCCTGTAAAGCCAATTAGGTATGGAATAATTCTTTTATTCTATTTTTATTGTTAAAAAGTTGATTCTCATGCCATCTATTTAACATTGGATAAATTATATATATATAAATATATAGGTTATAAAGTTTAGTTTACTCACTATTTAATAGATGGCATGAGAATGTAATTTTTGGTGGATATATTGTCCATAGTGAATATAAAATTAGTGAAATTCTTTAAAATTATAGTTTTAATATGAATTGAATATAATTATTATGAACAACGGATGATGGATTGAAATATTAATATGAAATTTGAAAACAAGATTAACATTACATATAATAAAAAAAATTAACTTTTATACTATTTTTATTGATTAAAAAGTTGATTCTCATGCCATCTATTTAACATTGGATAAATTATATATATATAGGTTATAAAGTTTAATTTACTCACTATTTAATAGATGGCATGAGAATGTAATTTTTGGTGGATATATTGTCCATAGTGAATATAAAATTAGTGAAATTCTTTAAAAATTATAGTTTTAATATGAATTGAAAATATTTATTATAAACATAAATAAAATCATGATCTATTCTTTATTTAATTTATGTGTATAGAATTTTTTATTGCAATTCTATGTTATGACGTTTAAAGAATATACATATCCTCTTTAATCTAAATTTTATTATAAAACAGTTTGGAAGAAAATAAAACTTCATTTTTTTATTGTAAATATTTATTACATTTAATTTTAAGTACAGGGACCGTTGATTTTTTTTCAAATTTTATAATTTATAAATTTTATAAATTCGATATTTTCTAATATTATAACAATTAATTATTATGTATACAAGTCAATGCAATTTTTCTATTAATTGGTTTTATATCTTTGCAATGTTTCAATTAAATCGTTAGTCTTTGCTTTTAAACAAAAACTTTTCAAAAGTTTAATAAAGAAATTAAGTTTCTTATACATTGGAAGTCATTTCTGATTATATATTTTTATAAATAAAGAAATTAGAATAAAAAATTACTATAAAAATAGATTATTTAAAATATTTATATATATATATATATATATTTTGCTTTAATAAATTAAATAAGTTTTCTAGATTAGAATCAAAATACCAAAAGGTTTTGATTCATTTAATTGCTTTCACAGCCTTCAGTGCAGCTTCTTCAAGATCATAGGCAGTTTCAATTGGAAGACCAGAGTCCTTTAGAATTTTTCTTGCTACATCAACATTTGTACCTGAAAATTTTAAGAAAAAAACAATGATTTGTAATTTAATTTAACATTGTGAGAATTATTCATAATAGCTGATAAGATTAATTAATAAAAAAGTAGCCTTTCAGGCAGATTTAAAAATATATAAAAAAAACAAATATAAATATAAAATAAAAAAATAATTGGTAAGTAAAAATATATTAAAATTAATTAATAACACTACATTGAATAATTAAAAGGATTTTATATTGTAAGGCAGTAATGATCAGCAATGATCAGCACTGATCTTTTCAATGAATTAACTATATCGTATAATATATATACATTCGTTTTAATATATCAAAATAGGTTATCAGTTTTTAATAATGGAATAATGGAATCTTATAATAAAACAAGAAAATAATAAATGAACAAACCTTGGAGACGAACGACTAAAGGAACTTTGAATTGCATTTTCTTATTTGCATTAATAATTCCAGATGCGATTGTAGCACAATTTACAATTCCTCCAAATACATTAACTAAGATCACTTTTACATTAGGATCTGAATAATTGAATTTCAATGAATTAAAATAAATTTAAGTAGAGGTAAAAAATTAAATAAAAAAATAAAATAAAATTATAACCTGAAGATATAATTCGAAAAGCATGATAGACATATTCTTCTTTAATTCCTCCACCAAGATCAAGGAAATTAGCTGGCTGGCCACCATGTAAATTGATAATATCCATTGTTGCCATTGCTAATCCAGCACCATTCACTAGAAAAAGTATTTTTGTTTTTTTATTTATTAATATAATTACGGAATATTTCATCTGTGACATTAATAGGAATGTACTAAGGGTATACCAAACTATGTCAAACATTTAAGATTTAAGTGTTATATACTTATACTTATATATATATAAATTGAAATTCAGATTTAAAACAAAATTATAATTTCTCTTAAAAGTTAATCAATTAAATGTAGTGTATGGTCAGAAAAGTAATATTTTAATAATAATGTCTGAGACGAAATTATAACTTTATATAGTCTTGTCCAATGCATTTAAAATAAAAGATATAATTTACTCTGTTGGGTAAAATTCTTATATGAAATATTTATTGAACTTTAATTATAATTTATTTAAAACATTTCAGAATTTAAATAATTTGATTGAGAATAAATTATTTAAATATAAATAAAACGAAAATAAATTGAAATTTTTCATATTTATTATTTATTATTTTAGTGATTTTCATTAAGTCTAAAGGTGTAACAAATAATATCAAAAAAATCATTGAATAAAGGTAAAGTTTTGTTCCAGGGAAGAATTGGGACATCGATATCATATTTTTATAACAAATTTTTAGCATTAATTGCTATACTCAGTATAATTGTTCAAATCTGTGATCACAAAATCATTGCTACTAATAGCTCTTTGGGACGTTAATTAATTAATTAACTTATTATGTAAAATATTTAATTTAAGATACTATTTATATTTTTAATATAAATTGATAAGCAATTTAAATAAGCAAATTATTTACTTATTCAAAATCTTTAAATTTAATTTAACTTAAAATTAAGTTAAAAAAAATAAAATTACCAAGACATCCGATATTTCCTTTCAACCCAATGTAATTGAGATTATATTTGGCTGCTTCAATTTCTCTTTCATCAATTTCAGATGAATCTTCTAAATCAAAAATTTCTTTTTGACGAAATTTTGCGTTATCATCAAATTGTAATTTGGCATCCACTGAAATTACATCATGTCGATCAGTCTCAACCAATGGATTGATTTCAAGTTGGATCACATCTAGTTTTTTAAACATTTCCCAAAGTTTTTTAATTTCCATACGAGCCTGAAATGAAAAAAAATATTATTATTCTAAATAAATAAATAGAATTTAAAACAAACATAAAATAATTTTAATTTATTTCATGGAAAGAAAGAGACTGATTGAGAAAAAGTGATTTTAAAAGTGCTTTTAATTTTAAAGAAAAAGTTTTTACATTAAGAAATTTTTAGAAAAATAACTACTAGAAGAATTTTGAGGTGATGAATCCATCTATATAAACCTCAATCATTTGATAAATAATTTTAATTTTGTCTTTTAATTAAAAATATTGATAAAAGATGTTTAATGATATCAAAATTGATTCATTAAAATGATTCAAGGGTACTTTTGAATATATATATATGACATTTAAAAATATATATATATATGACATTTAAAAAACAATCCCTGCCTCTTATTACATTTCATAAAATGCTTGTAGACCCAACATGTATGTATTCCTACGTTCAAACAATTTTTGGTTTGACAAATAGATTGGATTAAATAAGATATATATATATCAACATATAATACCTTAGAATTTGCAGCACCTTTAAATCCCAAAAAGTCAGAACATTCTTGAGCAATTTCGTCTGTAACACCATCTTCAATATTTACTGGAATGGTTTTAATCAGATGAGGTGTTTTCTCAGCTACATTCTCAATATCCATTCCTCCACTTGGTGATGCAATGATCACTGGTCCATTATGTTCTCTAAATCACAAGAAATTAAAAAATTAGGTTTTAAGCTATTAGAATTAATTATTTTATAAAAAAAACAAACAAAATTATAATTAATCTTTACCGCCGTTTAGTCTAATTTTATTTTAAATTATTATCAAATCAAGAGAAAAGTCATAAAATTTAATTGAAAGAGCAAATGTTTTAAAATTATTTACAGACAATGTCAATAAAAATAATAATTTTTGTCCAGCTTGTTCGTTGTCTGATGTCACTGATTTATTAGAGTTAATTTATTTATTATTTTAATGTCTCCCTTATTGGCCTATTTATAATTTTTTAAAATAGTTTTATTATTTATACATATTTGTTTATTTATTTATAATTAAATTAATAGTTAAATATATAGTTGAATTAGAAAATTGTTGAAGAAAAATAATAAAAAAAATTAAGGAGAATAGAAATAAAGAATGAAAGAATACCTATCCATGATAATACATAAATATGTTTCTTTGATGATATTAACTGACTCGGCAACCATTACTTTCTTGACTAGAATACCATCTTTAGGAGTTTGTTTTGTAATGAGTTTATGACCAACCATTTTATCAACGATTGGTTTAACTTGTACAGTACTGAAAAAATTAGAGATTAAAAATTCATACTTATATCGTTCAGAGCTTTATAATATTATAGAACAAATATCATATATTTAATTTTATTAATAGAATTTGAATTAGAAAATAAATTCAAAAATACTCTTTGGTAAGATGTACGCCTCCTTTAAATCCATTATCGAAAGTACCAAGACCTCTTCCACCAGCTAAGATTTGAGCTTTAATGACATATTCTTCAAAAGCTTAAAAAATAAATTTAAGAGTTAAAAAGTATATACATTGTTCAGAGTTTTATTATAACATAACAAAAACAATTTTACTAATCTAATAAAGTCAATTTCATTATTAAAATCTGTAATTTTATATTAAAATTTTATATTTAAAATTGAAAGAAATAAAACAAATTAACTTTTTTTATTGTTATGATATTTTTTTTTATTGTTTTAAAATTTAAAATATAATTAATGGTTATTGATTTAACAATTCACTAAAATTTCTTAAAATAGATCTATTAATATTATAAATAATTGTATAATTACTCTGTGATTTTGTTTTTTCAATTACTTGTTTTGCATTATCTACAATAAAAAATTTTTGAATATTGACTCCATTATTATCAAGAAGCGTTTTACTTTGATATTCTAAAAGATTAAGATTTCTTGATTGAAGAATGACCTGGAAAAAAACACCGATATAAATTTTTGTATATGTTTTAAATATAATATATGTAGTAATTTGTATTCATATAAAATTCCTATGTTTAGTTACAAATATTCTTTTTGTTAATTATACAAGTATAAAACAAAATGGGTTATATTATATATCATAAAAAATAAAACATTGAATATTCAAATATATTTATGTTGTAATTTAAAATTTATTTTATTTAATGAAAAGGACTACAAAAAAAACATTTGTCAAAAAATAAAAATGAAAAATATATTAAAACAATTTAAGTATAATTTTCATATTATATAGGAAAAAAAAAATAATATTCACGTCCATGTATCTAATTTGAAATTTTTTATAGAAAAAATAAAATATTTTAAATGTATTATCTATAAAGATAAAATTTTTAATTCTTGTTCCGCTCATTATAATAGTTTTTGTTAAATGTTTTGAATGGAATGAACTTAAAAAAAAAGTAATCCAAAACAATTTAAGTAAATAGTTGTTTAAATAAAATAAATTTCAATAAAAAACAATTAAAACGTGATTATCCCTTTAAGTTTATTTTAAATTTACATTATAAATATATACATATATCATAATCAATAAAGGAATTAAACTTACATTTCTAGTTTGTTTTTTTAAGAATAAATTTAAAATTTTTAACATTTTAAAAAATTTATAGAATTATAGAATTTTTTATATTAATAAAAAATAATGACTTATGAATGAAATAACAGGAACTATATAGCTAGCTGAAAATTATTAAATCCCATTAAATATTTAGATTTAATTGCTAAAATAAAGGTAATAATAATTACTATAAAACTATGTGTTGATAAAGACCTTTGAACTAGGATTGTTTTATAAAAATAGATTTAAAGTATCTATGAACTTTGAAATCATATTATTCCATAACAATCTGCCAACCACCTCATTTTTATTTATTACCAAATATTTATGTCAATTGCTTACAAATTTATATGTAATAAGATTATAAATATAAATAAATTAAAAATAAATCAAAGTCATTTTTTTATTTTAACATTTAATATTTCTATTTAATTATAATTATAAATGTTTGTATGGTTTTTTAACTTGAACATTGTCATATCTATATTAAAAAATGTCACTAGTCTTTCAAATTAATTTTAATTAGTTTTAATAAAAATAATATTTATAAGTGTATAAATATAGTATTATTAGTATATTTGTGTAAAATATTATTTAAATATGTTATTAATTTTTTATTTAAAAGTTTCTTGATGTATGTAAACAATTCAACTTATATTTAGATAATATAAAAAATAAGTTTATTGAAAAAATTTGAAATAATAAAGACATGTCAAAAAATCAGTTTTGAAAAATGTTTTTAAAGAAATTTTATTATTATAATAATTATACATCTTATAATTACAAAGAAAAATTAATATTAACATATATTGGGATCTTAATATTTTAAAACAATTTAAATTAAAAATTAATTCTCTTACTGCAAAGGTTTTTTAAAGGAAACAATTACCATACTTAAGATATTTTCGATATTTTCCCTCTTGAGATTAGTAACAACCTAACAGCTGCATCAGCTGAGATATCTAAATTTGACATTTATCTTAATTTCTAAATTTTTCTGATATCATGAAATAATATTTTGTTTATGTGTATTTAATTTCTTGTAATTATTAGGATTAATAAATTTATTGTTTCATTAAATGTATTCTCTATTTATTTAATGAAATAAATTTCCTGTATAATTATTTATAAATATTTTTAGTATTAATATAATTTTCAAAACATAACAGACATTCATCTATCATGTCATTTTAATTATATAATTCAATTAGTAAATCATTCTAAATTCTAAATCATTTAATAATATATTTTAATTATTATTAATTTCATTATTAATTATTCATAGAAAATTATAATTAAATTTTCTATTTTATACAAAATTTTACAAAAAATATAAATATATATATAGATCTATCAAAAAGATATCATTTTAAATACCTAAATAATTTTCTGAATAAAGTATCTATTAATGTAAATAAAGAACACTTGTTATTATTACTGTAAATTTTAGAATCAAAATATATATATATAGCAATTATATTAATATAATTTCAAAACAAGTTGCATTGTGTATGGGTATTTATTATCGAAATATTGTTACAATATATGAAAATATAATTATATATTTTTGTTCCATGGTCAAATCCTATTTAAATTATTTTTCTTCGTTTTCAATTAAGAAAATAAATTTCTAACTTTTTCCAAAAATAAAAATAATTTTCTTAAATTAACAGTATCATAGATGTGTGGTTATAAATCTATATCAAGTAACAGATTGCGATGAAATTCTGCTGAAATATAGTTTAATTTAAGGAGATGTCAATTGTCTTATATTTAAAATTTGTCAACGAAATCCAAAAAAATTAGTTTTAGAATTTTTCTCTAAATGATTTAAATATTAAAAAATATAAATTTAATATGTAAATTATATATATAATTGTATACAAATTATACATTTTTTTTTTAAGTTGTTATGTTATATTCATTTTATCAAATAATTTTTACTTTATATTCTATATCTACTTTTTAAGTTATTATTTTCATTTAATTAGAATTTATTTTTTCGTATTCAAATTCTTTCGTAATAACATAATTTAATAAAATTGTTATGCCTATTGAGTTTTTTCATAGAATATTTTAACTTATTTTTTGGTTTTTATACTTTTTCGTCGTACTCTTTCACTTGATTCCCTTAATTAAAGATTTATACATTCACTGTATATACATTAAACAAAGTGCAATGTTTATTTTGTTTCGTTTTTGTTATTTGTATTTTTTCTTTATCTTCATATTCTCTACTGATAAAGTTTTTTATTTATAAATAAATGAAATAAATCATTTACCAAATAATAACAAGAATTTATAAAATAGACAAAAATTTATAAACATGATAAAGTATGCATTATATATACAACTATTTATAAAGTAAATAACAAAGCTTAAAATTAAAATCAAACTAGAAAAACACTTTGAAAAATGTAATTATTTCAGTTCTCACAATTCCGCTAATGTAGAGGAGAGAATGCAATTTTAAAAACAATGTTAATTTTCATAATCTCGAATTCTTAGTTACCGTGTTATCCATTGGCTGTGATATAGCCCTAACAAGAAGGAAAAACGTTCTAGATTAGCAGACAAGATAGAATTTATTAAAATTATATTAAGTGGCAAGAATAGGAAATGAAATACTCGCAAAAATATATTTGTGGGGAGACGGATTGGTTAAAGTCCGGTTGGAAGACCAAGGACGCGGTGGGTGGACAATTTAGGCAGGGACGTGAGAGAGATGAGAGAAAGTGTAGGTACGGATGGTCCGTGGTGTAGGTGTTGGATGGGTGTAACTCAGGGTAGGGATACTTGGAGGAATATGGTTGCTGCGGCAAAGAACTTTCAAGTTCTGTACAGCCACAGATGTAGATAGTTTAATATTAATTGGAATTTGTATATTTATTTAAAAATAAACTTTAGTTTTATAAAATAAAATAAAAATTCTATGAATTTATCCAACAAGTTCAAGTTCAGAATCAGTAAATTTTTTGGAATTGTAATAAATTTGATTTTCGCTCTTATTTTAAATTGATTTTGAAAGATTGACACATTTAATGAAACTTTCAAAAAATAAATTAGAAATTAAATTTTTATAAAAATAAAAAATAATATACCATTAAATATTATTTACAAAATGAATTAAGATATATATATTAATAAATAATAGTAAAATAAAGTATATTTTTACTTGTACATATTTTTATATTAAAAAATTAATTAAAAAAAAACAATTTAACTTTATTATTTACATTATAAGTATAATTTATAGAATATAATATAGAAAAATATTTATAATTTTTTCTGATTCAAATCAAAAATTTTCTGATTAAAGTGAACCTTGCAAATTATAATTAGTGATTACTTTCTAATTAAACTTAATAACAGGAAAAAAAATTATTAAATTAAACAAAATTTTTGAAATTGAAAAATATGTTCAGATTTATTTAACTTTATTTATAAATAAGCTTGAATATTCTAATTTTTTATTTATTTATACTTTTTTAAAAAATAAGTAAATGTTAAGAAGTATATATAATTATATTGAAATATAAATGAATTAAGAATTGATAAAGTTTTTTTTTTTTAATTTCTATCTAATAAATATTTATTTATATTGTAGAAGTTGTATTTAGTTGGTGTTAGATATACTTTTTGTTTAAAGATTCAAAAAAGTGCGCCATATGACAAGCATAAAAAAAAAATTAATTGTAAATAAATTAAAAATATATAATAAATATTTTGAATGACAATTAAATGTATAATTTTATTGCGAAGTCTTCAAAGATAGTTCATTTTTTTCCTAATGTCTATATATTTTCCACTAGAAATATGAGTTGGCAAAGTATACGACCAGCGCAGGTTATTGATTTTTCAGGCGAGCAAACTGTTAACCAATCGCGGACTAGCTGACTCTTTTTCAAGGGTGAGGTTTCGTTGGCCATATTTCCATGGGTGGCGATTGGAGGGGTCCCTGGTTGTAACCTTCATTTAGACAGGTGGAAAGTGTTGGATTTTAACTTAGAAACGTTTCTTAACTCAAAGAAGAAATGCAGGTCGCCACATTATTTCGTGAAACAGCAACTTTGCTGGGGGCGAGTATGGAGGCACAGGACGCACCTGGGCCAGATCCACAGCCCTTGAAATTGTAAGTGTCGATTTAGAAACCCACTTGAAATTTAGAAAAACATTAGGCTCCTCATCTGTACCATCAATTACATCTATATTAACCCACTCTTGATTGACCTGAATCTTAAAGATATCTATATATAAAATGTATATACTTATATCAATAAATATACATATATATGTGTGTGTATGTATATCTATATATATACATACACACACGAATATATATATACATATATATATATATATGTGTATATATATATTTAGAAAGATAGTTAAGTAGTTAGAGAGATGAATTTAGAAGAAAATATCAACATTCATTATAATAATAATATATAATAGTTAGTAATTAAATTACTATAATTCAAAATAGAGCATACCAACTTTAATGTAATATATTTATATTTGATTAATTAATTTAATGAAATGTATTTTAAATTTATATCTATTATTTAATAATTCAATATTTAGGTTATATAAAAGATGTTTTTGATAAACAAAACAAATTCATTGATTTTATATTTTGACAAATAAACATTTGAATTGTTTATTCAGATCCCTTGACTGGGTTGTCATTTAGTTTTTCATGTTGTCGTTTAATTGTTTCATTAGATCCGTCTTTGCTGATGGCCCGATGAAACAAGACGTTTTGGATGATGGATATGAAACTAGTGTGGACATCGAACTTAGGACTCAATCCGAAAATCAAAAATTACTTCTTCAACATAGCCACCCTCTTGTGCCCCATCATCACAGCCATCATCCTCATGAAGGTCTCGATGTTCCCCTAAATCCAAAATGCGATCCACCAGAAGATCCCTACAGTTTTGTTGATGATGAGCCTACGCCTGTAATGGTCGCCCAACCAAGACCTCATGCCATTCTACTTCAACCAATGCCTAAAAAACGAGGCAGAAAGAAGAAAATACCTGACGAAACACAGATACCCACTTTGTAAGTAATGTTTACATTTTTCATATTGTTTTTGTTTTTTGTTTTCATTTTTTTTTTTTTTTTATTTTTTTTTATTAAATGTCAAAGAGTCCGAAAAATAAAATAATGACGGAATCCTGACATCATTTGATCATAACCTAAATGTCAAAAATTTTAAAAAGAAATTTTTAATTTATATATATCATCATTTATCAATAATAAATTATCAATTAATGCATCCATTTATTTTAATTTTACTTATTAAAAACCTATTAAATATGACTTATTCTCATTTGATTTTAATATTTTATTATTATTATTATATATATTCATATTTTATTTATTTAAAAACTTTTGAGATAAATTATAATAGAAAATATTAATTCAAATAATCTTAAATATAGAAGAAAAATAATATATACATTTATTTATATTTATATATATATATACAATACAATGTATATAATATATACATACATCTAATATTCATATTTATAGAAACTTTATATTAATTATCAATAGCTCAAAATATTTTTCTTTAGTACTTATAATAATTAATAATTAATAATAATAATAATAATAATAATAATCAAATAAAATTATTGTATACAATTATATATTTTATAAACATCTAAATTTGTGAGTGGCTAGCTTCCGAAAAGTCAAAACATCTATTGTAACTAAGTATACAATTAATTATATAATAATATTCAAAAAATCAAATTTATAATACATATATACAATCATTATTAATAAAAAACAATATTTTAATATTTAATAATATATATATATAAATAAATAATAAATAAATTTAACATAAATTTCATCTTATATTTATATGTTAATATAACCTCTTTTTCTTTATTCTTTATCTAAATTAAATACAAGTATAATGAATTTTTTAAAATCATTAAATAAATTACATATAATTTATTTATATATATTAGATTATTAATTATATTAAAAGATATATATTAATTTATATATTCTAGGCTATCAAAATATTTTTATTTATCTTTAAAATTGTTTAATTCATTAAAAAATTTTATTGTTAAATTGTCCTATGAAATATAAATAAATAAGTTATCTAAATAAATTTTATATTTTTGTTCCAGCTTGGAAAATACAGAGAACATGATGGCTGCTGTAGATCCAACATTAAAATTGAAAAAAACGAAAGATGATAAATTTATGCCTATATTTAAAGAACGAAAGAAACACGATCGTTTTAATGGCATGCCAGAAGAAGAAGTATCGAAAAGAACACTGCCTGATCATTTAACTCCAAATTTAGATATTGTGATTGTATGTGCTCATAATTTTGCAATTCTTTATATTATTATTTTTGAGTGTATTATTTTCTCAGGATTTAATTCTTTTTAAATCCTCCTTTTGCATGTCTATTATTTTTCTTGCATGTCATAATTATTCCTATTAGATTAATTACAATTTCTAATTTTTACTCGCTATTTATTTTTCATAAATTTCTTAATCACTTCTTTCTATCTTTGATCTTATTCTTCATTCTTTGGTTCTAATATTTGACTCTTGACTCTTGATGCAGATTGGAATCAATCCTGGATTGTTTGCAGCGTATAAGGGCCATCATTATGCAGGTCCAGGGAACCATTTCTGTAAGAATATTCGAAACATCTACAAAGACATTATTATTTATATTATTATTATTTTCTCTAATTTAGGATAACGATTTTATTAGGAAATATTATTCTCTATCTTCTTTAATATTTTTTTAATTTAAATTCGTTTAAAAATTTATGCTTGGGAAAGCTTTTCGGTAGGACCCAAGCTATCTTCTAGATTTTCTCTTATTATTTGATTTCTTCATTGGAACTTTTGTTATTTATTACCGTATGATTTTTAACAATTTGTTTTAAATAGTAAATTTAGATTTATCTAATATACTAAATTTTATAAAGAACAAATTAGATTCAATCTTATAATAGATATTTATTTTCTCTATTCTGAATAAATTTGTGAAATTTTTGATACAATTGTAGTATTTCATCAATTATAATTATACACTTAAGAAAAATAAATTAAATTTGTATATTTAAATAAAATATATATTTATGATATCCTCATAATATATCAATACCAATCGATAACAATTTATCATTTCAAATTATTGTTTATATTTAAGTTAAAATACTTGAATTTAGGATAAAATTTGGATAGCAATATAAGACGAAATATTCACATATGCTCTCGACTATACTGGATCGATACAGTCAAGCTAGCATGGCCCTGCGCAACGATGTCAAATAAAATTCGTAGCATTTCAAAAATTGTATCATCATTTGAATTAAATAATTATTAAATTTGTTTGTACATTGATATTTTAAAAATTTACTTTAATTAAAAATTTTGTTTTATTTAAAGAGATAATATTCAAATATATATATATATATATATATATAATATATTAATATTATTAATATTATTCATTTGTTTTTACCGACCGACGATAGTAAGGGAGGTATTGTTTTCACACGAAATTTCACATGTGGAGATTTTTACATATCTCCACGAATCATGCATTTTCTAAACAGAAAAAAGTATTTTTAGCATGATGTCTGTCCGTCCGTCTGTCCGTCTGTCCGTCCGTATAGATGTGTACAGCCTGAACGGCTCAACCGATTTTGATGAAATTTGGTATATTTACTTAATGCATCAGTGGGATGAATTGATCAACTTTTGGTGCAATTCCGGAAACCGGAAGTGGTAGTATTAGCGATCGACGATAGGAAGGAAAGGGTTATTTTCACACCAAAGGAGATTTTTTTATATATCACCACGAATCATGCACTTTGTATTGGTTTTATCCTCGAGAAAAATCATATTTATTAGTTTTTTCTTGATTTAAAATTATATGACGTCATCCAGCCATTCATGACGTCACAGCCTGGTCTTGCATATATATTATAAATAAAATAAAATTAAAAATGTTTATATTTATTATTTATGTATGCCTATCTGTTTTTTATTACATTAATAGATATATGAAAATTATTTGAAATTGTTTCTGTAGCTGGAAATTAATTTATTTCAAACCGTCGGTCGGTTCGGACCTGGCCACAGGTCAACTTATTTCAATATTGATTAAATAAAACTATTAAAAATACAATTGAATTAAATAAATAAAATAATTGTTCATATAATTGCAAAAAGCATTGATGAGCTTTATAGCTCTTATTTTATCTTAATAGAGAAATATTTTTAATAATAAACTATTGTTTAATTAAAATTGTCTTTTTGTTAATTAACTATAATGAAACTTATTGATTATTTTTAATTTTTAAGAATTTAACTTTATATTTATTTATAAATAATTGTTAATTTGTTATTTTAGGGAAATGTTTATATCTATCTGGATTAACGCCAGAGCCAATGACTGCAGAAGATGATTATAAATTACTTCAAGTTGGAATTGGATTTACAAATATGGTATCAAGGGCGACTAAAGGAAGTGCTGACTTAACAAGAAAAGAGATTAAAGAAGGTAAAAAATTTGAAATTATTAAAAGTCTTAAAACATTTTTAATTATGATTGTTTTTAGGAAGCCAAATATTATTGGAAAAACTTAAAAAATTCAAACCGAAAATTGCAGTTTTTAATGGGAAATTGATTTTTGAAGTTTTTTCTGGTAAAAAGGACTTTAGTTTTGGAAGACAACCTGAATTTGTAGATGGAACTAATACTGTATGTATAAATTCTATTGTGTATTAATTCATATGGAAATATATTTATTCATTTTTATATTTTTTTTAGTATATGTGGGTGATGCCGTCTTCTAGTGCTAGATGTGCACAATTACCAAGAGCTGCTGACAAAGTGCCGTTTTATGCAGCTCTTAAAAAGTTTAGAGATTATCTTAATGGAATGATATCAAATTTAGATGAAACAGAAGTGGTCTTTTCCGATTCTAAACTAAAAAATTATTTTGAACCTGAAATCAAAAATGAAGTAAAAGATGAACATAATTTTTATGGTTATGGACGTCTTCCAACAAATGGTGAATTAACCGATTTAAGTAATGCAATTGTTAAAAAAGATGACCAACCACCGGCCAAGAAAAAACGGGGTCGACCTAAAAAAATCAAAGCTGATGGCATTGAACCAGTAAAAAAACCAGAAATGAAAAAAGAACAAGATAACTCTGATATTCCAAAAAAGAAAAGAGGGCGGCCTAAAAAAATAAAAACAGAAGATTTGATTAATTCAAATGGTCTTTCTGATCATACAAATTCTTCTGCTGCACTTTCAAATTGCTTTTCACCACCATTACAATCACCTTCAAATTTTAGCCAAAATTTTTCACCTCCTTATAATCAATCGCAACCTTATTCTCAAAACACTTCTCAATCTCCATCTGATAGTAATCATAATTATCATCATCATCAATCCCCTATGCAACCCCAACATTATAGCCAATCACCTCAACCTCAATCCCAACCATTTACTCATTCTGATCTCTCTTCAGAAATCAGTGCGGCAATATCCTCTGAGCATAATTTAGGTTCCCCTTCTCCAACTTCTCCAAGTCTAGGGCCTCCAGACTTTGAACCTCCAACAAGTATGCCTGAAGAAACAAACGATGCCTCAAGGAATCCTAGAATTCCAAAAGAGGATGGAGGAGACAATAATCCAAATGCTGCTGAATGTAGGTTTAATAGTCCCGCTCCTACAAACGAAGCTAACATGAATTATCCAAATTACAGCAATTTTTCGACAAATTCTGGCGAAAATCATTCTGTTATAGATTATTCTCAAGGTTCTGGGCAAGATTATTCAACAAAAAGAACGATGAATCAAGATGTATCTTCTAAGAGTTTATCCGGTCTTGAATCTTTAGTTGATCAAATACCCAGTATTGCAGAAGGAGAAGGAAATCATGCAGTTGCTGTCAATACTCCGGGTGGTGAAGAAATGTTTGACCAAGGACAACATGTGCCATCTAGTCAATATGACAATTCTGCTTATATGAATGGCTACGGGGCCTCAGGCAATTACAGCAGTCCAACAAGCAGCAATCCTTCATATAGCAGCCAATCCTATTCAAATGCAAGTACAAATAACTATTCTGTAACCACATCTAATAGTTATACAAGTTTACATCAAAGTAGTTCGGGCATGAATTTCTCCGTCACCTCCCTGGCAAATAGCAGTACTACTAGCATGAGTCAAGAGGGTCAAGTTGCTAGCTCATTTTCCGTAAGCAGTTTAGCTTCTAATTATTCACCAATGAACTCTTCTAGTGTTAACTCATTTCCAAATATAATGGGTGGAGCACATCCAATGGGTGGGCATATGATTAGTGGCTCCAATGTGGGTTCTCCCATGTTTGGTGGGGGTATGATGGATCGAGCTTGCGGTATTGGAGGCTCAATGGCATTACCCAATCCAATGGGCTCAATGAGTCCTTCTTCCTTACCTTATCCATACACACAATATCCGCATAGCGCTTCATCTTATGGGAGTAGTGCGGGCGGAAGTTTTCCTTATCCGGCCTCTCATGGCCTTCATGTGCCAAGTCCTAACTACCCTTATCCTTCTCCGTATTCTAATTCTAGTTATCCTCAACCAAGCTACCTCCCAAATCATGTTCTAGATCGGATAAAACAAGATCGTATGGACATTGGGTTTGGTAGTTTTTGATTGAGCTTTCGTTTTTTCCCATTTATTGGCCTAAATGGCTATTTCTTAAACAATTTGTATAGGAATTGTGGTTATTTGTTAGTGAATCAGGCTAGAGGGATGATTGAGGATGCAAGAACTGCTTGTATCAATGGTGTTGTTGTACTTAAATTAAATTTATAAAAAAAAAATATGAAAAAATAATTATGTTAACATTATGTTCTGTGAATTCGATTTGAATGATTCCATGTTGTTCAATTGTGTGTTTAAATTTTTTGGAATGAAGCTTGGAGCTGGTGTTTCAAAAAAAAAAAATTAAAAAATAATAAAAAAAAATAAAAATAAAAATAAAAAAAAATGTTGCGATCAGCTATGTTAATATTTGTGTGTTTTCGAAACGGTGACTTAATTTATAAAAACAAAAACTGCACAGGGTAAATGAGGCTATTAAATTAGCTATTACTGTTAAAAAAAATTGTTTTCTGTATACTAGCAAAATATCAAACAATTATATATTTAATATATCACAAAAATATACAGGGTGATTAAGAAGAAATAAATAAATCTAAAATCACAATTCATTCATCTCCAATTTTATATTAATTCAAGAGAAATAATTCGAGAGAAAAAATATGTAAGAATAAGCTTAAAAAAAATCCTATTATTATCTTTTATATTACTTTTTAATGTTTTTGTTAATTTTTTTTGTTTCTATTTATATTAAAATCTTTATTTTTTTTGTATTTCTTCTTTGAACACCTTGTATATGTTATATATGGATATATAATTATTTAGTTTTGCTTTAGCAAGGTGGAAGAAGGTCCTTACCATTTTTCTACCTTGCCTTTTTAAATCTACAATTCTTCCATGTGTTAATTGTACATGCTATTGTTTTGTATTATAGTAAGAGAATAGGCACAATTTTTAATCTTATTATTTTGTTTATATATGTATATATATATATATATATATATATATATAAATATAAGCATATGTATATTCCTTGTGTGTCAAAAGACGCATGTAAATTTAAATACGAATTTTTCAAATTTCAAATTCTTTTTAAATTTATCTCTTTTGCATCGTTGAATTTTACATTTTACATTATATTTTCATCCTTTGCATGTTCTCAAAGCTTATTTTTGGAAATATAATATTATAGTATTTTGATTTCAAAAATAATTATTATCGTACTGCTAGATTTGTATATAAAGATAAAAAAAAATATATTTCTATTCAAAAAGTTCAATAATCAAAATATAATATAAAAAAATGCACATTAAGATATTTTATATTTTTATCACTTATTCACTTTCTCTGTGGTTTTTAAAATTCATAAGTTAATGAACTCATTAAATAGAAACTAATAATTAGATAATGAAGATGACATCTTCAACTGAAAATAATGATCAAGCGAAGCTAGTTTCTTAGTGACGTATATATTTTCAGTAGAAGATCTTATTTTTTAATTATATATCACAAATACTCTCTCCATATTTTATTATAGGAATCTCTTAAATTTTCTTCATCATTGTTAATTTCAAAATATCTTTTTTTAATAAATATGAAAAAAGTCCTTTTTATTCCTAATCAATATTTTAAATTAATACAAGAGGAAAATTATAATTAAGTTAAAATAAAGAGCATTTAATTTATATTTATATTTCATTTTCAAATTAAATGTACAACTAAATTTTAAAATAAGGATAATTTAAATTTAACACTCTGTGTAGTTTCAAATAGATATATTTATTTGAAAAATACCCATTAAATAAGTAAATTTTAAAAAAAAATTATAACAATTATAATCAGAATTTTGTACATTTATTTAATTATACATTCTGTTTTGAAGTTAGAAATTATTTGTATCTGATGATTTATAATATCAAGAATTTATAGGAATTTTTTTCGGAATATCCTAAACTGCTATCTTTCAATTATCAGAAAGTGATTAAATACTATACAGGTTGTTTCTTTTTTGTACTTAAATAAGTTTTGATTAGAATCGAATGGGTTCTAAGGGTAGTTTTCGTGATTGATTAAGAATATGTTTGAAAATTTTAAAATTAAAAAAAATTCGGAATCAGTTATTATAAAGTAAAAACGGTTAAAACTTTGAGAATTTTTTGAACTAAATATGAATACGAATAAAATATCTTTATATCTATGAAGGATAGGTCATATTGGAACCTGCATTTCAGAGGATAAAATTTTTGAAATTTAAGATTCCTTTATGACCTATTTGTATTATCAAACATGAAACGATCCCACAGATCCAGAAACAAAAACAAACAAAATTTCCAAAATTAAACTTTTTTTTGAATAAAACAAAACAAAAAAAAAAAAATTAAGGTTTTGTTAATTATTTTTATTTTAATAAATAATTTATATTATATATACATTTTTATAATATTTTGTTAAATATTTTGTGGTCATATTTTAATCGATATGTTATTTATATTGTTGATATTATTATATTATTTAAAACTATAATAATTTTATTAAAACTTTACATTCCAACTAAGTGTTAAAATTTAACTCTCCTTATCTTGAATTATTATTATTTTATATTTAAAATATTAAAACAATAAATAACTCAATAACATTAAATAGTATGATTATTAAAACAATATAATTATTTTGATTATAAGTGATAATTTTCTCTAGTCTTATAATTTTAGGCATAGGTATTCTAATAATTTATTAAAATATTTTATGAGATATTTCTATAAGCAATATTTTTTATTTATATTTTATCGTGCATTTTTTTATTTGACCAAAGAAATTTAATCATGTATTCAACATTTCTAGCAGACGATATATATATATATATATACAAAATGTTTTATTTAAATTACAAGCTATATTTTTAATTTATAGGAAATTTATATATTTATTTAATTCTTAAACTATAGTATTTATCTAAGATAATTCATTATACAATTCGAGCCCTATTATTTCATTTATTTGAAGTTGTTCTTTTTTTTTAAATTTTAATTCAGGTTTTATTTATTTTTCTCGCTTGGCTTAATATAAATAAAATAAATTTATTCATTAATCGATTCAATTACTTAAATAATATCTCTAGTTCATATCAATTGCCAGTTATTGAGAATCATTTGTTTTTATTTTGTTTTTCACTTAAATTTTTCTAACAATTGATCTGATCTCATGAATTAATATGGCTTTTTTTTTTATTTCTTATGTTAAAAAATTATATAAAGAATATTTATTGTTTATATTCATATGTAATCATTTTTTTTTTTTTAAATATACATCATATTTTCATGTAAAATAAACTCTGATATGATTATTTGTTTGTTTTTTATAAATTTTCCATTAAACATTATTCATTATTTTATTTATTTTCTTACTAGTTTTAATAACAAAAAACAACAACAAAATGTTGGATAATATTCATGAGATTTTTAAGTCATTTTCTTAGTTATTTATTTATTATTTATTTATTTATTTATTATATGTATTTATATATACATTGATTTTATTTACAATTTATCTTTTTATTATATTAAACAAATCATTATTATGTCATTATTTTAATTCTTGTTTTGTTTTTATTTAAAAAAAAAAATTCTATTTTGATTCTCAATATTTGTCTAAATTTTTTGATAAGCCAAGCAATAAAAGGTTTTTTTTATTTATTTTTAGTCAATTTAAACTTGGTTCGCCTTTCTCAAAAGAAATTATTTGTTGATATAATAACAATAAGGTTGACTGGAATTTAAGCATATCTAAAAAAATATATGCTTTATTTTGTAAAATAATCTATGGCTGTGCAGGATGATCTTGTGAAAAGTTTATAAATATATTTATATATATATAAATATATTATTAGTATTAAAATGTTAAAATTGGCTATTCTAAAGATAATACTATTTCTTTTTAACCAAATTTGTAGGCTAGAAATATATATATATATATATATATATATATATTTTAAATAAATATTTCTCTTGGCACTTTTTCTAGCTATTATTCATGAATGGCCAAAATTTTAACAGTTATAAATGTTTTTTTTTGATATTTTATTCAAATAATGATCATCCGAATTTTTTAATATCATATCTCTAAATGTTAATTTCTTAAATTAAACTTTAGATAAAATAATTAATTCTTACTAAGCTATAAGCTAAACAGTATTTTATTTATTCAAAAAAAATATTAATGGAACATATATATATATATATTTATTAAAAACATAGATATTTATATCCCATCCATCTGATAAATCAATATTAAAACATTATTACTACCTCATCGCTTAACTTTAACATATATACACTTACATTTTGAGATATTTTTTGTACTTAATAATAAATACTATTTCACTATTAATAGGGTTCACAATTCTCATCATTCTTATTAAGAGTACTTATACAAAGAATATTTGTAATAAAATATTTTTAAAAATTCTTCCCCAGCCGCCTAGAAATAGAATTAAAAAGCTAAAAGATATTTGTTATTATTTGGTTTTTTAAACTCTTTGCGCCAAAATATTATAATTTTTCTCTTCTAATACTTGAATAATCTCATTTTTATTTTAAGTATAAAAAATAACTGATTCACCACTTGCTTTATTAGTTACTTGTATCTTGGGGGAAAGGTTTAATTTTCAAATTTTTTTTTTTTAAATAATACACAGCTGTGTTAGATATCATTAAATATTATTATTAAAAAAAAGAATTAAAATATATAAACAAACTTATTCATAATAATAATACGTTATATAAGGAAAATAAAATCGATTATTTCATTGATTTAAGAGGTTTGAGAAAGGTGCACTGAGTAATTTTTGATTATTAATTTTGGATAATTTCTTTTTAAAAAGAAAAATATAACGTAAAGAATTCCATTAGTGCAATCACTCGAAGGGTTCCAATTATAATTTCCATTCTATAATTTGCTATTCTCTTAAAAAAATGTTTCTAATAATTTTTTTTTTATTTATTTTTTATTTTTGTAAGAAATTAAATGAAAGCGAGTACCTTCTGTTAAAGAAAAATAATGATTAAATGTGCCTTCTCTTCCATTCTTATTATATATATATATATCAATTTGAATATAAACTCCGATCACATTCAATCATTATTCTTTGCAAACAGAAGTTGCTCTCAATCATTGCTTATTTATTATTATTATTATTATTATTACTATTATTATTATTATTATTATTATCATTATTATTATTATTTTCTTTTTTTTTAATAAACAAATTATTTTGCTACTTGTTTTTATCATGATCATTTTTTTATTATTATAAATTCGTTGCTTTAATTTTTATATTTGAGCATTAAAATTTTATATCTTGTTAAATTGTTTTGTTTTATATATATATATTTAAATATATATATAAATGTTTCTTTGTTTATTTCTTGATAATGTTTTTACTGGTTGTTATTGTGTGAGGTGATTAATTTTCTGGCATATATATATATATATATATATTTATTTATTTATTTATTTATGTATTTATATATATATATATATATATATGTATATATGGATTATTGAATGACAGGTTCTGCACATTTAAAAAATCAAAAAGATAATTAGCCTGTTTCATCAGTATACTCTTGTTTAATACAAGTCATTTTTAAACTGATCTAATGACTGCTTATAATTTTAAATCATTAGAATGAGCAACTTTTGAATGCTTTTTTTACTTTTCCATCAATCAAATATTTTCTTTTTTTTCTTATTTTGATAAAGTTCACTAAACTATTTTTTAGTATATTTTCTAGTATCTATATATATTATATATTTACTTCTAATTGTATTTTTATTTTTTTGAAAACTAGCCATGAGCTCTTTCCTATTTTACAAAACAAATCTTTATACCATTCACTTTTTCAATATCAATGTCAAAGGTTCTATCGGTAATTATATTAATATATAAAATGTACATGAGATACACAAATATCTCATTTAAATAATCTTTAAATAATATATATTCTATCAATTTAATTGTAAAATAATTGGCCAACATAATTTTAAAATATATAAATATAATATTTGTTATATAATTTATTTTATAATGTTAGTTGTTCATGAAGTTTTTTGATAGGCAAAATTGCTGTTTTTAAAGATCAATACCTCATAATTCACTCATATATATGCTTAGTTGCATATATCTAAACATAAGTATAGCTGATGACGGATATTTCCTGATTATATATATATAAATATATATGTATATATTTATGCATATGCGATGAACAGCCGATCTATAAAAATAGCGGTTTTGTCAATTATTTCTACTAAAAGGAAGGTGTCGGGAAAATTGAATATTCTATTTAACATATCTTTATTTATAATTTTAATTTCGTTATAAAGATCTTTTTCATAATATTTTCAAAAGAACTGCGACTGCCACAACATACCCATCCCATCCCTTCTCATCGTTTCCACGCTCAAAATTGGTGACCCCGATGTGAAGGTTCCTATCAGTGTATCTTCCAATCCTCAATAGGGGTTGTTGTGACAATTCCAGCCACAGTATACAACACAGTTTACAAATATTTCAGTTTTATAAGAATAAAATAACTAATATATATATATATCATCTTCTACTATCATATATTATATTATTATTTATTTAATTCATATAAATATATAGTTCTGCTACTCGATTTATTATCTCTCCGATTCTTTGCAAAGATATAATCATTCAATTATTTATTTAATGAATAATCAAGAATAAAAAGAAAAATATATAAGTATTTCAATTGTTTTACTAAAATCCAAATAAGCTCTTCAATTGAATCTCTTATATTAACCAATTTTTTTTTATTATAATGTAACTAATTTTTTTTTTTATATTTTATTAAAAATATAGGCAGCTATCATTCCTACTGATTTGTGTTAAAAAAAATACATCGAAATTATT